>CM050167.1:100710666-101237030 GCA_027410445.1 Discoglossus pictus
ACATCCGCCAGGGCGGATGTGTGTTGTTTTTTTTTTTTTTTAGAGAACGCGGATGCTTCTGGGGCACAACACGAGGAGGCCGGAGACATCGCAGGGAGGTAAGTACAATGAAGATTGTGTTGATTTTACTTGGTTTTATGTTTATGTATGTGAACTAATGTAAGGTTTTTTTTAACAGGGGCCGCGCCGGAGAAGCAAAGATGGAGGACGTGACATGCTGGACAGGTGAGTAGAATATTTAGAATGTTTATTTATTTTATGTAAACGTGTTGTAGTAATTTTTTAAATCTTTTTTGCCCTAGGTTGGTGATCTGAAGAAACATCTCAAAGATAAGTGGTCTTACCGTATTGGTCCGAATATAAGCCGCACCCGCATATAAGCCGCACCTGTAAAATGCAAGGGGAAAAAACTGAAAAAAGATAGTACTCACATATAAGCCACACCCTTAAAATTGGAGAGAAAAAGACAAAAGTCAGATAGAAAAAGACAAAAGTCAAGTAGATTTAGGGAATAAATAGTGATTTTATTTTAACATATACTGTACCATATACGGTATCCAGTATTTGGAAAACATTATAACTGTAACTCTTTAGGCAGGTTGCCAATATTATGGTAACAGCAACAGAAAGTTCAGGAAACATGAAACATAAGGTAACAAGGAAACTTGTTACTATTCACAGTCATCACTGGTGTCACTACTGATTTCGTCCCCAGTATTTGCTTCATCACTGTCACTGTTATCCTCATTCTCCTCCCATAGCAAGTTGTCCTCGCTACCATCTAATGCATTGACCATGAATTTATAATCCATTGACACAGGAGTGTCACTGACGGCTTCTTAATCTTGCCAGATGGTGTGAGAGCATGATCCCCTTCCCGAAGCCAATCTGAATACTGCTTGCGTGGGTTGTCTTTGAATGGCTTGTTGACAATGACATCAAGCACTTGCAGCTTTGAAGTCATGCCACCAGGTTTAACAACAAGGTCTGTCTTATGTGCAGCAACTTTAGTCTTCACTTCAAGAGTGAGATGACCCTTGAAAGCATCCAAGACTATCATAGTGAGCAGTGCTCCAGGTCTGCAGTTCCAAACTACAGACAACCAGTCGACCATCAGTTCAGTTGTCATCCAGCCTTTTTCCTGGCAATGAATCACTAAGCCATCAGGAATGCTTTCTTTGGGCAAAGTTTTTTGCTTCAGAATAACATAGAGGGGTAACTTTCCTCCGTCAGCAGTGACAGCTAACATCACCGTTATTCTTAGTTTTTCATTGCCAGTTGTTCTTTTTCTTTTTGCCCCTTTCTAATTTACTGTTGTAGTGCTTGGCATGTCAAAAAATACAGGGGTCTCGTCAGCATTGCCCATCTGGTCTAATGACGCTGCCGCAATTGGATGACATACCGCTGGAAACTAGTCAATTTCTCCTCAAAATCTGCCGGCAGTTTCTGTGCCAAAGAAGTGCTTCGGCGAAGAGCGAGACCCTTTCTCCGCATAAAACGACGGCACCAACCAATACTTGCACGAAATTCCCTCTTATTGATTTTTAAGGTCTTTGCAAGTTCTAAGGCTTTCAGCTGGATTACTTCACGATAAATTGGCATCCCATCTTTTCTCATTTCTTGAATGTAGGAATAAACCCCAGCTTCAAGTTCTGGATATTTGCCTTGTTTTGGTCCACTGAAAGATTTTTTGGTGGAAACTGAATTTTTCAATTTCTCCTCTGAGGCAACCCAACGTCGCACATTGGATTCATCCAAGCCATATTTTTTTCCAGCCTCTCTGTTGCTTGTTGTCTTTGCATAATTAACAACTGCAATTTTGAAACTTGCATCATAACTACGCCTAACTCCTAGGCTTGTTGATGCTTTTCTCTCCAAGTGATCAGCTATTGCAAGAAACAGGCTTTCTAACATGTACTGTAACTTCTTTTGCAGGTTACAGGCCTTACAGGATGCTAGAATCACTAAAACCGGAAATTGGTATTCAATTGCTACAATTTAGTCACATGCGCGCAAATCGGCACCCTTACCGCGCAAATCGGCACCCTTACCACGCAAATCGGCATTGATTTTGCGATCCCGAATATAAGCCGCACACGCGTAACTCAAATCTCGCAAATCGGCTGTCATTTTTTAACGGTCGCGTATATAAGCCGCACCCTTAACTCGCAAGCTCAAAAATCGGAAAAAAGGTGCGGCTTATATTCGGACCAATACGGTAATTATTTTATTTTAGCTTAGAATTAGGGTTGCTATATAGAGATAGCATGTATTGTATATTAGATAGATAGGGGGATGTATAGTAGTTTTTTTTTATTTTCTGTAATGTAGATTTTTTATTTTTTGGGAGTTAGGTTTTTTATTTTATGTAATGTAGATTTTTTATTTTTTGTGACTTTAGGCTTTTTTATTTTCTGTAATTAGACTGGTGGGGGGCTTATTAGGGGGTAGGTAGGTAGTGTAGGTGTTAATAGGTTAGTGTAGAGGCTGTTTAGTTTATATTTAATGTTTTATTGGGGGGGTATAGTGCAGTGTAGTGTTTATACTTAGTGTCATGATGGTCCTTGAGGACCGTCATGGCACTTATGTGGTTAATGTTGGGTTGTAACAGGCCCATAATGGTCATAATATACCCTTATGGTATTGAAGGGGTTAAATAGAGGCTTATGAGGGTCTGGATAGACCCCCATAAGTGACCGGGTTAAAATGATGTAGTGCTTACACTTTGGGTCATGAGGGTCCTGGATGACCCTCATGGCACTTATAGCCTGAAACACATTAAGTTTTTGTTTGCCATGAGCTGCCAGAGTTGGACTACAGAGGTGGAAAGTGTTTTGGAGCCATGCAGAGTAACTATAGTCTCACAGGGGGCAAACTGCTTGCAATAAGGAGACCAGAGAAAGAGAGTCTGACTGAGTTTATTATAGTCATTGAAATTAAATGATTTTTCAGAGGAGCTGCTGCAAAGTCTGGACCACACCAGAGTTTGGAGAAAAGCCTGGAGAGGGACTAAAGAAAGAATGTACTATTTCAGGCTTTTGCATATATCCCAGGGAGAAGTCTGCAAAGTTAAGTTTTATAAAATCCACTAATAGAGTGTATCAAGGGTCCCTGGAGGTCGGGGTACCTGGAAGGGGGGTGGGCCAGGGCCCCACCCCTCCATGTGAGTAATACAAAGGACTGTTTTACCTGAGAACCAAAAAGCGGTTTTCCAGGCCAATGAGGGAACTAAGCTGTGAGCTAGTCCGTTAAAGTAGATTTTTGTTTTGTGCAGCATTAAGCAATTTTCACTTGTATATTGTCTGCACAATAAATAGTAAACCAGAGCCCAAGTCTCTGCCATTTCTCTATGGGAATAGGGATTGCTGAAGGCGATTAGGACCCCATCTGCTGTCCAAAATATTATTAATGAACAGGGCCGTGCGGCCAGGCCAGCCTTGTCACAATATATATATATATATATATATATATATACTGTATATATATATATATATATATACACAGTATATAGATATATAGATCTATGTATATATAGTTATACAGATCCCTATCCCTGGTCTTTCTTTTCCTCCCTCCCAAAGAGTTCCCCAGTAGCTCCCCCTCTCCTCTCCATTTTGCTGATACCCAGGTCTCACGAGATCTTTTTGTTGCATGATTTCGTGAGACTCAGCAGCAGGAGAAAGGAAGCTAATGGGGAACTTCAGATTCTGGGGGGCATATGTCCCCCTCGTCCCCCGGGGGTTCCTATGCCCCTGCTTTCAAGTGGAAGCCTAATAGGTAGAGTGGCGAACCACTAAGTCAGTAGAATGTAAATGGGGGTTTACAGTTGATGACTGTATTGAAGAGTGGGAAGATATTGTGCTTATAATAAGCTGTTTCCCTTATTTGTAAATAAGCTTACCTCAGACAGATGTTAGGGTTGTCTACAATATTATAAGGGTGTGGGCTGTTTTATAATAGTTTTGGGTCATTAGCCTGAGTTTCAAGTTGTGATGTAAATCGCAACATTGTAACAACACAAAGCCACATTGTTTGAAACTCAGTTTTACATTAAGATTCTTTTAACAGTGATAGAAAACGCCACATAGTTTTACATTAAGAATCATTTGAGTCATTATTGAATTTAAAGAGATCCCATCAGTGGAAAACAATAAAGCTTTTCTATAAAAGGGTAGTACTTAAGAAAATGGTATTGTGCCCCAGGGGGGATCAGTCATATAATACTGGGTGGGTAGGACACAATATAAAACGTGACTGTCAATTCATGAAGAAATCCAGCACTAAAGAATATGTTAAGTGTCTTTGAATCACTAGTCAGATAATACTGGAACAGTACTCTAAACACAATAAAACTGATTTTAGCATCACCAGGAAAAAGAGGATATATGTTTAATGCAACTTAATTACACAAGGGTGTATTGTTAATTTAGTATTTATCTGTAAGCACAGTTAGTAAATACGGGCCCTATGCTAATGCCTGAAGAAACAATAGCGAATGCTGTAGTGCCACAAAAAATTCCACCTAGCTATCTTAATCATCCATTCCTAAAAGATTGCGAGAGAACTCATACGGGTCACTGCTCCGAGTGAACTTCACAACAAAGTTGTAAAGCAATGCAAAAATCTCCATTGATTTTTGTACTGACAATAAATTACGAGTTACTCCCTGACACTCTGACACCCAAACCCTATGCTAATAAGATTTTACAGATCACTCACAAATATGGCCACTGACGTAACTGCAAAAAGCAGAAGAAAGATTTACCAGTACCAAACACCACTCACAGGTGGTTTTCAAACCCTTGCTGAATCCCCCAGATGCATTTAACATGACAGTATAGCACAAAATGCACTACAAAATTATGAAATTGCAACATTATTTGACACTTAACAGTTTGATATTAACATATGTGTAATTAAAAATATGACATTGTTAGGTTCAAAAAACATTTCTGAGACAAAAACATAAAACATAAAAAGGTATTACTTGATATCAAGGAGAGCTACAATAAGACAAGTTTACACAAATGCCTTTTCAAGTATATCTGATTTAATATCCTTTACAAGCTCTTTTATGCACACATGTGCAGCGTAGCGTTACCATGAATCATTAAACTCTTGCAATTGTGTTTTAAACATTTCTGAGATATCCTTTGAAATCAGGTATTATTGTATGTAATAGCTTGTGGTTATCTTAGTAAAACATATTGTTTACTTCAACCATGATAATCCCAGGCTGTTCGTCCCCTGGAAATGTAACCCTTTGTAAATATTTTTTTCTATTATTTCCCTCCTGTTTATAATTATTATCATCCTTATTATAATAAAAATACACAAAATATACAAAGTCAAAACAAGGTGTCAATGGGGAACAAGTGTCCGAGTACTTGCGTCATTCAGAGTTGTACAACGTATTTGGATTTTCAGTATTCTCTTCATACAGGATCTCTTGTTGCATAGTCTTCTTGTTCTTCATCAATTTGTTCATCTTCCTCAGTCTGTTGATCATCTAGAACTCCCTCAGTATCCACTAAGTCATAATACATGGCTCCTTGTCCATTTGAGCTGAGGGGCTCATACAAGTATTCTTTCTTTGTGACAGTAATATCTATCAATATCTATCCATCTCAGTCCTCTTGCACATGGAAAGAGGACAGCCACAAAAACAAGTACGGCGATCATGATTCCTATTGAGGTTATTATTGATAACACAATATTTTTTTATTTTTCAAATATTGATTTGAGCCAGTCCGTAAATAGGTTATCTATATCAGAACTGTCAGCCACAGTAGTTTGTTTGACAGGGCAGTGAGGAATTCTAAGGCTTTTGTCACAGATTAATCGGGGTAATAATGCAGTAGAATTAATGAAAATTACTTATAGTCCCCATAGTATAGAACACTATAAAGACCAATAACAATAATCTTTATTAATAATAGGCAAATATTGTCGAATAAAACTTAGATTAAAAGTAGCTATCCTATGGAAGCTACATTCCTCCACCTGCAGGTGAAACAGTACAACATGAATTTGGCTGATTACAGCAGAGGAGACAAATTAGGTCTTATTTGGGATCACCCAGATTACTGTAAATGTCTACTGATATTCAACACACATAGATAAGGGGGCTTACACAATCACCTACACTTAGTGCTTCCCAAGCACAGATTTGCAAGTGTCGCTACCTGCAATCCTAATGAGTCAAGAGAAATCTGTACTAGAGAAATACAGTAAATTAAATGACACTCATTTATACATGCCACTATTATCCTTAGTAGTGCCTCTGTGTGTCACACACAAAACGAACAGCCTATCAGAAGAAACACACTGATCTTCTGTGAACTAAAGTTCCAGATTCAAGCACTAAAGCAGCCTTGTACAGTCACTCCTTTTTAAATATTGTCATGATATCCTCCAAAACTATACATAAACCGGTCCTCCTCAATCAGCCATATCCTCAGACTTAATAGAGATTGGTAGAAAAGCTCCCCTGGCTCTAACTCCTGTGCTAAGGATGTCTGGTGGGACGACCAGTTTAAATGGGCAATGCTTATATAATAAAGTACATACTATATAAAGGTGTAGCTCACTTCATTATCTATAATTGTGGCATCAAAGTCCTATCTGGGACTGAACCATAGCAAGTTACCACATCTAGCCCCAAGCGCAACCACTGTGTCCCTCGCTATTTCCCTGCAGGTTTTGGACAGTGTGTGACGTCACTAGGACGCGACGCACAAAATTATCATGGCCCGCAACGTTTCGCTCTTCTACCTCAACGGGAGCCGACACAGGCCTGCAGAGGAAGTCTATTTAAGGTAAGTAAATTAACCTTTGGCAGTGTAAATTAACTCATTCTAGGCAGCACAAGAGTTATATGAATACAAAACTCATCAAAAACGGAAGGGAGAAATATATACATCTATTTACAGCTTTAAAGCGAGATAACAGGCTTTAAAAATATCAGTGCCTGCCCTATAATATCTAGCCCAAGTATGGGAAAAGCAATGCACAAATCTAAGATTGCCATAAACGGAATTATGTAATAATCTAGATTACTAGATAAATTAGGAAATGTATTTGTAAAAGGAATTTATGTTATCTATCCTGGGGTTAATGAAATAATATACCAGTATGCTAATAGAAAGAAGCCATAGGTCTAATATTATACAATACAATTATGGTGGAGAAAATGAATTCCTATAATTCCAACTGCTAGAATGACTAAAGTCAACTAGATTATATGTAATATATAAATGAGTGGTAAATTTTGAGTTTAACCAATATTAAAACACTGTTATTACCAAACATTGTGGGTACAGAAGCACAAGTCATATTGTGGAGTAACTCTGTGTGTAATAATATAAAGGAGACCCTAATGACCATGATCATAACCCTTTATATGTATCATCCTTATACTCCCTAATAGGAAGAGGAAAGAAAGCTGGTATTTCCTATGTCATTCTAATGTGGTGGACAATAATCACTCAGACTCCATCTATAGCAAAAAAATAACATATCTAAAAGCAAATAGATCTAGGTGTCAGGAGAGATAAGATTCTATTAATTTGTATCACAAAAATACAGTGAAATTAATTTTATCATTCTACCCATTGGGGGTCATTGTACCAAGACCCAACACTTAATATTGTTTTTTTTTTGAGTCATGGTATAAAAGAGAATGTTTAACTACTGATGTCAGATTTTTTCTTTCTTCTTTGTCCTTAGGTCCATTCCTGATGTTACACAGATGTTCCCCCAGACGTCGTCTGAGTTCTCGCGAGGTAATACCTACATATCTCTTTGGACACTCACATTCTAGGCAATAAATGACACCAGTCGAGACACAGTTGTAAAAGCCTCTGATCTTGTGAACCTCCCCAGTTCTATCCTTTTATCTGTGAGATTTTTGTCATATATGGAAAAAACGTACATTTTCCACATGAGTAAGTTCCTGGTGGGAGGCTGTTTCTTGTTCTCAGTCTAGAAAAATGGCTCCTAACTAACTTGTCCCTTAGCGTGATACTCCTACGCCAACTGGTGAGTATTCTGTGTTTATTTAAAATATCATTGATCTCCCTCCATTGTGAGTTAAATGTAGTCACAAATCTTATATCTCCTGTTGATGGATTCTTAGTTTTATCAATCATTGTTCTCTTTCTGTGTGTAGGGCCCTTTGATAGCCTTTTTTGATTAGGCTGTTACTATACCCTCTAGTTTCAGCCTCATTTGCAACTCTTTAGCCCTGATCTTATAAGTCTCCAGGTCACTACAATTCCTTGGAATCCTGAGGAATTCTCCTATAGGGATCGCCTTTTTTGTCGATGGGTGGTGGGCACTGTTGTGGTGTAGGGTACTATTGGTTGCAGTTTGTTTTCTGTACAAATCTGATTTAAGATTCCCCTGATCATCCTTATAGATTCTTAAATCAAAAGAAGTTACTGACTCCAGGTTCATTTCACTGGTTAATTTCAGATGCCAGTTATTTTTATTAAGCATTTCCAAATATTGTGTAAATTCACATGCAGTTCCCTCCCACAGAATTAGTATATCATCAATATAGCGCATCCACATCAAAATTTTATCCTTGAATGCGCTATATTTTTCAGAAAAAACAGTCTCCTTCTCCCACCACCCCAAATAGATGTTGGCGAAAGTGGGAGCACAAGTGGCTCCTATTTCAGTCCCTCACTTTTGTAGGTAATACCTGTTGTCAAACACAAAGTAATTGTGAGTAAGTATAAACATCAGAAGATCTATAATAAAGTCATTTTTTTATTTATTCTCTCTGGACTTCATATCCAGGAAATGTCTGACTGCTTTACAACCCACTTCATGCAAGATTGAGGTGTACAGGGACTCTACGTCACATGTTATCAGAAGAGTTGTTTTTTCTACCTGTACCCCCTCAATCTGACCTAGAACATCCATTGTATCACGTAAGTGTGATGGGAGACTTGTGACATAACCTTGTCATCTAATGCCCAAGTATTTGCTTGCCTGTTCACTTAGGCTCCCTATGCCTGAAATTATTGGGCGTCCTGGTGGTTTAGTCAGGTTTTTGTGTATTTTTGGGAGCATATAATATGTTGCTATTTTTGTGTCTGTTACTTTGAGGAAATCATATTCCTTGTTACTTATGAGGGCATTCACTTTTGCGTCTCCTATTAATTCATTATATAGCCTAAGATAGTATGCAGTGGGATCAACAATTAGCCTTTTATAGCACTCCTGATCTTCCAACTGCCTTTTGGCTTTCTCAACTTATTCCTCAATTCCCCAAAGCACGATTTTGCCCCCCTTATCTGAGGGTTTAATTATCGTATATTCCCATTTTACCATTTCAAATAGGGCTATTTTTTTCTTTTCTTGTTATATTAGATCCTTAAGGTGCTTGTAATTTCAATAAATATGACACCACCATTTGAACAAATAATTCTACTGTAGGAAATAAAGAAATTGGTGGGCTAAATTTGGATTTGCTTTTAATATAATCTATCCATTTAGTATTGGTCTCACTCCCTAGTCCATTCTCTTGCAACATCCCTAAGAACAGATCATATGTTTCTTGTTCCAATTCATCCAAATCCTCTGGGGTTTTGTTAAAGTGATTGAAAATGACTAGTTTTCTAGCAAATAGCTGAAGATCTTTTACTATGAAAAAAACTGAAAATCATTAGAGGGTGCAAACGACAAACCCTTAAATAATAATAATTAATAATCTGGGTAGTATCTCTATCTACCGTCTTTTTGGTGCTGACAAACCCCCTCTCCTTTGTTGTTGATTCTCTGCCCGGTACACCCAAACCTGCCGGTCTCTCAGATTTGTTCTCAGGTTCTGTTCTCTTTCTTCTATTATAGGGTTCCATTCCCTGCGGGGTTCTGTTTTTCGGGTGCACATGTAAAAAATTATGTGCCTGGCACTGTGATGGACCACCAGGATCTGATCTGGGTTCACCTTGTGATTCTTCCTCTATTTGTGATGTATCATAGTCAGTAGAGGAAGCCCTATTCTGGGGTTTCTGATTGTTTCTAAACCTAAAAGGTCTTCTCCTATTATCCTTATGCCCCCATCTGTAGACTCTCTCTAGATCATGATCCTGTAGGTCTCTATCAAACTTTCTCCTCTTGTTGGCAATAATCTCACTTTCCTGTTTGTCTAGATCTTTTCTATTTTTTTTAAATTATTACACACAGGGTTACTCCACAATATAACTTGTGCTTCTGTACCCACAATGTTTGGAAATAACAGTGTTTTAATATTGGTTAAACTCAAAATTAACCATCCATTTATATGTTACATATATAATCTAGTTGACTTTAGTCATTCTAAAAGTTGGAATTATAGGAGTTACTTTTCTCCACCATAATTGTATTGTATAATATTAGACCTAAAGTGTGGTTTATTTCTATTAGCACACTGGTATATTATTTCACCAACCCCAGGATAGATAACATAAATTCCTTTTACAAATACATTTCTTAATTAATCTTGTAATCTAGATTATAACATAATTCCATTTATGGCAATCTTAGATTTGGGCATTGCTTCAGAATGAATTAAGATTATTACTTTAATGCTTTTCCCATACTTGGGTTAGATATTACAGGGCAGGCACTGATATTTTTAAAGCCTGTTATCTCTCTCTAAAGCTGTAAATAGATGTATATATTTCTCCCTTCCGTTTCTGATGAGTTTTGGATTCATATAACCCTTGTGCTGCCTAGAATGAGTTAATCCACACTGCCAATGGTTAATTTACTTACCTTAAAAAGACTCCCTCTGCAGGCCTGTGTAAGCTCCCTTTGAAGCAGAAGAGCGAAACGCTGCGTAGGGTCGTCATAATTGTGTGCGTCGCTTGCTAGTGACGTCACATGCTGTCCGAAACCTGCAGGGAAATAGCGAGGGACACAGTGGTTGCGCTTAGGGCTAGATGTGGTAACTTGCTATGGTTCAGTGACAGATAGGACTTTGAAGCCACAATTATAGATCATGAAGTAAGCTAAACCTTTATATGTACTTTATTATATGAGCATTGCCCACTTAAGGTGGTTGTCCCGCCAGACATCCTTAGCACAGGAGTTAGAGCCAGGGGAGCTTTTCTACCAATCTCTATTTAGTCTGAGGATATGGCTGATTGAGGAGGCCCGGTTTTGGAGGTGGTCATCCCAATATTTGAAAAGGAGTGACTGCACAAGGCTGCTTTAGTGCTTGAATCTGGAACTTTAGTTCACAGAAGATCAGTGTGTTTCTTCTGATAGGCTGTTCGTTTTGTGTGTAGCTACTTTTAATCTAAGTTTTATTCAATGATATTTGCCTATTATTGATAAAGATTATTGTTATTGGTTTTTTATAGTTTTCTATACTATGGGGACTATAAGTGTTTTTAATTAATTCTACTGCATTATTACGTATCATATTATTGTGGTGAAACGTACACTCCACTTTCTACAGATTCATCGGAGGCAGTATTAGTGGTGATGAATCTGCAACAATCAGTTCCAAACATTTTACATACCCCTCCTTCCTTGGCCAATAGCATATCAAGGGCCATTCAGTTTTGCCAGGCCATAAGGCTAGTTTTATCTAGCTGTTCTGCTACGCCCTGTACTGCTTCTCTGGTATAGTTTACATAGTTTATCTAGTCCACATCCGGCTCCTATCTGGTTTCTTGCTTTAAATTCATCTGGGACTCCTCATGGTGCTCCAATAGGATCAATGTAGGCTCGTTGGTCGAAGCTGCCCATGGGGAGCTAATCTCTTACATTGTGTAAGTATGTAGCTATGTCCCGTCTGCATAGTTGTTACAGTAGGTAATAAGTAGAAGGGTATAACCAGGTGTATGAGAGCACAAGTGCCAATCTAGTCTGGGGGCAATGTCGTATTTTCAGCCCTCCACAATACCACCATACATCTGCTCTTCCGTTTGTGCGGTTGACAAACCATTATTTTTTATAGTCCGGGGTGTCAATAGTGACACTACTTCTCTTCCTGTCATCGATATCCTGGAAAAGCAGGTGAAATTTACTTCATATGGCATGAACTGGGGAGGCTGTTCTGGACTTTCTTTCTTTCTTTCTTTTTTTTTTAAATATTTTTTTTATTGTTTTTAAGATACAAACATTAAAACAAATCTCTTACACACCATCAATTTACAAATGATAAAACATTAACATTTAATACATACAATGGCATAAAGATGATATTAGTTCTTAGACTGGAAATATAGATAAGATGGCTCAATGGCAGGATCCCACATTTTCCATTTATACTCCTTGATAACAATAAATCCCTGCATTTGAAGTGATCTTTTGAAATCTCTATTTCTTCCAGTCATACATATAATCTCATTCCAACTAAGAACAGCCGACTGATTCCATTTTTTAGCAATCAATAATTTAGCAGACATTACAATTTGCATAAAAATTGCCTTTATATCCAAGGAAAGATTGTTTGGGAAGAATGTGAAACAGATTTCAGGAGAGTAAGGTAACTGAATCTTGATTATATCTTCAATCTGCCTTGCACAATCCTTCGAAAATTTCTGGATATGAGGACATTCCCATCAAATGTGGAATTAAGAACCTATTTGTCCACAACTTCTCCAGCAATTTTTTTTTTTTAATATATTAGTAATCTGGGCCATTTTCATTGGAACGAAGTACCAATGGTTAATCAGTTTGGTATAAACTTCTCTGTATGATACATTTTTGATAAATTTTTCTGTCAGGGCCATTGCTCCAAAATCAAGTATCTTCCAGCCATTTGTTATTAAGGGACACTTCCCGTTATTTAATCTTATAGGAAATTGATTTATCCATTTCTTCCCTTAGTATATTGTAAGAACTAGAAATTAAGTGTTTTTTCTTTGTCATTGTAATGAGACTTTCCCACTCAACTTAACTAGAAAGTAGACTGATTATTTATACTTAATTTTAAATCTATTATACTCTAACCAACATTTTCCTGGAAGATTACATTTCTTATTCAAGTCTTGAAAGGATGCCCATATGTCATCAATAGAATCAGGCTTAGAAATGGCAATAGTTTCAATCTAAGTTTAAAATTGAACCAAAACTTCATAATTTCTTTAATTAAGCCTGCACCTTCTAACAATATTTATTTATTTGGATTCTTCCTATAGATCAAAGATCTCAACAGATCATTAGAAACCATATTTTTTTTCCTAATTTAACCATTGCCCGGGGTCTGAAGGGTCAAACCATTTAAGCAAATGAGACAACGGATAATCCATACCTTCCCTATTGAATTTTCGAGAAATTATTGCTTTTTTTAAATCTTATTCTTTTTCCTTGGTGTATGAATCCATCCACAACTGTTTGAAATTGTTGTATTCAAGTTTTAGATAAAGAAAATCGAATTGACCTACCGTATATACTAGAGTATAAGCCGAGTTTTTCAGCCCTTTTTTTAAGGCTGAAAAAGGCCCCCTTAGCTTATACTCGAGTCACCCTGTGTCTCTTTCCCTCCCCCTCCCTTATCATCCTCCTCATCCTCCATCCTCAACCCCCCTCCTCATCCTCAAAGAGTAAGAGACACAGGGGAGGGAGGGGGGGGAGAGAGACACAGGGGAGGGAGAGTGGGGAAGAGACACAGGGGAGAGAGAGAGGGGGGACACAAGAAAGGGCCACAGAGGGCACACAAGAGGGGGACACAGAGGGAACAAGAGGGTCACAGGGGGCAGCACATTTCCCACCTCGGCTTATACTCGAGTCACTAAGTTTTGCTAGTATTATACTCGGGTCGGCTTATACTCGAGTATATACGGGTAATTACATAATTTAATTTCGGTAATAAAGTCATTTTTACCGCGGCAATTCTGTTGAATAAAGATAATTTTAAATGTTTCCATGAAGCTACTGTATCTAATATTTTAGTTAATACTTTTTTATAATTATTCTTAATCGTCTTAGGTATATTGTTATAAAACACAATACCTAGATGAGTAAAACTCTCTGCTAACCAGTTGTAGTCAGACATTAGGGATTTTTGTTCAACCTTAGGAATGTTTTATTTATAGTTAGAAACCTTACTATATGAGTTTATGCAATATTTTCAAAGACTTAGATGGATTAGATATTGAAACCACAACATGATCTGCATACATAATTATCTTGTGAGTTACATTACCAATTCTTATACCTTCTATCTCATCATTGTCTCTAATAGAAGCCGCAAGTGGTTCCAATATAAGCACAAATATAATGGGAGACAGGGGGCAGCCTTGTCTGGTCTCATTGGTAATCATTATTTTATTTGTTTTGAAGCCTGTGCCTATGACCGAGGCGGATGGGGTTGATTACAGAGCCTTAATGGCCTTTGAGCCAAAGGCTCCAAAACCATATTTCACAAAAACTTGCTCCATAAAATCCCATCCGACTCGGTCAAAGTCTTTTTAGGCGGAATTCTGAGCACATCCACAACGGATATCAGATCAAATATTCTACGAGTGTTATTTGCCTCCTGTCTACCACCTTTAAAGCCAGATTGATCCTAGGCAACTAATTTATCTACGACAGAGCCCATACGGTCAGCCAAAACTTTTGAGTAAATCTTTAGATTAACATTTAAGAGTGAGATAGGCCTTTATGTAAAGACTTTTGACCTATCTCGCTCCTGCTTTGGTATTGTGACAATCAAGGCCTCTGTCATTTTGGATGGAACATACCCCTGATTTTTAATTTCATTATATACATTTTTTAAATGAGGAATCAGAATGTTAGCAAAAAGTTTGTAAAATCGGTTAACGTACCCATCAGGTCCTGGAGCTGAACCCAATTTCACTTTTAAAATAGCTTCTGAAATTTATTTTTCCGAAATTACTGCATTAAGCATCAAAGTTTCTGTTTCAGATATTTGAGGTAGTTCAACCCTATTCAGAAACTCATGAATTTCCTCCAAAAGATGGCTTTACAAACTGAGGGTCTTCTTTTAAATTATATAATTTGGAGTAATACTCCTCAAACACACTTGCTATTTGATCTGGTCTATAAATTTTATCTATCTTCATTCTTTTATCCGTCATTTTTAATTTATTCACCAGCATTTTGCTGGTTTTATTACCATAATGATATATCCTTTATTGAAACAACCAGACTGAAATATCTGTTCTTAATTGATTTTTTTTTATTTGTAACTGTACTTCCCTAATTTGTTCTGAATCTTTCTGACTGGGATTAAAATTATTTATTTTTTCCAATTTAAATAATTGAACATATAATTCCCTCAAAGGGAAACCCCTATCTTTTTTCTTTTGATTTTGCAACTTAATCAAGATCTCTCTTAAATGGGCCTTTAAGAGTCCCATAGAGTACAATTTGAATTTACAGAGTTATTATTTTGAGCAAACAATTGCTCAGTTTCTGTTTGCAATAATTTTATATCTGTATCTGATCGTAACAAGGAATAATCCAGTCTCCAAGATCTTCGAGGAGCTCTGGAGTAATTAATTCTAAGATCTAATTTTACCAAAGCATGGTCTGTCCATACTCTCGGGCCAATTTCAACTGTTAATGCTTTTTTAAGAGTCTCCAAGTCTATTAAAATATAATCTAATCTGGAGTAGGTCTGGAAGAGTGGAAAAAACACATATAGTTTCTCTCATCAGTGTGCAAAATCCTCCAGATATCATATAATTGAAATTTGTCCATAATAGAGTTGAAATCTTTAGATTTTTTAATCAGAGATGGATCTGGCCTTGGACTGTAGATAGAGTTCCTATCTAAAATAGGGTCTGCTAACAAATTAAAGTCTCCACATATTATTGTTGATCCGTGAACCACTTTTTAAAATTTTCTTAAAACCTGTTTAAGAAATCCAATCGGATCTTTGTTTGTTAAATATACGTTCAAGATCTAATATTTCTGATGTTGTATTAATCCAACCCAGATCACATAACAACCCTCAGAGTCAGTTTCCATCAACTCCTTAACATAAGATAACTTATTACTAAATAGAATTGTAGTACCTGTCGCTTTTTTTATACATAGAGTTATAAATAGTAGTATACGTTTCATTAACAAAATTGGGTATTGCTCCTTCCTTCCAATGCGTCTCTTGCAGACAGATTATGTCTGCATCCTCTTTATAGAAACTTCTGAGCGCAAAGCTCCTCTTAGCAGAACGATTCAAACCTTGGATATTCTGTGTAATTATTTTAAAGTCATTGCAATTTATATATTATTGCCTTATGGCTCATTCTCTGTTCCTTTACAACATTTTCCATCTCTAGCCATAAACAAAACAAAACATACATAAAAAAAAAATATTCAAAACCACATACCAAAAAGATTTCAATAGCGCATACTCCCCCAGTTCCCCGTTATTAAGCAGAGAGCTTTCATCTGATGCGCAATAGTCAGATGTTTTCATCTGAAAGTCTAGGAAACTGATTCCCAATTGTTATCCTTAATCGCTTTAGAATGTTATAATCTTTCCACACCTCATTTCTATGCCCCCTAATTTAATTTCAAAATTATGAGTCATTACCTCTTGTTTCCCCTTTATTTTAGTTTCCCTTTTTTTTTTAGTTTCCTCCTTTTTTTCCCTTTTTTTTTTTTTTTTCCTCTTTTTTAGATAATTTTTTTCTTTGTATGAATATATTCCATATTCTGTAGACCTATATCGAGACGTAAACAAAAAAAAGGGAGAAAAGGGAAATCACCATAGCTTTACAACTGTATTGATCAGAGGGGTAAAAATTAAGAAGGAGTTACAAAAAAAACAAAAAAAAACTATCATGATAGCTTTATAGTACTAAACCAAACTACATTTTTTGTTTCAACTAATTGTGTTTTCTAATACTTTTCAATTCTATTGTTATACTATTGTCCCAAAACCAGTTTCAAAGCCCTCTTCATGAAAGGAGAGGAACCAAAAAACTTTCAGCTTTTGAAAAAGCTTCTGTTACTTAAAATTCCCACCCTAGACTCTGTATAAGACTTTATGAAGTCTGAGGCTATATAGCTGTAAATGAGACCCAATAGGGTAATTAGGTGTTGTAAAGTTCAGTTTATGAACACGCCACCAGACCTCCGTCGTCTCCTTCAATTGTTGAAAAAAATTAGAAACGGTTGTAAATTCTGGATATCCTTTTCAGTAGGGTGTTGAGAGCAATTTACCCCACATTCACCAATAATCAAAGCGATTGTTCAAGGAGATACCAGCCCACAAAGAATCTAATCCTTTGCACACTTTAAAGATGGCATGAAGAGGCTTACCCCCATGTTATATTTCTGTGAATACAGCATTGCAGCTTCTGTGCGTCTCCTCTGCGTCTATGACTGCTTCTCTGATATCACTTCACTTCTCTCATTGATACCAGCGCCAACTGTAAAAAGTAAAAGGGAAAGAGCTTGTGGGATATACCCTCCTCACTGGTACCTCAGTGTTTCTTTCCCCCTCCACTCAGCATTTGACCCCGAGTTCCTCCGGCCGTTTACAACTCCAGACATCCAGGCTGGATAGCGTCTCCACAGCGGGAACACCTCCGTCGTCACACCAGCACCCCTCTCCACACACTGCTCTGTCCCCGCGTGCGGGGTGGCCAACCAGAATATCTCTTGTATAGGCTGTGTAGCAAAATGGTCTGGTTTTTCCTACTTGTTGCTCTTCTTGGTGATTAAGAGATGTTAGGAAAGATTTTTCCTCTAAGAGAGCAGTGGCGTTGTTTGCCCGACTAGCACAACATTGAGACTAGCCCCTTCCTGGGCGTGACCTCCAACTGGACCTTTTTTCTTTTGAAGAGATGTAGGATGCATTGCAACCCAGCTTCATCATTGGATGGATTTAGTCTAAAAGGAACAGTGGCCGGTGCTGGCCTTCCTGTTGAACAAGTAATGCAGGTCCTCATACCCATTGTGTCAGCAGTGTACATCATCCACTCCATCCAGAGGTTCCTTTCTGCATACCCAGTTTCTCATATGTATTCTTTATATGTGTGATGTTGAGGTAAGTTGTTCTTGATTTGTCTCTGGGCCTTATATTCAGCTCTTCAGTGGCCTTTGTTTCTGCATTGGTGTTATTATCTTTTGTTTCTTTTTGCTTTTTGTTAGGTTTTGTTCAGGGATCTGCACATATATCTAGATCCATCTGAGTGGATCTGATCCACTAACATCTGCCCCTAGTGTGTATAGTCTTGAATCACACGTCTTTGGGTCTTTTAAGGTCAGGAGGATAGGGTTACAGCTGTTCTTTTCACAACCAGCTTCACTGTTTCCTTTTATGATACTCATATGAGTTTTGACATCTTTTGACATCCACAGGGCATTATCCGGTTGGCACCATCTTGCCTAAATAAAAATACACCATGCACATATACTTGTCTTACCATTTTATACTTTCTTCATTTTCTCCACATGTCACCACAGCACAGAAGTCGAATTAGGGAGTTCCTGCTTCACCTTCTGTGAAGGTCAGATTAATTGTTCTCTCTATCCATCTCATCTCTATTCCCATTCGCGGTACTCTACTCTTAGTTTTATGGTGACTTCCAGTTTGGCTTTGTACTCTAGTTTCTATGTTTTCCAATGTTATCACTGGTGTTATTATGATGGTAGCAATAAGGATTAGAAGTAATATGGACTTTCTCATTCCACACCATCCTGGATCTCTAACGGGGTGTCATGGTCTGTATGTGGATGTAATTTTGAGAAACCTTTCTCACCTTCCCAAAGCCCCTCTATACTGTCTGCAAACTATGATTTCTTCACTGGGTTTGAGACGAGTGGCCCGATTGGTTCCACTCGTCTTTTTAGCCAGACTCAGTGTGTCATACAGGGATTGTTTGGGTTAGTAGTCAGACTCTTGAGAGGACACTGGCAGGGGCATCTTCTTCCAGTGGGTCAGATGTATCCAGGGAATTATTTCTGCAATCTTCACAGCTGTTGGAATATCCAGCAGAACCTAGTAGGGGCCTTCCTACCTGGCGTCTGTACAATTCTTTCTTGTGATGATAACATGTACCCATTCTCCTGGCTTTATCAGTGTAAGTAGTTCCTGGTGTTCCTGGGGAGGAGAAACATTCACAGCGGTAATTTTTAATTTTTTTCCATATAATCTGCCAGATTGTTACTAATATTCTCCTCCTGGCTGACAAAAGGTCTCAATTCAGGTAAGTAAAAAGGCCTACCATATAGTATCTCAAAAGGGGTTAGATTGTTTTTGAATGGTAAGATGGGCATGTTCATCATTATCAGCGGGAGGCAATATTCCCAGTTCTTTAAGGTTTCTGTCATTGTTTTTCTCACTTTTAACTTAATTATACCATTTGTTCTTTCAACTAACCCTGCTGATTTTGGATGGGACGAGCAATGGTATTTTAATTCGACATGTAGTGCTTTCCCCAAGTGGGAGATTACACTATTCACAAAATGGCTCCCATTGTCACTATGTATTTTCTCTGGTATACCAAACCTTGGTATTATTTGGCTTAGTAGTGTTTTTGCTACTGTGACAGCATCTGGGTTTGCACAAGGCGTTGTCTCAACCCATTTGGAAAACATGTCTATGATTACTAGGCAATATTTTTCCTTCACATTTATTCAATTCAATGAAATCCATACATATTACCTGGAATAGATACAGGATATTGGTATTGGGAACTGGCTTCTCTTAGGTCTTGTATTACCTTTTGGGTTGTTCTTTGCACAGACAATGCAAACCATCCATACAATTTTTTGTTAGTGGTTTGTGAACCCATATGCTGTAAATACATTAGATATTATATATACCACTAGCGACTTGCCCGTCAAAAAATGACGGCAATGAGATGTGTATGTTTGTAAATTTGTTTAGTTAGTAATATACGTATTTGCCACTTGTAACCTTTTTGTTACGTTGAAATAAGTACAATTATTATATTAAACATGTTTATTTTTGGAACATTTTCTTTTCTTGTTGAGGAACTGTTAAAGAGTTTTGTAGTAAAAGTGTTAATGTTGAATGTAAGAACAGTGGAACTTGAGATTAATCAGTATTGTAAACTTGAGCTAATGGTTTTTTAACATGCAATTTATAGATTAAGAACTGTTAACTGAAATATACCTTGAATCCAGAGGAAGGCAAACAGTAAAAACCCTCTTTGAAAAAAAATAATTCCTTCCTGACCACATGAACTGGCGATCGGATTGCTCCCTGGATTAATATTTAACATGAAATACAACATTTACATTGTGTGTGAAAACGTGCTTGTGCTCTTAACATGAACTTTGTAATATGTCTAAGTAAGGAACTTTTAAGTATTTTTTGTAAAACTTGTAACGTTATAAAAAGTAACATAGTTAATTAACATTTGAACAGAATTTTTTCAATAATGCAAGGCAAGTGTTTTGTGGGGCTAATCATGCATAAACAGTACTTCCATAAATTATTAATGCATTATTTATTCATTGGTGGTTTTGAATGGTTGACCTTTGTTTGTTAGTGTAGTAATTGTTTAAAGCGGCACATAGAGTTTCCTCTGTGGAAAAGTGGTTCTCTAAAAAGAGAACGCAAGACCTTAAAGTTCGTCTGAAAATGTGTAACCACTGTTGTCCATGTGTTTTGCCATTGCATGGAGTTTAATATGGAAATATTGGTGGTGTTAAAATAATTTGAGTGCCGTAAAAATGAATTTTTGTTGTTAGATTCTGCTTGAGGTGATTTGTGACTTTTGTTTGGAATTTGTTTGTCATGGGTTGTGTTTGTTTGATTGAAAGTTACAGTACTTTATAGTAGACAATGTTTTTTAGTTAAAATGCGTCCATCCTCTAATAAATCACCTTGACTTTTATTGTTTTCAATGTAAACTTTAATATCCTGTGGATTTTTGCACCGTGATAAAGCAACGTACAATTGGCCATGTGCAAATACTGGTTGTTCTAAGAAAATACCCACAGATTTGAAAGTTTGTCCTTGTGATTTATTAATGGTCATGGCAAATGCCATGATGATGGGAAATTGTCTTCTTTGAAGTATAAAAGGGAGGCTACTTTCACTTGGTGCTAAATCTATCCTTGGTATGAAAACTCTCTCTCCTTTATGGGTACCAGTTAAAATTTCAGCATCTATGAAATGGTCCTTTAATTGTTGTACAATTAATCTTGTCCTATTGCAAAGGCCTTTTTTTTGGGTTCATATTTCTCAGTAATATGATAATTGCGCCTTTCTTTAGCTGCAAAATATGTGGTGGCATTCCGGAAGGAAAAGTTTGCCTGACTTTCTTTGTCATCAGCAAGTACAGAATCAGCACTGTGATAATTTTTTGGGGTGCATTAAATCTTTTTAATATTTCATTATTGAGGATCAATGCATCCTTATTTTTGCATGTTAGTATGACTTTGTTGGCAAGTTCAGAATAGTCCTCGTTATTTATTGTACTTTCGAATATAGCCGATATAAGATCTTGTTGACAAAACATATGAGGTGGGATGTGCACAGTGTCGTCAGGTAAATTTGGTATTTTTTCTGTTTTTCCTTCTCCAATTTTAATAAGCCAATCATTGAAATCATGTTGTCCTTCTGATCTCATATTTTGTTGTAATTGAAGATGGGTAAACAGTTTTAATAGTGTACTTGACTTTATACAGGTTTCGATAATGTCGGTTCGATTTCCATGTACAACGAGAGGTAATGTTTGTCTAAAATCACCACCTAACGACATTACCTTTCCACCAAATGGCAAAGTATTCTCCATAACTTCACAATCAAACGGTCAATACATTGTAGGGCATAGCATGACATCATTGTAGCCTCATCTATTATAATTATTGTATTTTTTTTCAGTTTTTTTGCTTGTAATGATGTCATCCAAATATCTGACACTGATGTTTCTAAAATAGGCACTAGCAGTTTAAATCCACTATGCACAGTTATTCCACCTTCTAACAAAAGTGCAGCAATTCCAGTGGTGGCAAGTGTGAGTGCTATTTGACCTTGTGCTCATACAAAACTCATTAATAAATTATATAAATAGGTTTTTCCTGATCCACCAGGTCCATCAAGATAGAAATAATGCTCTTTGACCATGTCATCATCTAGTGCATTTTTATGGCATTCAATGCTTGCAATTGTAACGTATTTAAAGTTGCAAGTCTTTCTTGTGTCCTTTCTGCTTGTAGTTGAATGTCATAGTCTTCAAAGATTATGTCGTCTATAAGACCTGGATCAGGCAGATTAAAACTTGCACAACTTAATCCATGAGCTAAAAATACTTATTGGGTTTCCATTAATGCTTTTAAGTGTGCAATGGGCTCATTGTATCATTGCATAGTCGTCAGCCATATTACTTTTAAATGTGTCCCACAAAGCTAATGCATTTGGAGCATTTGAGAAGATACAAATGAATGCAAATTGTTCCCTCATCTGCTGTGGCATTTGACATAGTGCTGCTTCTTCTAGACATCTTTCCCATTCTGTATCACCAGCTAGTAAGTTTCTATGTCTCGCAGCTAAATGAAAGGATTCATATACTATGTCATTAACAGTTCTTAAGTGTTCAAAACTTTGTGCAACAGGAACATTTAAAAGTAGTAGTCGTAAGCAGAAACGTTCAAGGACTCTTGGACTGACTGTGTAAATTCTTGGGATTATTTTATTTCCTCTGTTTTTTCTTGGTCTCCATAATCCATTAACGAAAACATAATGATATCTAGTTTCAATATATAAGAATTGTGTTGCCTGTGAATCTGTTGAATTTAATTGAAACCATGCAGTTAGTGTTGTGTGATGATGCTCAATTTGTGCCAATGCATTAGTTTCATTTCCAGCAGGGAAATACACTAAATGTCTTTGTGGTAAATGTACAGCTAATCTATATACTGCATGTGATCTATCATGCATTTCAAATTTTAAAAGACGCCACATAGCTTAATGCGCACTGACATAGCGAGCATCTACATGAGATGCAAGTTCATCATGTACTAACTCAGTGCTTTTGGTATTGTCTGCACTTTTGACGACTACAGTAGCTGCATCATAGCCTTTGTAAATGTATTTGTATGCATATTTAATGGATTTCATGGAAGTGCAGGCTTCGACATTAATGTGTGCATTATACTTCATAAGTAAATGTGGATTGTATGGTACCACATATCTATTGTCAACGTTTTTCCCACGAATAATGGCACTTTGTCCCTCTCTTCTATTTAATGGATAGCCATCACAATAGGCATAAGTTTTTTGGAAATTCTTTTGTACATTCATTATTTTCCATACATGGTGATTGTGGATTAACATCTCCACACGGTCCGTGAATCATCCGATGAGTTACAATCTCATATAGTCTACCATATAGTTCTGGATCTGGTAGTTCAGCAATAATGACTGAATCCACTTTGTCACCAGTATCTAACTTATCTTTTTCTTAATGGATTATAACAAAATGTGCATGTGGAAGCCCTCTTTTTTTTAAATTCATTTGTATAAACATAAGCAAGACATTTGCCAAATAACTGAGTTATAGTGATATCACATATTAATTCATTTAATTTAATTTTGAAAACTCTGGCTACTAAATCTGGTCTATCGAAAGCAGTTTGTCCAATAAGTAAATTTTGTGTAATCTCTGGCCATTGGGGATTACATGTAAATGTAATAAATAAATCTGGTTTCCCAAATTTGGTGACAATAGCCATGGCATCATTGTATCTTTCTCGCATATTGCGAGGAGATCCCTGGAAAGAAGATGGTAAAATGATGGCTTTGCCAGCTGTCATGTCTCTGTCTGTAGCAACCTCAGCGACATAATCCATTAATCCACAATACTGTTCTACACGTAGTTTATCTTGTTGATATTTTATGAAGTATAAATTATTTGCCTCAACTTGCAAATAGGAATCAATAATCCATTGTTGTGTTAGTTTTGAACCACATAAAATTGGATTGAATGTATTTCGAATGGCGATTTGAACTACTTTAAATTCAAGCATGGAAATATTATTTTGCACTCGTACTTTAGAATTTGGGTAACTGGGAAGGGTTAATTTTGGTTGCCAACCTGCTTCTCCGTGTGGGAAAAAAATGGGATATGTCATTGGATCTAAATTTGTACTTAAGATACTGATATTAATGAATGGTTGCTCCACATTTCTGGGATATATTCTAATGTCTCTTTGAAATGGTGGTTCTCCTTCATCATTTTGAAACACCATTGCAACCTCATTTGATGTTGGCAAGTTATAACGATGTTTATCAGTATGTTTATCTCTTTTAAGCACCATATTGACCTTTGGGATTGGTAATTTATGTCTTTCTGCATGAAGTTGTTGTTCCTTTTCTACTTCTGCCAATTTTTTATAAGCTTGAGTGTAGGGGTTATTGGCCATAATTTGATCTAGCACTATAAAAACACTGGTTAAGCATTTTTTATTTTCTTGCAGCTGCATACGTTGGTCAACAGCTTCCATTGTATCTAGGACATATAGTTGAGCAAATTTTCTTTGCTCTCCTTCCTCTGGATGTAAATGGGAAGTACAATGGTAAATTTGGCCTTGGACTTTAAAGCAGTAAGGGCCATGTCCTGGTACATTAGCAGCTAATGTTGCTCTCATAGATGCAAAGGATATGGCACTATTCTATGATCTTATGTTTGTTTTGAAATTTCTGTAGTTTGGAAAAGTAGGTTCAGTCATAATGTTTTGTAAATATGTTGGGAATTGTTGTCTTTCTGGAAGTTTAACCTTGCCTTTTTGACAGCAACTAATGAACTGTCATCTCTGGGTCTTTCCTGTTTAAAATGATAAGCCTCACAAAACTGACACCACAATTATGAACCTCTACTACTAAAGACTTACTGTAAGTAAAGTACAATTTGAAGAGCATATATTAGTTTAATTTTGTAATTTATCATTTGAAATGTTATGTGATGGTTCAGGAACAGGTTCTAAATGCTTTTGTTTTTTTGTGGCTTTTTTAGGTGTAGCTTTTATTTTTTCAGGTGATAGTCTTTTGCTTGCAAGTCTTCTCCGTTCTTTTTCTCGTCGAATTTCCTTCTGCATCGGCGTCTGCTGGTTTGCCCATCTTTGTTGTCGTTCTCTAGCTTGACGTCTTATCTTTTCCTGTTTGGTGTCGTTATCAGCCATCTTAATCTGTAAATGAAAATAATGTATCATTAGTTTAGTTTGTGATGTAAAATTGATTTTGAAGTACTTGTTTGTGTTTTTTGTTACTCTAATGTTTTTGTTGCAACACTGTTGTGATTCTAAATTTACTTTGTTTGTATGTGATTATAGGTCATTGTAGATGAAGTTGCTTTATAGTGTTAAATTAGTATGTTTTATTTTTTTGGTGTTCCTTTTTATCTTGTAGGTTTTCATTTTTGGCTTAAAGGCATAGCAAAGCCAATGTAATTGCATTATAGGTCATTGTAGATGTAGTAGCTTTATAGTGTTAAATGAGTATGTGTTATTTATTTTTATTTTTTTGGGTTGTTCGCTGCTTTTTATGTTGTAGGTTTGTAGGGTTGCCTTAGAGATATAGTAGATGCCAAAAAATTGTAGTAATATATTGGTCTTTGAAATTTGTACTGTAGGTGATTGTTGTATTAGTAGCCTTATATTTTAGTCTTAGGCTTATATGGTGTGGGTGTGAAAAGAAGGTCTCTATTGTTTTTTGGTAGGTGTTAGTAGTATTTGTTGTAGTATCCTATTTTCTGTGTCTGTTTAGGTTTCGTGCTTAATGTTGTAGGTTAGGGCCCTGAACAGAGAATCATTATAGTTGAATTTTTGATGTGTTTTCACTATTTGTTGTACTATGGTGTTTTATCTTGGGCACATTTTGTTTGATAGATTGAAGTTAGGGTTTACTGTTAAAGGTTGTTGTAGGTAAAAGCTAATTAGTAGATAAATTATAAATGTGCCACCAATATTTGTTGAAGGATGGTGATTTGTGGGGCTTATTGTTGTTGGTGTGTTGTTGTTTTATTTTATTTTTTCTCTTGACATTGCTGCACAGCAAACATGTTCATTTTGTTTTCTCTTTTTTTACTTGTTGTACTGTACCTTGTTGGAAGTGTGATTTCAAGATGAATATCACTGGATCCGGTGTTGGAAGTGTTGATTATTATGGTGTTTCGTGTAGACCCCTGTTGTAATTCTATTATTCTTTTACTGTAGTAGTTTGTTGGCCATAAAACAGTATATATTTTTTTTTAATAGTGTATCTGTTATCATGATTTGTTATGCTATGCTGTTTTTTGTTTGCCACTTTTAAATTGGTGGATTTTAGTTCTTGGTTATAGTTAGAGTTTGTTGTAGATTAAACATTAATGTAAGTTCCATTTTGTATATGTTATCAATGTTTGTTGGACTATACTGTTTTGTGTCCACCACTTTTGGGATGCTGTATTTGGCTTGTGGCTGAGGGTTAAAGGTTGTTTTAGACTAAAGATGAATGTGAATTGTATTTTCTATATGTTGGGAATATTTGCAGTACTATCCTGTTTTGCATCTGCCACTTTTGGGATGCTTAATTTGGCTTCTTTGTGAGGGTAAGAGGTTGCTTGAGAGTAAACAGGAATGTTAAATTAGTTTTATATATGATGGGAAGATTTTTTGTACTATCCTGTTTTGTGTCCACCACTTTTGGGATGCTCCATTTGGCTTATGGGTGATGGTTAGAGGTTGTTGTAGACTAAACAGTAAGAATAATTTTGTTTTCTCTATGTTGCTAATGTTTGCTGTACTATCCTGTTTTGTGTCCGCCACTTGTATATTAGTTATGCGTTGTGTTTTTTTCTATGCAATTGTGTTTATTTGTGAATTGTATATGTGTTAGCAATGTTTCTTGAAGTATGGTGTTTTGTTTTTGCTGTAATTTGTATTGAGGCTTCTATTCTTTTTTTTTTACTTCTGATATTGGTGGGCATGAAACATGGGATTTCTGTAATTTTTTTTACTTGTTATACTATACCTTGATTGAAGTCTTTTTGGTCCCCTACTGACAATGTTAATCCGCCAGTCTTCTTGTAGTGTCTGTTTGAAAGAGAAAGGTAAAGGGTTAATTGTATATTATTTTTTTTTTTTTTCTGCATGTAATGTATTTTTGTATCTTATCTCTTCTTCTTTCTTTGTGTTCTTTAAAAGTAATCCACCTTCACTGTCCACGCTGCAAATTCTTGAGAGACGCTGTTGATGCAGAGTCTGTTTGAATAGTGAAAAAAATGGGAAAGATTGAGCTGCAGGTTAAATATCTATGGGTGTAATTTTTTTTTTGTGGCATTAGTTCCTGTGAATCAATGTCACTTGAATATACTTCTTTGATTAGTTTTAGTTAAGATTAGCTTGTTGTAGGGCCTATACACATATGTGTGCATTTCACATGTCACTATACATGAATGACGTCTTCGGTGTGTATCTTTGAAATGTTTTTTTTTTTTACTGTTTTGTTTGGTGGTCTTTCTTAATAAATTAAATATATTATAGCTTACCTCTCAGTTGGAATTTGCAGTTTGTGAAGTTGTAAATTGGTAAATAATTCTCTTCTGAAGTAATGGCAGCAGTGAACTGTCCAGTCACACTGTTCATCACCTGTGGAGAAATGTCGAATTTTCTGGAAAGTGGGCAGTAATTATAAACTTTGATGTGGTTGAAACCATTAGCACGTAATACGCATGCTCAATTTGCGTTCCACGCTTCAATTTGCGCTCCAGCCGCCATTTTGCGGCTAATAGTTGTGTGTTTCATGTAAAATGGTGGGTAATAGCAGTGTGGTACGTGCCGCATAGTGTATGTTACGTGCCTCGTGAACTGGTCTGGAGCGTTCGTTCCATTTTGCGAGTAAGTTTAGTAGTTTTGCATCCTTAGCCTCGTTTTCGTTTTCTTCGGCTGCCATTTCTTCTCTCGCTTAGGTGATTTTCGAGTGTCTAAACTCTGGTATTTCGAGTTTAATTGAGGTGTAACTTCACTTTTCGAGGTCCTGGGTGCCCCCCCCTTGCTGTGGATAAGCTTTTGATGTGTTTCTTGTGTGTGTTTATTGTGTTTTTAATGTTTTCAGGTGCGCGTGTTTCGGGTGGTAAGAATGTATTTTCGCGAGGTTGTAATGTTTTTTTTCTAAGTCCCGTGTCCCGTATTTTTTTCTTGGAAGTCCGTAAATTTTGCGAGGTCTGCAGTTGCTGGCAAGGAGGGCATTTGTCGCTCCATGCCAGCAACTGCGGCCCTCGCTTCGCATGTGCAATTTGCGTTCCGGGCTTCAATTTGCGTTCCAGCTGCCATTTTGCGGCTAATAGTTGTGTAAAATCCGTAAATTTTGCGAGGTACATGCCAGCAATTGCGGCCCTCGCTTTGCCCGCAGCGTTAGCAACAACCCGCATGCTCACAACTATATATGTGATCCTTCTTGTTTACCTAATGGCTCAATATTGCTGCATATCTATGTAGGTTACATGGTAGTATAGGTTTGCCATGTAGGCAAACATAAATGTTATCTTTGTTTAGTATAGCTCCCTGCTTGAGTCAGTATTGTTTCCCTGTTTTAGGTGATGTGTTTTGCATGTCTCTAAGAATCTCTTAATCTATATGTGTTGGAATTTCTTCCTGAGTTAGGGTTATAGCTTCAGGGATCTCTAAATGTAGATAATGCATATTGACTGTGTAAATATTTACTGCTTTCCCTCTAGATATCTTACACTCTGCTGTTAGTGCTATACGCTGTGATGCTTGTGCTGAGAAATGGGATAGTAGCTTTTCTATCTTTTAGTACCTCATGCTCTGTTACTATGGCATATCCTGTAGCATTAGTTCCCATCTGGGGTCTTCTTACATGACCCATCTACAAATATTGTCATATCTGGTACCCTGTTATAGTACATCCTACTATTTTCACAGGGACATGACCCAAGCATGATCCATTTAGGCTTATATAACAATGATTGACGCCACACCGATTTTTTTGGAGAAAACACGGGCCACAGCTTTATTATAAATTAACCATTTAACATAACTTAAAACCTGTATATATTATACATATTAACATATTAACATAAAGGGGGAGGAGCCCGGCCTTATATTTGCTACAGGATACGAGGGAGGTGGTTCAATCTGGGAAAGAAAAGGGGACTGGGGTCGGGGCACTATATCATGAAAAGAAATATCATCAAGTCATAAAATCTTTAAATTATTTCTGAGACATGATTAAACAATAAAAAAAGTTTTCCATATAGCAGTTTCGGACCGTTAGTGCCACAAAAAATATGAAATAAACACAGATATAAACATTTTCTTATTTGCTGCAATTTTACGGCTACTATTTAAAGTGGTTTGAGCATCCGCTTAAACCTCCCACTAATTTTAGAGCACAAATATATTACAATTAATAACTTTCTGACAATCATATTTTTATAAATCTAAACACAAGACACATCAAGACAAAACAACATAAAACACAACAAAACACAACAACATTTCTAAAAAACACTTTTTACCAGCTGGATTTAAAATCAAAGAAGGACATATACAAAAATACACAAAAGCTTACTCATATGTTTTCATTAAAATTACTATTACATCTTTTGCGTGGTCCCTTTAAATACAATGAAACTGCTTTGTTTTCGATATAAAACCATCTTAGCGCATGACCTTGGAACTAATTTTTCTTTTTCATCAAGCCTAGCTATGAAAAGGACTTTATGGGTAGGACCTATGGCCAATATCCAGCATAATTCATTAACCCTTAATTCAGAATGACTATAGCATATACTTTAATTAACTTAATTATTTTATCTTTTGCTTTTTTCTTTTAAACCAATTCTTTAGCAAACACAATGTTTATTTGTAACCAAATTTTCTGAAATGTTAATCTCAATAATATTTAACATAAATAAAAATCAAATTTAGATAAAACATGTATTAAGATCCAAAGTGGTCTATAATATACAAACACAGGGCCCTATTAAATTCGAGCTGCGTTTGGAATCGTATCTTGCAAATGCGCATGGTAGCGCGATTTACGTACTACAAATCGACTTACGATTGACTTGTGTAATTTCGGACTCATTTTCTGAGATTTGCCTCCGAAAACGCTACGTAGTAAGTAGCGGACAAGAATTCTTTGCATAGACGCTCGTATCTCGCAAAATCGCTACGTGCACAAAATGCACTAGTAAAATGGTTTACGCATTACGTACAGACAACTTAAACTGCAAAAGTGACATTTTAACAGAGGGAAAGCATGGAAGGCCATTACAATTGATTGCACAACCCCCTCCCCCCACCAAAGCAAATACATTATACAACCAATTAGTTGTTACATTTTGAATGAAAAGCCATGCTGCAGCTTACATAAAGCAATTAAAGACACACTACCTGATTACATAAAAACACAAAAACATCAAAATAATGCCATATTAACCCTGTTATTTTGTATACATGTTGCTCATCACATCTACATTTGGGAACACAAATATGGGGCACATTATACTGCCACATGACGTATATCAAGTACACAGGGAGCATGTGAATATGTCCTGTTCAGTCTTTTGGTCGTGATTGACTGTCTGTGACCCTTTGTCACTGCTTTCTTACAAGGTTTGTATGCTGGTGATACTAGAGTGGATTGTCAGTTCCTTCTCCAGTGGTTTGGGATTTGGCCATCCACTCTGCTTTCACTCTCTCACCCACAATGGCCCTTAATGGTATAGCTCACAGCTTCATTGAAGTACACAATATCTCTTGTTTGGTCTTTCGGTCATGTCTGACTGTCTGTGACCCTCTGTCACTGCTTTCTTACAAGCTTCGTATGCTGGTGATACTGGAGTGGATTGTCAGTTCCTTCTCCAGTGGTTTGGGATTTGGCCATCCACTCTGCTTTCACTGTCCCACCCACAATGGCCCATAATGGTATAGCTCACAGCTTCATTGAAGTACACAATATCTCTTGTTTGGTCTTTCGGTCGTGTCTGACTGTCTGTGACCCTCTGTCACTGCTTTCTTACAAGGTTTGTATGCTGGTGATACTGGAGTGGATTGTCAGTTCCTTCTCCAGTGGTTTGGGATTTGGCCGTCCACTCTGCTTTCACTCTCCCACCCACAATGACCCTTAATGGTATAGCTCATAGCTTCCAAGCCCCATCACTTATCTAACCACAAGGTGACCATGGGAACATACCCCACAGTAACCCATCAGGAAGGGCAGCAAACACACACGGAGGGTTTGCAGAGGCACATTGAGCACCAGCCAACTCACCTCCATCAGGGGTAATCGGCATTACTCTTATCCAAGGAAGTCCCATGCCATTGCTGGTGGCCATGTGCCAAGATGTCCATTCATTCCCATTTGGTGACCTCCCATTATGTTCTGCTATTCATCAATTTACATTAGTTTCGATTGCTAAGGGATGTTGGGGATGTGCGGGTGAAAGCAGAGTGGACGGACAAATCCCAAATCACTGGAGAAGGAATTGACAAGCCACTGCAGTATCACCTATCATTATCCTGTTAGGCCCTCAGAGGAATGTTCCTACTCCACAGTATCGCTAATTGGACTTGGCCTGTGCATTAACCCTTTATTATGCCTAGATTGTAGATCTATTAGATGTATTATATGATATCTAATGTTATTAGGACTATTATTCCTCTTAGTATGTATGGATCTATTGCAGGTTAACTAGTGCTCATTAGTTTACAGCTATAGTAATGTGACACTAATGTGATGCATGTGGATGTCCCATAACCCCAACCATTAAAAACACACCGACATGGTGAGAACAGTATAACACAGCTTTATTTTTGGACACAGACCACAATCAGCAGTGGTCAAGACTGTGCATTCACATAACGGTATTACAAAACTGTATTTTTGGACACAGACCACAATCAGCAGTGGTCAAGACTGTGCATTCACATAAAGGTATAACAAAACTTTATTTTTGCACACAGACCACAATCAGCAGTGGTCAAGACTGTGCATTCACATAACGGTATAACAAAACTTTATTTTTGCACACAGACCACAATCAGCAGTGGTCAAGACTGTGCATTAATATCATGGGTGTGGTGTGGGCGGGTCCCGAGAGAGCTAGATAAAACAAAGGGGATACCTACAGGGGTCAATCTAATAGTCTAGAATAAGCATGATGCATAGCACCTACCAGGGTCACATGCGGTCAGTACACCGCTGCAACCGGAATCTGATGAGAAAAAGGATCATCACAAATCACTCCATTTAACTGAAGAAACCATTAGAGTGCATGGCACTTACAAATTATCTGGATCTGCTCAATGGAACAAATGATTCCACCTCTGGACTGTGTAACCCAATCCAGTTTCATACATACAGTGTGGTGTGCGAAATTGCCCACAAAAATAAATGGTCAAAAAAAAAAAAAAGTCGGAGGAGGATAGAAAAAACTAATGACAATGCATGTACAGTAAAGTGCTAAATACTGTACCAATATACCAACTCACCTGATTCCCATCTGCAAGCATTACTAACTATTAGCTAGGTCGCTGGATAATGAGTAATATGGGCAAATACCCATTAATATGGACAGGACACAAAAGTCAGCAGCCAGATTCACTGTTTCAGACCCAAGGATCTGTTCTCAGACCGATATTGAGGTCAGGATCACATGCTTTATTAGTGCATATATTAATGCTGGCTGTCAGTGACATGCCATTGTGAGACTTTGCAAGTCCACCGCCATAGCAGTATTGGTCTACATTTCAGCTAACAATAATCATGTCTGAGATATCTGGCAATATGATGGCTTTAAGATTGTGGGAGCTACATGTTAAGGAGGGGGCTGTCATTGAAGTAATGTCTACCTGAGAGGCACTGGGAAAACCTTACGCCTCATATAATTCCTCCACAATGCTTGCAGATGCAGGAGATGCCTTCATGGACCTGAATTGTACCTAAAACAAAACAAAAGGGAAAGAAAAACAAAGGGAAAACCTAAAACCTAAGGGCCTAAAAAAAAAGGGGACTGCAGTATCCCTTCCCAACAGCATTCCCCAGTGACCATCAATTGGTGGCATGTTCAACAGAACCCTACGTGTCCACAGAGAAGAGGATCATGGACCATAGGCAAAGATCCAAGACTCTGTAGCCAGGCTAGATTAGGTCAGCATTGTGACCAATAGATTGTCACTGAGGGGTGCTGTTGAGAAGGCACAATTATGTCCACAGCCCCTAGGTCCTCCTCCGCCTGGGCACAGGACCTGCATCGTCCGCGGCCGGACGCCATCTCCCCGTTGGTGGTGGGGGAGCGGGAGGAGGTTGTGGCACCACGGGTGGTGGTGGCGGCGGAGGCATGGTGGAAGGAGAGGAGGGGCCAGGCTGCTGTTGGCTGGTGACCTGCCCCGTTCCCAGCAGCCTGACCATGTGCTGCTCCATCATGCGATGATGCCTCCTCTCCTACGTAAAGCGACTGTCCAGGCTGCGCCTCATGCCGGAGATGTTGGCAGCCATCCTCCTCACGAGGGCCAACAACCCCGGCAGCGCAGGCTCAGTCGTTGGTGGTGGGGGCAGGGGTCCTGCTGGCAGGGCCGCGTGGGAAGATGGTGGGGAGAGAGTGGGGAGGATCTGTGACCCGGCTGGAGACAGGGGCTGTGATGTTGATTTCCCCGGTGGCTCAGTGTGTGGGGAAGGAGGAGCTGTGGAATAGTCCACCACTTGTGAGGGCCCCGGCGAGATGGCAAGTCTTTGGAGGAGGGGGACAGTCGGGCTCTGTACAGGGGGGCTGTCAACTACCACGAGCTCCCCCTCCGATGAGCCAGGGCCCTCCGATGAGCTTGTAGCCTCCTTCCCCTGAGCGGTCTCCTGCGGGGCGGGGGCGGACGGCCCCGCTCCTGGCTCATCACTGGACCCAGACCTCCTACTGGATGCTGAAATAGAGAAAAGAGAGGTACATGTCATTAGTATGCTGATTAATACATTGATATGTTTTCACTCCTAACTATCTGACATCTAGGCCTTAACATGGATGATTCTCCTAATTGCAACTCAGATTAGCTATCATTTGCTAGATTTGATTTATTCTTTGGTTTCTTGTCTTGACCTCTCCTGGCTCCTAACGCTGTCTGTATTTCTTCTGCGGTCTGTAACTGCAAAGGCTGCATTGGGCACACCAATACATGGACTCTATTGCTTGAATACTCTTGGGGTGGCCAGGAATGACAGTGATTTGTCAGCTTCATGGATTTAATGACACTTCCATCTATCCCTTGTTAATTCTATGGAGCTGACATGTCAGTGTCCTTGTTGGTCACCATGTACATGTGTAGTGTGTGTGATGTACATGTGGTGGCATGTTGGTGTATATGATATTCACCTGAACTGGAGGCTGGGTCCTGCTGGGCCACCGGGGATGAAGCACCTGCTGCGGGCGATGGTCTCAGAAGGTCCCTTGCGATCCTCTCCCACTCTTTATAGGTCACACTGTGTCCCTCTGATTCTCCCGGGGCTTATAATTACGGGCCCTGCGCCTGCCCTTGCCAATAGCCCCTTGCTCTCTCAACTGTGTTCGGGGACCCTGGTCTCCCTGAACTTTTCCTGAGGCCTGTCCCTTCCCCAAACAACTCTGCCCCCTGCGAACAGGCCCCTTCCCCTCTGTCCCTCCTCTAGTAGTGCCTATGTCTCCCTCCTCCTCCTCCTCGCCCCCTCTGGGGACCGCTCTTCCTCCCCCTCTGGGGACCGCTCCTCCTCCCCCTACAGGGACCACTCCTTCACCCTCCACTCCACTCTCCTCACTCTCCGCTCCTCTCCTCCTCTTTCCATTTATATCCTCCCTCCATGCTCAAATTATAAATAAATAAGGATAAATCAAAATAAGTATAACTGTTATAAAGGTGATGAAAAAAAAAAAAGTATGTTCTATATGTTTTCAATAACTGTTGGGGGGTGTGGTGCAAAGTTTGGGGGGGGTGGTGCTATGTATGTCTCTATGTGTCTTTAATCTATGTGTCAGGCAAGTATGTGTAATGTGTAAATATGTGTGACTCTTATGTGTAAATAAGCTAGTAATAAAATACAAAACAATCAAAAATAGTGCGCCGATAAAGAAATAAAAGTATTACTGGAATGTCTGTTGGAAAGAAAATATGTGTGTTCTATGTGTATTTAATAAGTGTTGGGAGATGGGGTGTGGTGGGGGATGGGGTGTGGTGGGGGGGATGGGTGTGTGTCCTAACTATATATATGTCTCTATGTGTGTTATTCAATCTGTGTCTTGCAAATATGTGAAATCTGTAAATATGTGTATTTCTTAAATGTAAGGACTTATGAAATAGACAATAAAAAAGACAAAAAACTAATCTCCCTCTTTTCAAAACACTACTCTCAATGAACACTCTTTCCCACCTGCTCCTGGAACTGCGTTCTAACTCCAATGGCTCTCACAACACAGTCAACGCATGGCTTTGTGTCAATCACATTTATAAGCTCCTACTGTCAATCAAATTCTTAGCTCGTACGTGATTGGCTGAGAGGCGTGTCTCGCTAGGACATCCCCTTATCAGCTTGCGAACGCGCCAACAGACTCAGCCAATTACATACGCACTTATAGTGTCAGGCCGCCAAGTGCTTATGTAATTGGCTGAGAGGCTTTTGGCGGGTTTTTGCGCCATTGCCATTGCCGCGTTGGCCCGCCAAAAGCCTCTCAGCCAATTACATACGCACTGGGCGGCCCGTGTTGGGACTCTCAGCCAATTACATACGCACTTGGCGGCCCGTGTTGGGACTCTCCGCCAATTACATACGCACTGGGCGGCCCGTGTTGGGACTCTCAGCCAATTACATACGCACTTGACGGCCCGTGTTGGGACTCTCAGACAATTACATACGCACTTGGCGGCCCGTGTTGGGAAAGCCAATTACATGCGGCCAAGTGCGTATGTAATTGACTGAGAGGCTTCTCAACGTAAAATCATCAGCTGGAATGCCACGTAAAGATCCACAGGTGACCAATGGCAAAGCTGAAATTAACGTGCCTAATACCAGGTAATGTAATCAACAAGCTATATAACCATATCCGCAACAAGTCATCAGCACGTCTGAAACAGCATGGATGATCATGTGAGAGGGATGCTGGACAGTCTGAATAGGCGGATGAGGTTTCGTTGCTTTTGTGCGTACCACATAGCACAGTATGAAGACCGGGAAGCAAGGTGTGTGATTGAGGGGGTGATGGGGAGTGGCAGAGAGGAGTGTCTGGGAGTGAATGAGGGTGTGAGTGGTGATGTGATCCATGCTGGGGCAGCACCAAGCCAGGCAAGGGAATTACCACAGGCCATGCCTAGTATCGTGGGGGTGGATCAGGGAGGAGATAGAGCTCCAGTAGCGCAGGGACAGAGGGATATAGGGCCACCTGCAGACAGGGAGGCTGACAATGATGTGGGGGGAGAAGTACAGGATGTGGTGGCTCAGGCAGAAGGGGGGGAGCATGTCCAGGAGCCTGTGAGGAGGCGAAGGGCACCCAATGTGTACAGGGAGAGACTCACATTATAGGGATTAACTGATTGGGAGGTGTATGAGCATTTTTGGCTGACCCGTGCCAGTCTTGTGGAGCTCTATGAGGTTCTGAGAGCGGACCTTGAGCCTCGCTCACGGGCCAATAGAGCCATCCCAGGAATGACACGGATGTTAGCTGCAATACACCTCCTTGCCTCTGGTAGCTTTCAGAACACCCTCAGCATAGCCGGAGGAATGTCTCAGCCAAGCCTCTCCAATTGTCTGAGTGCATTCCTCCGTGCTATTGGTCGGAAAGCTGCCAGATACATCAGTTACCCTAACACTGCTGAAGAGATCTCAAAGGTGAAGTTCGATTTCTTCCAATTAGGAGGTGTCCCCAATGTGCTCGGTGCTATTGATTGTACACATGTGGCACTGATGCCTCCTAGAGAGAAAGAAGCGCTCTACAGAAATCGTAAGCATTATCATTCAATCAATGTACAGGTTGTTTGCAATGCGAACATGCGCATACAAGGTATGTATGCAGGCTTCCCGTGAAGTGCTCACAACGCCTATATCCTGCGTGTATCCGTCATATGTGACATATTTGAGTCCGGCAGATTTCCATCCGGATGGCTACTGGGTGAGTACACATTAGTAATGGCAGTCAACCATATCTTACTATGACTGGATACAACAACACATACGGCACATCATGTTTCCCTCTATTGCTCTGATGTTCACATGTGCATTAAGGAGTAATACTACCAAAGCCAGAACATAATAGCTCACTGCTGGCCATAACCCTGTGTTAGCTTGGCCAAACAGTATGTAGTTTACAACAGCATATGACAAAACCACAATTGATTAATCATTAGGTATATGTTCTGATGCATTCCCTTGTATCCTGTTACATGGACATCTCTAGCCTACATAACGTGTTGTGTGTTATTGTAAGGGCTATTTAAGTGAGATGGATTCCGATTTCATCTGATAGAGAATTAATAGTGTCTGGAAAACTTTTTCTTGCATGAATATATCCCTGAATAAACATGAATTCGCTTACCTTGAAGTTATCAAAATCTCCAAGGTCTTTTGGCATTTGCGTTTGATTGTGTACGCCCCTGGTAAATTCCACCTGAATTAGCATCACATTTACATTCACAATAATACACGATCACGCTTCACCTCAGACTTCTGGCATGTGCTCGGTACAAGAACTGTAACAGTGACTTCCTGTGCTCTCTACCAGATGGGTCGCAATATGTACCCTGTTGTATTTCCCTTGTATCTCCGCCTCATGTAAGCATCCTGTGGGTGTGACCATCTGGATTTGACATTTGTGGAAATCACATTGTAATTGAACTGAAGCTTCATATAGAATACATGTGTTAATACACTACTAATTATCCTCTATCAGATCCATCTCCCTTACATATATCTGCGGAATATGTTGGCGCGTTATAAATAAAGGATAATAATAATAATAACTGTGTATTAGCCACAGGGATGTGTTGATAGGTCATGATGACGATATTTGGGCATATGCTTTCTCAAAAATCACAACATCCTATTCATATCAACATGTCACACTTTGTTTCCATCAGGTGATGCAGGATATGGGTGTTTGCCGTGGTTGTTGACCCCTGTGAGCAATCCCCAGACTCGGGCAGAGGTGCGGTATAATGCTGCTCATAAAACCTGCCAAAATGTAATTGAGCGCACCTTTGGTGTACTAAGGATGCGCTTCAGATGTTTACATTCCACTGGGGGTGCTCTACAATACAAGCCCCAGAACGTTTGTCGCATCATCGTTGCCTGCTGCTGTCTGCACAATATAGCAGTACAGGCCAACTGTCTGGGGGACATTGATGTGGCTCCACTACATGGGGAGGAAATGCCTTTACCTCCCCCTGAAGTGGATAATCTGCAGGGGTCACAACAACGGACCCGCCTCATTCGTGAGTACTTCACATGTAAGTACATACCCAATATGCATGGAATACAGTCTAATGTATCTGGATTATGCCTAACTCCCAAATCCACCTTGATCCATCGCCCTTGTCATACAGAATTCCAACCAGTCCACAGCAGAGGAGAGTTCCCTGACGTTGTCGATGTTTGTACACTGGAACAAGCCACATGATCAGTTACAGGTAAGTAAGCACACATTCCCATACACATCTTAAGTACTGACCGTTCTAAACAGACAATTTGAGTGTATTATATATCCCACTATGTCAATGTATATATGCCCCACGTTACATTGTTACATAGTAATTTAGATTGAAAAAAGACTTTAGTCCATCAAGTTCAACCTCTGATCTGCAATATGCAGATTTATTGTTAATTGATCCAGAGGAAGACAAACAGAAAAAAAAAAGTGAAACTTTGACAATTGTCTACACAGGGAAGAAAAATATAACATTCCTTCCTGACCCCAGATACTGGTGATCATATTCATCCCTGGATCAATACTCCCTCTCTATTTATCCAGGATAGCCCCTAATGCCTGTTTGTTTTTTAATGTAAAAATATACCCAATCCATTTTTAAAGTTACCTACAAACACTACGGACCAGTATTGTTCACATTGTATGATCCTGCCAAACCACATGAAATGGGATCAATATGTCGTAGATAAATACCATACACACATACTTTGGAGATCAAGAACCAGTCACGATAACACAAAACAGAGTCCTCTGGTTATTTCCTCATGATTAGAGTTTATTCAGTAGAATCAAATATGGATCACCAGCCAAACCCAACATGGTGGCTGCTGCTGACTGGCTGAAGAACTGACTACTACTGAAATATATCCAGACACAGGCCTTCATTCAATTGCAATTCGGCCAATTGAATAAGGCTCTAAATAAGCACATAACATATATTTTTTAAGGAAGTTTTTAGTTAGTAAGCATCTATCCAAAAGCAAGGTTTTCACTAACTAAAAACTTCTTTAAAAAAAAATGCTATGTGCTTATTTAGAGCCCTATTCAATTGGCCAAATCGCAATTGAATGAGGGCCACAGCCTTTTAGACTTGTTTACATGAGACCATGCAGAAATACCCTGTAGCAACATGGCATAACTCACTAACCGGCAATGACTTCTTTTTAATAATAGATATCCAATACGAATAGAACACATACTTTGTCTAATTTGTGACTGTAATCCTCACATCATATTAACCTTACAGAGCTGCTGTCGTATGTCAACTCTTCTTTCAACAACCTAGACATGGAAAAACATGAACAGCAACAGAACTGCTACATCAATGTGAACTACATAGTGAGTATTTGTGTAATAATATGGCCACGTATGCTGAAGGACACAAATAACACATCAAGCAATTTATTAATATCAGCCTATCTCTTTCCAGAATACATCAGATAGGTAAGCGGTGATAACTAATGACAATCCACAGCGCACGTGTCCTGGTGGAACATATCACTTCGTGGATGAGCTTGGGACTGTGTCCAAGGTAAAACACCACATTTGGCTCTACAAAGATGCATTAATGTGTAATCTATGTGATATTCCTACATCATTAGCCAGATGAGTAGCTCGTTTCATATGTAGGGAAAGAACAGTGAAGACGTATGTATGAAATGAGCAACATATATTGGTATGTGATGAAGTAGGCGCTCCGGGAGCATGTGCAATGTAAATATTGACATGTTCCTTGTATGTTTCAGATCGCAAAGATGAGTCCCTTTCCACGGTCAGAACAAGGAATGATGAGCATTCCCACGTTCCAGGACTATGCTTTTGTCACATTGCATCATGTATGATCATATGTCAGTCATCATGCGTTGCATCGGGTGTGATATCACATCCTCTACATAGATTTATATGTACCTATTGCTTTAGATATGCCATTCTCTCCTCTACGTGGACTATTGTGAAGCCTGTATCATACTTCCTTCCAGATCTCTTCCTCAGTGCTGATGTGATCCTCCTTGTACGTATGGGGAAGAGTAACTCTAGCCTTGGAACATAACTGTTAATGAGGTTCAGTTTACCTTCAGTTATGCATATGCAACAGCAGATAATAGAGATGCTCATTCACAGAGCAGATTACACCTCAAACTGGCCAGTTTGTTGTGAGTCCTGCTAACACATGACAATAGTTTGAACACACTGATATGGTCCTGGTCAGGTTCCCATCTGAGTGTCCAAACTTAGGTATGTAGAGTCTTCTCTCATAGTGCCATTTCCAGTGACATGACCTATGGGGGTTCTAACATTGACTGATTGAGCACTTCTACCTCTGCAGTTGCATAGGAGTGTGTGTTGCGCGCACAAACAAGACTACAGATTACTTCTCCCCATGAGCATATCTCCTTCTGTATTGTTGGGTTTGAATATTGAATGTTATCCTGATATTGCCTCATGTTGGATGATGCACTGTATATCCCCCCTCAACTGATCATCTATACCAATGTCATCCCCCCTGCCTGCCTGCATTCTGTCCCTATTTCTGTGTGTTACTGGAACTCTGTATCCTACCCACCTCCACCATGATACTGAGCAGGCCTGTGGTAATTTGTCACTGTGTGGCTTTGTGAACAATTAAACATGTTTTTTCACTCAATGTTTGTGTAATCCTGGATATTTACCATGTAACAAGTACATTACCCTGAAAGTCAGATGTGCTCATCACCATCAGTAACTATTCTGTTCAATCTGCGTTTACATTACTACATAATCATGAATGTAGATTCATATCATAAAAGTTGAGCCCTTCAAGTCATTATATACAACTCTGCATGTCTATGGATATGATTTCGGAATTCACGCCCCTCGGGCTGGCACCTACATCTATATTGGCAAGGTACAGATTAATGTAGCATATGTATCTCTGTAAACACACACAGATATTTGTATTGAACAATGACACTTCTTTCTATCTGTATTCTGTCAACTAGAAAGCATGATATGGTACAAACACACAGAAACAGTGATAACAGTATAACATAATCATACTTTATTTCATACACAGAGCACAAATAGAAATAGACAAGACTGTGCATTAATATCATGTGTGTGGTGTGAATAGATCCCAGTATGGCAAGGGGCTGTGGCAAATCTGAGGACATCTGAAGAGGAAACAGACAACATCGTGAGGGTAATGCATAGCATCTACTAGGGTCACATGTGGTCAGGACCCCACAGTAACAAACAGCATATAATACGACATTTAATCAACATAACCATCAATGCGCATACAACAACCATATGGTTGCCAGAATAAACAGACACTATAAAACATGGATCATGTGATACTAAGCGATTCCACACACAGTGTGTTCGCATACATTACTGATGATTGTCCAATAGATGATGTGAATCTGGAAAACATAGAGAGGAGGTGTTAGAACAATCATAAACTGTTATTATAGTACATTGCTTTTGCTCTTGACACTACTATAAACCAACTAACATGAACATCATCTCCTAGCAGTAATAACCATATTGATTCTATCCTGTTCAGTCAGCCTTCCAGGAATATGCTGAGGATGTGGAATACGACAAGGCATGCTTCACTGTGAAAGCAATCCTTCAGCAAAATGTACTATCACTATCTACATGGAATAGTTGTGCCATGCTGATATCACATCTCACTTCTATATGGGTGGTACCAAGGCCAGACAGATTACACTGTTCACATTACCCCTAAACACATGCACATTGATCATGATGTCAAACCAAGGAAATTGACAGTTTGGTTTGGATGACATGAAATAAATGAATCCAATTTCATAATGTTAACGGGATGGTATGCTACAAAAACTTATGTGGAATTGATGGGACTGTGCAACTCTAAAGCCAGGACACTGATCATTTTAATTGAAAATCACACAGTCATGTTCCGTAGTGAAAAGATATGTAGTCATATATTGCATTTCCGAGCCATCTGCAGTGGTGAATAACACTGATAGAATGCCCGTTGGGTATTGGGTTGAGTGTTTACTCACATGATGGTATTGTACATTGAAGATGAAGAAAATGTCTTCATAGTTGTGAGATTTGGCTATTAACACCTACAAAGACAAAAACAATGTATCAATCATAACAATATTATGATTAAATACAGCATTTAATCTCAAGGTCAATCCACATTGAACATCAATTGTTGAAATGTTAAACATAACCAGACATGTACACACTCTGTAGCCAGACAATAGTATGTCAACATCTATAACAATCAGTATTCTGTGAGGAGTGATCAGGAGGCCTTCTTGGATGGTCCTAACACCTCCTACTCCGAGTTACCGGGCCCCCACAGTCCGTGCCTGCGGATCGTCTCCCTCTTCCACGACACGGTGTGGGAGCAGGGGGTGCCACTACAGTAGGTGGCTGGGGATCATGGGTCGGTGATGTCTGAGATGAGGAGGCAGACATCTCAGGTTGCGGTTGTACAACCGAAGCCTGGAGAGGTATGGGCTGGCGTCGGAGTTGACGCATTCACGCGCGTCTCTCTCTACTGGCACGTTCCTCATACCTCTCCATCCTTCGGTTGTGCCTCCTCATCTCAGCATATATAGCTTGGGTGCTAGCCTGTATTACCCTGTTGCCAGCCATGCGCTCTGCTCTCTGCTGTTGGGCCTGGTCCTCTTGGCGAAAGTGCGCCATTATGTCACACAATTGTGCGTATACCGGTGGCAGAGGGTCTGGAGGTGTTTGTCTTGCAGATGGAGATGGCTACTCTGCGGCTGGCACTTCCTCCTGATGCCGCGGGTGGAGCGCTTCCTCCTGCTGCCGCGGGTGGAGCGCTTTCTGCTGCCTAGGCTTGAGCGCTTCCTGCTGCCCAGGCAGGAGCGCTTCCTGCTGCCCAGGGTGTAGCACCTGTCCAGGCTGAGGGTGGAGCCCAGGATGCGGGTGGAGCCCAGGCTGAGGGTGGAGCCGCTGAGGGAGGCACAGCATAGGGTGGCTGGTGCAGGCCCTGAGGTGGACACGACGAATGGCCAGGTGTTTCATGATAGGGGGCAGCATAGGATGATGGCCGGCTAGATGTTGAGGGCCCGAGCATCACTTCCCGCTCCCCATGAGCCAGTGATGTGGATGGTCCCGGGCCCTCTTGAATGTCCTGGCCCTCTTCAGGCACTTCTGCCTCCTCCTCTTCTGAACTTGTGGATACTGCAATGGAATAAACATGTATTTCAGTTGGTTGCCATACCCAATTGACAGCTATGCATTTACATATCATTGACATCATGGTCACCTGTGAGTGACTATGGTACTTGTGTTACACAGATGAGCCACGGGCTGCATAATGCGCATTGTGGATCATGGCTCATATGAATGTGTACTGCATGTGCATCAGACACGTGCTCTGCTGGATCTGCTGTGCAGTGTGTGAGACTGACCAATCTGACAAGTTTCCAGCAATGGTTGTTAATATGTAGCTGAGACATGGGCCAGGTTAGAACAGTATATGACACACATGCAGTGCTACAGAGTCTGTATCCACATATGCCGCACAGCCAGATAAGTCAGGCCTGCATTTGTGGATAGCCATGCTGCACCCAGCTGAGAATATCATTCTCCAAGTCATTAAGTCTAATTGACTCATCTGTGCACATAAAGGAAATCCACATATCCAGGCCTGTGCGCAGCCCAGCAAGTTTGACTTGGACATCCTGCTCTATTGCAATCAATCTGGATATAATTAGAAATTGATGTATCAGGGATACAAATTATGAACATGATAGGTTTGCTACCAGGACTGAAATGGTTATTGTCGCCCCATATATCTTTAGTCAACCATAGGGCTTACAGTGCTATTGTATGTGAATTATCCCTGTGTGTGGGCAGGGGTGAAGGAGGCCATATAATTCTTGAGCAAGGGTGGGCAGGTTCGGTCCTGGAGGGCCACACAGGTGAGCCAATCGCCTTTTCAGTCATCCTGATTTACTCACCTGTGCCCAGAAAGGATATCTTGAAAGGCCGGCATGTATGTGGCCCTCCTTACCCACCCCTGTTCTAGAGGGATATAGCTCATTATATACAACTGTCAGAACACAAGCCTATTTATACATACATACATGCATACAAACAAACAGCATGATATCTTGAAAGGCCGGCATGTATGTGGCCCTCCTTACCCACCCCTGTTCTAGAGGGATACAGCTCATTATATACAACATCCAGAACACAAGCCTATTTATACATACCTACATACATACATACATACATACATACAGCATGTTATCTGCAGGCTTTTGGACAGCTCATCCCCCCACAATCTCATACAACCATGTGTGTGATATTATACTCACGTTTCAGGGTGTTAGGGCCATCTGTGTCCATCTGGCCTGGTATGCCCACCACAGATTCAGAAGGGATAAAGCGCATCACGGTCCTCTCCCATTCCTTTTATGCAACAGGGACCGCAGGCCCACCACCAGTCCTACGTGCTGCTGCTGCCTCCTTGGCCATCTTCCTTTTGACAAACATCTTTAGATCATCAAACTTATGTCGCACTGACCTCCGGTCCATATGGGTGACCCCTACTGCCGACACAGCTCTGCCAATTTGGGACCAGGCCTGCTCCCTCTGGCTGGCATTGATGTCTCTCCCACCACATATGATCCCCTGGCGGGCACAGATTTCCTTGAGGAGAACCTGTATCTCCTCTGGGCTATAATTGGGGGCCCTGGGCCTTGCCACAACCCGTTGCTCTACGGACGGTGCCTGCTCTTCCTCTTCTCTCCCTGGGGCCACTCCCTCATCCCCACCAACTCCCACCAAGGGATCAGGCCCCTGACCCTCTGCCCCTTCAGCTGGTATGCCTACCTCTGGGGGCACTTCCCTCCCCCCTGCTCTCCTCCTCCTCTCCCTCCTCCTCTCCCTCCTCCTCCTCGTCTCCCTCCTCCTCCTCTCCCTCCTCCTCCTCCTCCTCTCCTCCTCATCCTCCTCTCCTCACTCTACCCTTTAGATGTTCTCCTCACTCTCCTCCGTGCCTCTCTTGCCTTACCTCCTCCCCTCCTCTACCCTCCTATGAAAATAAAGTAACGATAAATAAATATAATATGTGTGTAGGTTTAGGAGGTAAAAAAAGATGCAAGTATTATGTGTAGTTCAGTAATTGTATGGGGGGGGTGTAGGTCTTGGGGGGGGGGGGGTGTAGGTGTGCAGGTGTGCAGTGGCCTACCACTATGTGTAGCTATGTGTACGTATAAATCTATGTGTGTTAATTATGTGATATCAGTAATTATGTGTGTTGTAAACAAAGGGTTAAATTATCTGATAAGTCAAAAGATCAAAACTTACATTGCCCTCTTCTCTCTCGCTCACTCTCCTTTCTCACAAAAAAACCACCAACGCCTAGACCTCTGTGTCTACTTTCAAAAGCTCCAGCACAGTCAATTATTTTCTGTTTTGGCTCCCTTTTAAAGGCATACTGCCGTCTGGTTAAGTGTTACGTATCACGTATTTTGCGCTCTTTTCCTACGCAAACCTTCATTGATTAATTGATCCGCGCGGCCACGGAAATCAAAGTTATCCGAGATAGCGTCCCTCATTCGCAAATCCTAACGTGTACGAAATCGCATCCATCACTCGTATCTCGCTCTCATTTTTCAACTACGTAGGCCTTGCGTTTTCACCTATTATTTAAGCAGCTCAAATTTAATAGGGCCCACAGTTTACAATATCCATCCAGACGTAATCAGATTCTGGATTATATTATTATCCATAAACGCATTTTATCAAACTGTATGTCAGTCAGAGTGGATAATCCTTACATAGAAACTTAATTGTTAATATTATCTTTTATTTATAACCCGCCAACATATTCCGTAGCGATGTACATAAGATACGTTCAAGACAAAGATACATACAAATTAACAAATAGCAAGGCAGGGAGGGTCCTGTCTTTGAGCCTCAAATCCATAGTGTCCATAGTGCTTTCCCTAAAGCACCTTGTGGGATTGAAACTCGCAGACTTACAACCTAAAGGTATTGTGTGAGAAAAAGGAGGGAGAGAGAGATGAGAGTGTGTTAGGGTGGAAGGTGATACGCTTCTTTAAAGAGATGTGTTTTTAGAGAGGTTTTGAATGTTTTGAGGCAGGAGGATAATCTGGTGGAGCAAGGCAAGGAGTTTTAGAGAATTGGGGCAGCACGAGAAAAGTCCTGAAGGTGAGAGTGAGAGGAGGTGACAAGAGTTGTGGAAAGAAGAAGGTCATTAGCAGAACGAAGAGGGCGGGTGGGGGAGTATTTGGAGATGAGACCAGAAATGTATGGGGGAGTGCCATTGTTGAGGGCTTTGAAAGTTGAGTCAGGATTTTAAATGTTATTCTGTAGACTATGGGAAGCCAGTGGAGAGATTGACAGAGAGGAGCTGCTGACACTGAACGCTGTGTACATAATGGATTGAAGTGGAGATAGTCGGGTGGTTGGTAGGCCAGCAAGAAGCGAGTTGCAGTAGTCCAGTCAAAAGATGATGAATATAAGGATTTTAGTTGTGTCTTGTGTAAGAAAGTGGCGAATTCTGGAGATATTTTTTAGATGGAGAAGACAAGATTTAGTTAGTGATTGTATGTGAGGGATGAAAGACAGAGTGGGGTCCAGTAGAACTCCAAGACAACAGGCTTGGGAGGTGGGTGTGATGATGTCATTATTGACAGTGAGAGAGATTTGAGGAATTCACACAGTGGGAGAGGGAGGGAAGATTAGGAGTTCAGTTTTAGACATGTTGAGTTTGAGATGGTGGGTGGACATCCAAGAGGATAAACTAGAGAGGCAGGTGGAGACATGTGTTAGAAGAGAGGGGGATAGATCTGGTGCTGAGAGGTAGATTTGGGTGTCATCTGCATAGAGATGATATTGCAGCCCAAAAGAGTTTATAAGGTTACCAAGTGAGGAAGTGTAGATGGAGAAGAGGAGCGGGCCAAGGACTGATACTTGGGGTATGCCAACATACACGGGGTAAGGAGAAGGAGAAGAGGTGTCAGAAGGAGATAATGAATGATCGATTTTGTAGTTATGATGAGAACCACGAGAGGGCAGTGTCTCGAATACTGAGGGAGGAGAGGATATGGAGTAGAAGTGGATGGTCAACTGTGTCAAAGGCAGCAGAGAGATCTAGAAGAAGGAGAATAGAAAAGTTACCATTTGACTTGGCAGTAAGCAGGTCATTGGTGACTTTAGTGAGAGCTGTCTCAGTGGAGTGTTGGGGCCGAAAGCCGGATTGGAAGGTGTCAAGAAGGGAGTTAGAGTAAATAAAGCTGATAAGGCGGGTATAGATGAGCCGCTCCAGCAGTTTGGAAGCCAGGGAAAGTAGAGAGTCAGATGAGTACTTTTTGAGGATGGGTGTAATTATGGCGTGTTTTAGACATGATGGAAATTTGCCGGTAGTTAGCGAAAGGTTGAAAATGTGTGTGAGAGCTGGGATTAGTGTGGTAGAGAGGGGAGGGATGAGCTGAGATGGAATAGGGTCCTGAGGACATGTAGTGAGGCGAGTGGATGATAGCAGGCTAGCGACTTCATCCTCTGTAGCTGGGGCAAAGCAGTTCAAAGTGGCTGTTGGATTGGGGGAGGGAGAAGAGTGGGTGTGGTTGGATAGTTGAGACGGTAGAGTGAGTTAGCCACTGTGAGATGAGAGTTCATTGCGTACAGTATATTTTCGATTTTATGAATAAAATGGTTGGCAAAGTCTTCAGCTGTGAGAGAGGAAGGGATGGGAGGAGGTGGTGGGTGGAGGAGAGTTTTGAAAGTGGCGAACAGACGCTTTGGGTGAGAGGACAGGGTTGATATTAGTGAAGTGAAGTAGTGTTGTTTGGCGAAGTTGAGGGCAGAGGAGTAGGAGCGTAACATACATTTGTAGTGGAGGCAATCTGCAGAGGTGCGTGATTTCCTCCAGAGCCGTTCAGTGGTGCGGGAGCACTTCTGGATGTATCGTGTTTTAGTTGTGTGCCAAGGTTGTGGAAAAGAGAGGGTGTCTTTGTGTGGTTATGGGGGCAAGGGTATCAAGGATGGAAGAGAGAGTAGAGTTGTAGAGTGAGATGGCAGTGTCAGGGCAGTTGAGGTAGGTGATGGGGCTGAGAAGGGGTTGGATATTAATGGAGAGCTGAGTAGGGTCAAGTGCTAGCAGATTTCTGTTCATGATGGTGGCAGGGGTTGGAGAGGGGTGGTGGGAGGAAGAAGAGGTGAGTTTAAAGGTAAGTAAGTGATGGTCAGATAGAGGGAGTGGGTGGATGACTGGGCTGGAGGCTGTGCTGAGATTGGTGAAGATAAGGTCAAGAGAATGTCCAGCATGATGAGAAGAATCTGTTAGTTGTGAGAGGCCAAGGGAAGAGGTGAGTGCAAGCAGTTTGGCTACTGCTGGGGGGGGGGGGGGAGTGTCAACAGCAATGTTAAAATCTCCCAGTACCAGTGAAGGAACATTGGAAGAGAGAAAGCGAGGGAGCCAGGCAGAAAAGTGATCAAGAAATTGAGTGGGAGTGTCTGGGGGGCAATAGATCACAGCTACACTTAGAGAGATAGGTGAGAAGAGGCGGATTGTATGAACTTCAAAGGATGAGAATTGGAGGGATAGGACAGGGGGTATGAGGTGAAATGTACAGCGAGTGGAAAGCAAAATACCCACACCACCACCTTGTTTGTTCCCAGGTCTAGGTGTGTGGCTGAGGTGAAAACCACCGTGAGAGAGTGCTGCAGGGGAGGCAGTGTCTGAGGATGAGAGCCAGGTTTCAGTGAGAGCCAGTAGATTGAAGATTGCAGATAGATTGTGCGTTCCAGAGGGCGCAGGAGAAAGGTTTGAAGAGTTGAAGGTTTGTGACATGTGATGGATATCAGATTCTGGGTGTTACGGGTGTCTGCTGGCCTTGAACCAGAGCGTGGCTGACAGCGAGTAGGGATGAGTAAGGGGCCTGGGTTAGGGGATATATCTCCCGCAGCTAGGAGGAGGAGTGAAAGGGAGAGAAGATGGGACTGGGACTTACAGTGCAGTTTCTGCTTCTCAGTGTTAGGGAGGGGATGATATTGTGACTGGAGGAGGGAGAGAAGCTCATGAAAGCAGAGAAGAGTATAGGAGAGAAAGGAAGGTGAGATGGTAGTATTGTTGGGGACGTGATATTGAGATGCTGCAAAGGAAAGTCTGAGAGAGAGGCAGTAGGTTATAAGAAAGAGGAAAGAATGAGAGAGCATTGTGACAGTGTGTAAAAATAGGAAATTAGGATAGAAGATTGTGGGGGAAGAATTATTATCCTAAGATATGGTAGTAGTAGTAATATAGATGCAGGAGCAGGGAAAAGAGTGTGATAAGGTTTATCAGAATGGCTGTGGTAGATAAGTAGCTAAGAGAGCTATGACAATGTTTCTTTTTTTTTTTTTTAAAGCAGGTGGTGGTGACTGAGCAGGTGCAAGTCATATGAGTTCCTATAAATTAAGAGAATGCACGGGAGGGTGGGAGGACAGAGAGAGCAGTTGCAAGTTGCAAACTCCAGGAAAGATAATTGCTATGAACTAAGTTTACTTGCTGGAAAGAGGGGAACAGATGAGATCAGATCCAGAGAATATGAGCAGAACACATTTGTTAAAAACAACTGAAAGTTGTGTGCGAGGGGTATGAGAGGTGGGATGAAACAAAGAATAGTACAATACAAAGATAATGAAATTAACACAGTTCCAATGACGTTTCTATGTGCCCAAAAATATATAACATTTGAAAAATAATAATTGAATTTACAGTATTAGAAGTAATGTAGTGATGAATCTTTAAGTGGCTGTATATACCTTTGGAGAGCAGTTGCAAGTTGCAAACTTCAGGGAAGGTAATTGCTATGAACTAAGATGGAGGTTGTTGCTTTGAAGAGCAGTTGCAAGTTGCAAGCTTCAGGGAAGGTAATTGCTATGAACTAAGATGGAGGCTGTTGCTTTGGAGAGCAGTTGCAAGTTGCAAACTTCAGGGAAGGTAATTCCTTTGAACTAAGATGGAGGCTGTTGCTTTGGAGAGCAGTTGCAAGTTGCAAACTTCAGGGAAGGTAAATGCTATGAACTAAGATGGAGGCTGTTTCATTGGAGGGCAGTTGCAAGTTGCAAACTTCAGGGAAGGTAATTGCTATGAACTAAGATGGAGGCTGTTGCTTTGGTATCTATCTCATGATACCCCTCGATTTGTTTAATTTATAAATTGCTTTCTTAGTTTTCTTTCTCAAATGCATAACATTACATTTATTTGTTTTAAATCTAATCTGCCATTTAGTTGAAAATACATAATATTGTGATTTATTTACCTTATCAGCAAATATGGAGACATTACTTTCTATCTCTGCGTCTAAGTTATTAATAAATATGTTAAAAAGTAGAGTACCTTAAACTGAACCCTGAGGAACTCCACTTACCACATTAGTCCAATCTCAGCATGTTCCTTTTACAACCATTTGCTTCCTGTCTTTTAGCCAGCTCTCAATCCATTTGCAAATATTTATTACATATTTCTATTAAATTCCAAGCCAGTAACTCGCAACGGCTGCAGGCTTGAAATTTGGCCAAGTTACGGTGCTATTAAATTAAATTAAAAAGGCTGCGAGCTACAAGCTGGAGATGCAAACCGTAAACTATTTGTCAGCCGTCGGATTTGCAGGCTAGAACGTAATCAATTAAGCAAGCCTGTAGTTACGGGTTTAGATAGAGCCAATAAAAACAGAGATCGTCAGCATTGCGTCACAGAAAAATGGAGGAAGATTTCAACGTTTTTCCGGGATCAATTACGGGGTCAAGTTAAGACCAAATCCGCATTCCAGTCACAATGCAATATTAATAAAGCCGCAAATATGATATTCTATCACATGCGAGTTACAGTATATGTATTAACACATTGATTGCCGGGACCAATATAACACAACAATATCCATGAAATCAAGTATTTTTGTGGGGCAATTTGTGGACTTGAGAATGTTGTGCTATTAAAATAAATTTACAGAAAATAAAAAATAATTTAGAGAAAAAATAAAATAAAATAATTTACAAACCAAAATACATCTGTTAGGGGTTAAAATATAAATGTACATACTCTGTTATGCTCTCCGCCCTGGGCCTATTTTTCTATGGATAAGCAGACTATCCATGTTGCTAGAAGATTTTGGTCCTCTTCTTTCTTGATTGAAGCTATTGAGGAGGACCCCTGTGGCACATAGGGGTTAATGTTAGGTGCCTTTAAGTACCTCCATGGTAGAGGGATAACTGTTAGGTGCCATGTGGCAAGTGGATGCACATGGATAGGGGCATATCCCCCATGTTCCCCCATGTGTGGGAAGGGGAATCACCAGGGTTCTCCTCAGTGCATTGGGAGAGGGAATCCTTGGGTTTCCCAGATTTTGTGAGCGTATTGGTAGAAATCCTTGGGATCCTGATGGTAGGGGTATTGGGGGGGATCCAGTAGATCCCCTGGTTAATTTTATTTAGTGGCGTTGGGCGCCTGTTAACTCCCTAATTGTGTTGGATATGTGTAATAAAGCCTCATATATGACTCAGTTAAGGTGTTAGGCTGATTGTAGCATCACATTTAATGTTTGTTTGCTTCTCAGAGGCATTTTTTATGTCTCTGCTAGTGGGTCTCAGTACACAAAGGATTTTTGTACAATCTGAGGAGTTACATGCAGTCAGAGGGTAACGTGTATTGCTCAGATTTTTTAGGCTTTTAATGGGACAGCGTGGATTGTGATTTTTTGAGTTTTTACCCTATTTTTTATGCATTTCTGGTAGAGATAGTTTACTCTGTGTTGGAATTAGTTGGTAGTGATTTAGGAGTCAACTTGACTCGTAAATCAGCAACTAAGAAATGGAATCGAGCCCTATCTCATTCCCTGGAATTCCCTTAAGGTAGGTAGCTCACTGTCTCTTTTAGTTTAGTGGTAGCAAATTGCGATAATTCTATTTCTAGTAACTATTCCTGTCTTGCTAATCCGATTTTGTTATTCATTTGTGTTATGTGATACTTTAGTATTTGTTTTTTATACCTATGTCTAATACTTTTCAACTTATTTCAAAACCATTTGCTTCAGCTGTAATTGTCACTCTAGATTCCCTTTGTTTTCCATTTTATTGCTAATAATATGATGCTTTAGTGTTTGCTCTTTGCATTTGTAACTACCGTATAGTAGTTAAGTAGTTTAAGCCTAGTTTTTCAGCCCTTTTTTTTAGGGCTGAAAAAGCCCCCCTCGGCTTATACTCGAGTCACCTTGTGTCTCTCTCCCTCCACCTTCCTTATCATCCTCCTCATCCTCCCTCCTCATCTTCAACCCCCTCCTCATCCTCCCTCCTCAACCCCCTCCTCAACCCCCCTCCTCATCCTCCCTCCTCATCCTCAACCCCCCTCCTCATCCTCCCTTACTCATCCTCCCTCCTCAACCCCCCTCCTCATCACTTTACCCCTCTCTAATTACCTCCTCCTCTCCCTTTTCCCTCTCTTACTTTCCATCAGCTACTCCTCCGCTCCTCTACGCGTCTTCCGGCTGTGTCGGGACCTGGTATATGCTAATGACATGACATCACATGCACGTCACGTCATTAGCATATGCCGGGTCCCGACAAAGCTGGAAGACGTGCAGAGGAGCGGAGGAGCAGCTGATGGAAGGTAAGAGAGGGGAAAGGGAGAGGGGGAGGTAATTAGAAAGGAGTAAAGTGATGAGTAGGGGGGTTGAGGAGGTAGTTGAGGAGGGAGGATGAGGAGGGGGGTTGAGGATGAGAAGGGGGGTTGAGGAGGGGGTTGAGGAGAGAGGATGAGGAGGGGGGGTGAGGATGAGGAGGGGGTTAAGGAGGGGGTTGAGGATGAGGAGGGGGGATGAGGAGGGGGGATGAGGAGGGGGGTTGAGGAGGGAGAATGAGGAGGGGGATTGAGCAGGGGGGATGAGGAGGGGGGTTGAGGAGGGGAGTTGAGGAGAGAGGATGAGGAGGGAGGATGAGGAGGGGGGTTGAGGATGAGAAGGGAGGATGAGGAGGGGGGTTGAGGAGGGAGGATGAGGAGGATAAGGGAGGGGTAGGGAAAGAGACACAAGGGAGAGGGGGGGAAGATACACAGGGGAGAGACATAGGGGAGGGAGGGGGAAGAGACACAGGGGAGGAAGAGGAGGGGAAGAGACACAGGGGAGGGAGAGGCGGTAGAGACACAGGGGAGGGAGAGGGGGAAGAGACACAGGGGAGGGTGAGGGGGGAAGAGACACAGGGGAGGGAGAGGGGGAGAGACACAGGGGAGAGAGAAGGGGGATACAAGAAAGGGGCACAGAGGGCATACAAGAAAGGGGCACAGAGGGCACACAAGAGGGGGACACAGAGGGCACAAGAGGGACACAGGGGGCAGCACATTTCCCACCCTCAGCTTATACTCAAGTCACCAAGTTTTCCCAGTATTTTGTGGTAAAATAGGTGCCTCGGCTTATACTCGGGTGGGCTTATACTCGAGTATATATGGTAATATTTTCTTCCAAGTCTCCAAGATAATTAATATTTTCTACTGATTTAGCATCCTCTGCTAGAGGTTGTATGTGTACACATACATTAATGTTTACCTGTACTTCAGCTTTGCTGTTACTATATTTAGAGATCAGTTGAAATACCCTCGTGAACTTCTTTTGAATGTTAAGTATCATTTAGAAACAGAGGGTTAAAGCATTGTTAAACCACCTAGGATGTGATTGATACTGTTACTTTCCACATGCTATAAACTTTTTTTAAATTATTATTATCACTTTATTTTTAAGTTTATAAAAAAAATACAAAAAAAAAAATCAAACAGTAAACACATAAAATATACATTTACACCATACATATCGTCCATTAATACTAGGTGTCAGGAACTGTAGGATTTACAGGAAATTTATATAAACAATCGAGGATGGCAAGTATTTTGGAAATAGGGACTAAATAGCGTATAACCAACATTGCATATATACAAATAAAGAATGGTATATGTTATACATCTTTTGTTTTCTTTCTCATATATCTATCCCATACATCCCGTTGGGATAATAATTTTTTCCTTTCTTTTTTTACTCCTGAAAAAAACTATAATAACCAATATTCTCATCATTTTATTGAGCTCTGTGTATAATGTCAAAGAGATCTGATCATTAGTTATGGAGAAAAAAAGTGCAATAAAATTAAAACCGTTTAAAATTAAGTGGGTTTCTTTCAACCATAAGGGACGGGTGTACACCAAATTTTATCAAAATCCAAGACAGTGGGTGACATGACCTTGTTGAATTGATGTGGAATGACCCTTCTATAATTCATAATAGTATTGGAAAAATATATTGCCAATTTCTTTTGGATGTGTATGAAGAAAATTGTATTCTCCCTTAAGTCCCTGAATAATGTTCTGTATTCTCTCTTTTTTTACTTTATTGGCAAGAAATTTTCTTCCCTCCCAGACTGTATTGATTTTGTTGGAACTTCCAAAAAAGTCTATCCGGTTTTAGTTGATGAATCTTTTTAATTTGGAAATTAATCTCATTAATTTTATCTAAATTTTCCTTGTTTAGAGATACTTTGTTCAACATCTGAGATCTTTCTAATTCTACATATAAGCTTCTAAGTGATTTCCCTCTAGATTTTTTTAGATGTATTTCTTTGGATATCAGTATGCCCCTTATATAAGCTTTCATGGAGCACCGCAATATGGAGGGTGAGGATACTGCGTTCATATTTATCTCTAGAAATTCCTTCATCTTGTTCTTAATCTCCATTACATAGGTTTTATCTTTTAATAGTAGAGGTTCTATTCTCCAGGTTCTAGTTATTTAGGGGTTTCCCCTGGATTTTATTGCTAATAATAACAGGGAATGATCAGAGACTACATTAGGCATAATGTTCATTTTTACTGTATCATAGAGTACTGAGGGATCTGCCAGGAAAAAAATCAATCCTTGAATATACATTATATTTCTATGAATGATATGTAAAGTCTTTCATTTCAGGGTTCAAGGTTCTCCAAATATTGTATAGATCTAATTTTATTAATAATTTCTTAATCCTGGCAGTACTGTTTATAACTGATTTAGTGACATGTTTTTTGGGGCACGTAGATCTATCTCTCTCTGAATCTAATACAAAGTTGAAGTCTCCACGGATTATTGTTTTCCTTTTTTTATATTTATATACTAATTTTAATACATTTTTAATAAATCTTTCTTGCTTGTTATTCAGGGCATATATATTTACAATGGTTTTACTGAACATAATTGATAACCCTCTAGCCTTGCTATTATATGGTTGTGTCTACTCTGTTTGCAAAGTTTTTATTGTTTAACAAATATGTGTATTTTTGTTTTAAATGTGTTTCTTGCAAACATAGGACTTCTGCTCCATGTTTGATATATTCTGAAAATGCTATCTTCCTTTTAATATGGGAATTCATCCCATTGATATTGTGGGAGACAAACTTCAGTGTCATCAAATTACTAAGCCAATTCTCCTACTTAGCTACTTCCCCTCTATTCGCTTTGTAAGTCCTATATCTGACGGTACCTTTCCCCATTCCCTCTCACATTTTTTCATCATGCATCCTTCCATACAAGTGAGTACAAGTTTCTTCATTGTAGTCTTTATCTTACAGGGCGATTACGCCATTGTTTAGAAATGGCAGGCGTAAAATTGATGGAGACAGTAGTCTCCCCTCATAAGGACTGCACAATAAGCTCTATAAATAGTGGAGAAGTTTATAAACTAGATTCTTTTATTTGTCCCCCCCCCTCTTCCTCTCATATCACCTCCTCCTCTCCTCTCATCCCATCTCATCTATTTACTGAAGTCACATGTGTAAATTATGTGTTATAGTGAAGTCTCTTAATGAATATATATTATTCTAGTTGTGTTAAGTTCCATTAGTGTCTAGTGCCAGAAATATTTATCTTTCTCTACTTTACCCTTAAATATACCAAACCTCCACAAATGTCTTATTGAGCAAGTTATCCAACTCAGTGAATTCTCTTAGGGCCTCATTCTATTATCGGCCGTAAATCGGCCGTAAGGCTGCGATTCCTTGCGGGGGTTCAGTTAACTCGCGATTCTATTATACGGCCCCGCAAGGATCTCCTTTTACGGCCGGCCGCATATCTTGGAACCGGCCGTAATCTGTGAAATATAAAAACTGAAAAATAAATTCAAGCCTGCACTGTACAGCTCTGTAAATGCTAGGGATCATATTGGGGGACATGAGGATTAAAAGGAACCCACTCTCAAGCTTGCACATCTGCCCAAACCCGAGTTCAAATTAACTGTTTATTTGCCGGCTGCGGCGGGGGTGTGTCTGAGGTGCTCCAAGCACTCTGGACCTTTTACATGGATATTTTACGGATATTAAAAATTAAATATTTTACGGATTTGAGTACAGGATAATTATGTGCTATTTTTTCTAACACCTAAAATCACTTTATAGTCTTCTCAAAGTGCAGGATGGCTTTATTTGAGCTATTTTATGTGCTTAATTGGTGCTAGCGAGACCTTTTTCCTGCAAGTAACTGCGGCTCGTTTTTAGCCTTGCAGAGAGGTTTCCCGGAGCAATTGAATTGCAAATCTCTTGCGGCCGTTTTAGATCAAAGGCTTTCCTCCGGCGCGATCGGCCGCAAGAGATAGCAAGGCACCGGCCGCAAGCCTGCCGGAATCCCCGGCCGTAAGGGAATAGAATAGCCGAATAGCTTGCGGCCGGTCCTTGCGGCCCCGCAACGGCTGCGGCCGATAATAGAATGAGGCCCATAGTGATTGTGTCTTATTACTAGGAACATTAATATCTTCTGGTCCCTTAGTTTCTAAAGTGCTTATTTCAGACAGATTCAAAAATAGACTATCTTAAATAGTTATAGTTTTATCTCATCTAATTTCTATATGAGTATCTAATATACTAATATTGTGCATTCTATTTTCCTTCTACTTATTCAGTGATCAGAATTTAACTAGTATGTATTGTGATTTGTGATTTCTATCAATTATAGAGTCTTAACTTGATTCCTAAACCTCCATTTTCTAAAAGAGTGAGGAGGATAACAAAGGGGGTGCAAAAAAAAAAAGATGCCAAGACAGGGAGGGAGGATGGGGTATTGGAGCAGAAAGAAAAGCAAGATTCATACATAACTTGCATAGATTCCCTCAAATGTAAATGTTGTTAGCTCTATATCTATTTACTAATACCAAGTTTTTCCCCCACCTCACCCCACCTCCCACTTCCTGACTTAAAGGCAGAGCTGTAAAAAGAAAAATATTGAGTTCAGTCCAGGAACTCTAGCAATTATCAAGGAAGAGATATTTAATTTTCCATCTCAATCTTCCAATTTATTAAACAGACTGTCTCCTCTTTTATGGATTTAATCCTGTGCCATCTAGAATAAGAGCAGATGGATTTTGACAATCACATCCCTAGAGCTTCCAAATTTTCCATATGTAGGGTTATAGGGATTCTATGTTATGTATCAAATTTATGTGTAATTTCTGCAAAAGTAGAGACAAGCGAGGAGAAGAGACCAGACAGATATTCAACTAGTTCTGAGTCCTTAATGGATTCAGGGATCCCCCTTACACGCAAATTGTTCCGTCTGGATCTATCTTCAATATTAGATATTTTGTTGGTTAAATCTTGCATCTTTTCTTCTGACCTTATGTTTTTAATCAAAAGTGTATTATAATCTATTGTCATCTTATCCATTGTTGTTTCTATGTCCACTATTATGCTCTTACAGTCTTTAATAGCTCTTATATTTTCTATAATTTGTTCTTTCATTTCTGCCATAAAGTTTGTTTGAAATTCCTGCAGTAAAATTTTCATCTTGGGTACGGTTAATATTTCCTCTTCTTGTAATATCGTTTCTCTTCCCTCAATGCTTTCATCCATACTACCCATACTTTGACTTTGGGGTCTGATCTTGAGTTTGATCTGTCTCTGACAGTTCCATAATGGGGTTCTCTTTAATTTTCCTATCTATCTTTGGTGAAAAGAGGGTATTCATTTTTTGGGATTTCTTATCTTTAAGTTTTGTTTTTCCTGGCATTTTAATTATCAAAGTCGAACAGTGCTCCCTTATGTTTGTATGACTAATCCTTCTTTTATATTCTTGTTATTTCCAGAGAATATTACTTCATCTGTACAGTAAGCATTGATGTAAGCTTAGTTTAGTTCAACTTTCTGTGTGACTTCAAGTTCACAATTTTTTTTATGAGGAAATTACTCATCAAATAAGAGAGCCTCATATAAGAGAGCCTCAGCAGCGAGGGAAAAATCCCTCTACCGCTTGACCGCTGTCTCTAGCAAACTTCAACGGCAACCAACTTTTACTATTTGTAATTGTCTTTAATCAGGCTCTGTAAGCATTTATAGTGCCTATCATATGATGTATAAAATCTACTGTGAGTATATCAGTCTGAAGAGTATTGCTTCCTCTGTTCATGTGAAGAGAGTTTCCATTAATTCAGCACTCTACATAAACTCCAATCCTACAGTGGTTTATAAGAGTATTTCTCAGCAAGAAATGTTACATCTAAGAATCTTTAGATGACAAAAAGTCAATCTAAGAAAGCTTGGTCTCTGTTTCTGCTGGATTTTTCACAACAATATAAATGATTTTCTCTTCCCAGATTGTATATGCAATTATAATGCAGATCCTATGTTGTATATTGTATCCTGTGGATGAATCGGTACATTTAACAGCAGCTCCAAGGAAAGAGACGAAGGAGATCATTTTTGGGGTTTTCTCTTAGGGGGTAATATACCCTTTCATTGATTGTCAGTATATACCCCTTAACTATCTCATACTGTTATCCCGGAGCATATTGCGCCTATCCTTCTTACTGTTTCTCTCAGATGTCCAACCTCCACATCCTGAGTCCAGAAGATTTCTGTAGATGTCATAGTTACATAGTTACATAGTAATTAAGGTTGAAAAAAGACTTTCAGTCCATCAAGTTCAACCTGTTAAGATCTCCTCTGATCTGCAATATGCAGATTAGTTATTAATTAAATTATTGATTAAAAAATTATTAATAGTATAGTATTGGAGGATGAATAAAGAGTTAGTCCATCAAGTTCAGCCTTTTTAGATCTCTATTGATCTTTTTAATGTGGACTATTTATTATTATTGTTAATTGTTAATTGATCCAGAGGAAGGCAAACAGAAAAAAAAACCCCATTGAAACTTTGCCAATTGTCTCATAAGGGAAAAAAAAAAGCAAAATTCCTTCCTGACCCCAGAAACTGGCGATCAAATTTCTCCCTGGATCAATATTCCTTGCTAGTTATCTAGGATAGCCTTGAATGCCCTCTTTATTCAAAAATATATCTAACCCCTTTTTGAAGTTGTCTATCGAATTCGCTGTCACCACCTCCTTTGGTAGAGAATTCCACAGTTTAACCACCCTAACTGTGAAGAACCCTTTTCTTTGTTTAAGGTGAAATCTTTTTTCCTCTAACCTCAAAGGATGTCCTCTTGTCAGTTGATAATCTCTTGCTACAAAAAGTTCACTTGACAAAGCCTTATATTGACCCTGGATGTATTTATATAACGTAATCATATCTCCTCTTAGACGCCTTTTTTCTAGCGAAAATAAGTTTAATTTTGTTAGTCTTTCTTTATAACTTAGCCCCTCCATTCCCCTTATTAGTTTTGTAGCCCTTCTCTGTACTTTTTCCAGCTCTAAAATGTCTTTTTTATGAGGTGGTGCCCAGAATTGTACTCCATATTCCAAATGAGGGCGTACTAGAGATTTGTATAGTGGCAGAATTATATCTTCTTCCCTGGCTTCTATACCCTTCCTAATACATGCTAATATTTGATTTGCCTTTGCTGCCGCTGCTTGGCTTTGAGCACTGTTACCTAGGTGGTTGTCCACTAGTACTCCCAAATCCCTTTCAATATCTGATACCCCTAGATTTGCTCCATTAAGATTATAGATTGCTTGGCTATTGTTCCTTCCCAAATGCATAACCTTACATTTATTTGTATTAAATCTCATCTGCCATTTAGCCGCCCATTTCTCTAATTTATGCAAATCCTTTTGTAGGGAAAGTACATCATTATCTGATTTTATTACCTTGCACAACTTAGTGTCATCAGCAAAAATGGAGACATTACATTCGAGTCCTACCTCAACGTCATTAATAAATATGTTAAAAAGGAGTGGACCTAATACTGAACCTTGAGGAACCCCACTGATCACATTAGACCAATCGGAGTATGTTCCATTTACAACAACCCTTTGCTTCCTGTCTTTTAGCCAGCTCTCGATCCATGAGCAGATATTTACTGCAATTCCTGTATCCCTTAGTTTGCTCACTAGTCTTCCATGTGGCACTGTATCAAATGCCTTTGAAAAATCTAAAAAGACTACATCCATTGAGTTGCCCTGATCCAAGTTCCTACTAACCTCCTCATAAAAACTAATTAGATTGGTCTGACACGACCTTTCCTTCATAAATCCATGTTGACTGCTACCTATGATCCTGTTCAAATAGACATATTCTTGTATTCTGTCCCTTATTAACCCTTCTAAAAGCTTCCCAACTACAGAAGTGAGGCTCACTGGTCTATAATTCCCCGGATTTGCTCTAGATCCCTTCTTAAATATAGGTATCACCTCTGCTTTTCTCCAGTCATCTGGTAGAGACCCTGTAGTGAGTGAGTCTTGAAAGATTAGATATAATGGTTTGGTTATGTCCACGGAGCTCTTTGTACTCTCCTGTCAGGTCTCACCTCACCTTACTGCAGGATTCTGCCATGTTCTGGTGATCAGTAATCCATTGCAGTGCTGGGAATTTCTCTGGCCATCAGCATATCATCCGACGGTTCCAGGGATGCACAGTATAATTTTCCCTGAAGAAAAAACGGAGGTGCCGTAGCCCGAGGCATAGATAATTATCTGTAACTGTTAAAGATATTTTCACCGTTCTGCTGGTAATTATTTTCACTTGTATAGTGAAATGTGGGTTCAGCTGTCCGCCAGTGAGGATTTAAGCATCTCTATTGGGGTGTCACATATCTGGCCAAACAGCTTCCATGTGCATATAACGCTCCCCATAATATCCATAGTATCATTCTCCTTTATTCAGCAGACTTAGCAGTTAACTTTAATCAAGCTGCTGCAACAAACAGTTCCTTATGCTGCTACCCGAACATTACCACTCCACATTTAGCTGCTCGAGCATCCTCTGTGCCCAAACATCCTCCATCTCCAGTAGCACTCCTGCTTGCTTCAGCATTTTAGATGGTGTCCGCCTGCCTCTTCTACGTTGCGCGGAAATGAAACTGCAGAGCGTGTATCATTAGCCCGCCAAGCTCTGCAACAGCACCGAGAGCTCAGAGCATTAGAGAAATATCCTAGCGCATCTAGGAAATCTAGAAGCGATTACACAGGGCGCAAAGGACCAGGGAGATGATGTGGGAGATATAATCACCTCAAACTCCGTCAGTCCATCCAAACAAGGAGAAGCACTTGCCCTTTTAAATGTAAGAGTTTTTGCTGGCCCCTTATAACTATGTTTTTGAAAAAAGTTCAAATAAGACTATGTTATGATAACCATTTCCCAAGGGTTACATCAACTTTTCAGATTATTTAAATACTAGTAACTTGCCCATCAAAAATGATGGTATAATATTGTCTTAAACATTGTGTCTTCTGTCTGTTTGTGCGCCCTCTCTCTGTGTACCCTGTCTCTCTCTGCGCATCTTTCTCTCTCTATGCACCCTCTCCCTCTCTCTGTGCTCTCTCTCTCTTTCGCTGTGCCCTCTCTCTCTCTTTCTTTTTCTCTCCCTCCTTCAATCTCTCCCTCCCTCTCCCTCTCCTTCTCTCTCCTTACCTCCTTCTCTATCCTTACCTCCTTCTCTCCCCCTCTCTCTCCTTTCCCTCTGTCTATCCCTCCCTTTCCCTTCGCCGTGCAATGTGAGCCTCGCAATGCACAGCGCACATCCGTAACTCGCAACTTTGCGAGCATTACACATATACTTGCAGTACGACAACTAAATTAGTGATTTTTTGTGACAATTAGATCCAAGTTAGTCTCATTTCTATTAGGCTCTTGTAATAATGATCTGAAGAACCTTCTCCCCTTAGCTGAACTACTCATTCATCCAGTTTATTTCAGGGTAGGTAAAATCTCACATTATAATTATTAGAACAATGAGTTTCGCGGAATTTGGTAATCACAGACTCTCCTTTACAGTAAACTCCTCCTTTACATATATATATAGTTTTATTTTGTGTCACAGTATAAGGAAGCAGCGTTCTTCTTTTTTATCTTATATAGATTTGACTATCCTTTTTAATAAAAATAATGGTTAAGCCATAAGAATAACTTATATATGTTATATTTTTATGCTGAGATAACATTATATACTGTATGCTATCAATACAACCACACGGTAATTTAGCACTCATAAACATCCACAAAAAAAAATCAAAAAACAAACTCATCCAGTAATAGCTGTCCCTAAAGTTGGCAAGTAACCTGTACCTCGGCGTCAAACTGTGACAGCGCTCCCCATGCCCCAACAGAAAGTATTTTCACTTTCGATTCTACCAGAGTATTTTCACCTGCAGATTGCTTCAAAGGTGGGTCCTCCCACAAGAAATTGCGTAGATAATAAAGTTGAAGCCTGTAACTGTTACACATTCCATCAACTATAATAGTTGTGGATCTTATAAATGTTCGTCACGCAATGTTAAAAGTGACAGGCTTGCGCATGCCTTCAGCACTCGTTGCGGGTCCGACTTTAACATTGCGTGCCGAAACTTGGCTACAATGAGCGCCCGCACACCATAGGCACTTTTCACGAGGTCTGCACACCGCCTGGGTGACCTCTGCAGAGGAGCAGAGTACCTACCAGCCTCCTCCATCCTTGCAACAGCCTCCTCCATCCCTGCAACAGCCTCCTCCATCCCTGCAACATGCCCAGCACATACGCGTGATGAGCACCGTATTGTGAGGCCCACATACCACCTGGGTGCCACACTCAAAATGCTGAGTTTTCCGGACGTCGCCGCTGGGTGACTTCATGTGGCCCTGGGCATGACAGGCCGGGCAGGGGAAGCACTACTTAGTGTGTAGGACTCACATGTGACAGGCATCAAGTCTTACAAAGGGGCTTGGGATTGGGAGTGTGGCTTAGGTCAGGAGACAGGGAGAAGGGGGGGAGAGACAAAGGGGAGGGAGAGGGGGGAAGAGACACAGGGGAGGGATAGGGGGAAGAGACACAGGGGAGGGAGGGGGGAGAGAGACACATGAGAGGGTTGAAGGAGGGACACGGGAGGGGAAGAGACACAGAAGAGGGGGGAAGGAGACACAGGGGAGGGAGATGGGGAGGAAAGAGACACAGGGGAGGGAAATAGACACAAGAGAGGGGAAGAGACACAGGGGAGGAGGAAAGGAGACAGAGGGGAGGGAGAGTGGGGAAGAGACAAAGGGGAGGGGAGAAGGAGACACAGGGGAGTGAGGGGGAAACAGGGGAGGTGGAGGAGACGAGGGGGAAAGGAGGCACGGGAGAAGAAGAGGTGGAAAGGAGACACAGGGGAGGAGCGGGAGGAAGGAGATACAGGGGAGGGGGGAAGAGACACAGCTGAGGGAGTGGTGGGGGAATACACAGAGGAGAAGCAAGGAGGGGGAAGAGACACAGGAGAGGGGGCGGAGAGACAGAATTTATAAAACACTATAATGTCATCATTTTTGACGGGAGGGAGTGGTGGAGGAAAGAGACGGAGGGAAGGGGAGGGAAAGATACACAGGAGAGGGAAGAGAAAGAGACAGTGGAGGGAAAGAGACACAGAGGATGGAGAGGGGAGAAGAGACACAGGGGATGGAGAAGGAGACACAGGGGATGGAGAGGGGAGAAGAGACACAGGGGACGGGGAAGGAGACACAGGGGATGGAGAGGGGTGACGCAATTTATAAAACACTATAATGCCATCATTTTTGATAGGGGAGGGAGAGGAAAGAGATTGAGGGAAGGGGAGGGAAAGAGACACATGGGATGGGAGGGAAAGAGACAGGGGAGGGGAATAGACACAAAGGAGGGGAGGAGAAGAGACACGGGATGGTGGAAGGAGACACAGTGGATGGGGAAGGAGACAAAGGGGAGGGGGGAGGAGACAAGGGGGAAAAGAGGCACAGGGGAGGGAGAGGGAGGGAAGGAGACACAGGGGAGGATGGGGGGTGAAGAGGCAGGAGGGAGAGGGGGGGGAAGAGACACAGGGGAGGAGGAAATGAGACAAAGGGGAGGGAGTGGGGGGTAGTGACACAGGGGAGGGAGAGGGGGGACACAGGGGAGGGGGAGGAGATGAGGGGGAAAGGAGGAACAGGAGCAGAAGAGGGGGAAAGGAGACACAGGGGAGGGAGAGGGAGGAAGGAGACACAGGGGAGGGGGGGAAGAGACACAGGAGGGGAGAGGAGGGGGAAGAGACACAGGAGAGGTGGGAGGAGAGACACAATTTATAAAACACTATAATGCCATCATTTTTGACAGGGGAGGGAGAGGGGGAGAAAAAGAGACAGAGGGAAAGGGAATAAAAGAGACGGGAAGGGAAGAGACCCATGAAAGGAGGGGAAGAGACACAGGGAATGGAGAGGGGAGAAGAGATACAGGGGATGGGGAGGGGGGACACAGGAGTGGGGGATGAGACAAGGGGGAAAAGAGGGACAGGGAAGGGAGAGGGGGCAAGGAGACACAGGGGAGTGGGGAAGGGTAAAGCACATGGGAGGATGGGGGGAAGAGGGTGGAAGAGACACAGGGTAGGAAGGGGGAAACAGACACAGGTTAGTAGAGGAGGAGACACAGGAAAGGGGGTGGGGGGGAACATAATTTATGAAACATTATCATGCCGTCATTTTTGAAGGGCAAGTCGCTAGTTCTAGATTTATTAATTTGTATATATATTTCCAAGACATGTTGGCGTAGTGGTAAATGTGAAGTCTCAAAGTAACTTTTTTTTGTTTAATGTTTATATACATATTTGTGGTTAGGTCCCTTTCCCCTTGTAGCTCCAGTGTGGCCAAAGCTACGTCATCTCGGACTGAAAAGAGGGCCAAGTAGAGTTGATGAGAAAAAGGGGAGAGGTGGGTGGGTTGATTGTGGCGTCCTTGTGTGGAAGCAGGTGAGTTGGGTTTATATAGGATGTCGTGGGGAGAGGGACCCTCCCACAATTCAAGGTGTACACCTGATTATTTGTAGTTAGGACCCTTTCCCCCGGTAGCTAGGGTGTGGCCAAAGCTACGTCATCTCCGCCTGAAAAGAGGGCCAAAAATACATAGACAATAATTCTTTGATTTGGGTTACATATATATCTGGGGTAGCCATTTGGTAGTGGCTGCGCTGGTGAGATATGTTTGCTGAAGGGGTTAGGAGAGAGGTAGGAGATGTAAAGTTTAGAGGGTTCAAAGATTCTTGTGAAGCCCTTAAAGTTGAGTTTAACTGGTGGTTAGAAGAGGAAAGATTGCTGGAGGAAGTGAGATTGTCCGAGAAGAAGTTGAGCTCTTGAAAGATAAGTTTATTGAACAGGGAAAGCAATAACAGGATATTTTTATACATTTCCTACGGTAAGGAGAAATGGGCATTCACCTACTGTTGCTTAACTATGGTCAGAGAACAAAATATAATAAGTGTGCTAGCGCTGTGGGACTGTCCAACATAAAATAAAAGGCTTTGCCAAACAGTCCTTTGATCTTCTTTTTCTGGAGATTCCCCAAACAGAAGATATGAGCTCATATAGTGTAACAATGGTGTTACACTTGGCACATACAAATAATCAAGGATATTATTCATATGTCACGGGAGCTACAAGTAGTCCAAACTCTTTAGTATACCAGATTCAACCAGATGCTCACGTCTGGACTTTATTATTTATCTATACTAGTAACTTGACCGTCATATATATAGGATATATATATCCTATATTACAATGAGTTTCACTGAATTTGGTGATCACAGACTCTCCTTTACAGTAATCTCTTCCTTTAGGAGGAGGAAATGAATGCAAGAAATAATTATGACTCAAAAAAACTCATGCCAAATATTCCTGGAGTAACAAAACCAGTTCTGCAATTACATCACAGATGCAGACTTAGAGCTATGATATTCAGTATCTTTATTTTATATCTTTAAGGACTATTGTGATATGGTATTCTATATCTTTATTCTATATCTTTAAGAACTATCATTATAGTATATGTTTATAGTAGGGTATAGTATATATTTAAGATATGCTATATGAATATACAGTCTATACAGTAGGGACGGTGTAAAAGCCGGAACGGAACAGGCCGGAACAGGCCATTTATAAAAGAAATCAATGACAATATCACTGGGATGTGTTAGATATTATTGAGAACAATATTTAAGAACCAAAACAAATTCAATATAATACTTTTTTAACCCTTTAAAAACCGAAAAATAAGACGGAACAGGCAAAAACAGGCCGGAACGCACACTTTATGAAGGCAATCCATGCTAAAATCATTGGGATGTGTTAAATATATTTGAGAACTATATTTAAGAGCTAACCCCAATCTAATAGTATGCTTTATTAACCCTTTAACATGCCAGAATACAATATTTCAGAAAAACGACCCAGAACGGCGGCTTTCCAGATGGTCAAAAATACCAAACTCACCAAATACACAGAACTAGGTGGGATTCATGTAATAACCGTCATAAATTCCACAGGAAATAATTTCAAGTATCCATTCCGGGCAAAAATACAATATGTTGCAAAATGACCCGGAACGGCGACTTTTTAGAGGGTCAAAAATACCAAATTCACCAAATACACATAACTAGGTGGGATTCATGTAATAACCTTCATAAATTCCACAGAAACTAATTTCAAGTACCCATTCTGGGCCAAAATACAATATTTCGCAAAATGACCCGGAACGACGGCTTTCCAGATGGTCAAAAATACCAAACTCACCAAATACACAGAACTAGGTGGGATTCATTTAATAACCTTCATACATTCCATAGAAACTAATTTCAAGTACCCATTCCGGGCAAAAATACAATATTTCGCAAAATTACCCGGAACAGTGACTTTTTAGAGGGTCAAAAATACCAAACTCACCAAATACACATAACTAGGTGGGATTCATGTAATAACCTTCATAAATTCCACAGAAACTAATTTCAAGTACCCATTCCGGGCCAAAATAGAATATTTCACAAAATGACCCGGAACAGCGACTTTTTAGAGGGTCAAAAATACCAAATCCACCAAATACATATAACTAGGTGGGATTTATGTCAATATGTTCTTCATTTAGTATGTAGTATTACTCAGCTCACAGTTTGTTTTTAGCAAGGATGTTTTGCAATTTATAATATATTGTTATGGGCTCTGAATAGCTGCATTTTACTTTTTCACCTATTGGGGATGCTAAAGATCTTATGGTTTCTGCAAAGACAATGTAGACCCTCTTTCAAGTGAAAAGGGTTGCCCTTATTTGGTGTGGAGGTGGCTCTTTTGCAGCAATTGGTGTGTTCTTTAATTGCTTAAAGAAAGTAATTATAAAAAGTCTTTCTACATCATGAGTGCTGTGTATATGACAAAGTTTGAGCAACTTCTACCACTTGAAGCTCTAGAGATTTTGAAAAATCCTGTAGTAGGTAAAATATCAACTCTCCCAGCTGCTAAGCCCAGATGTGGGCAGGTGTTTGTTTATAGCTATGATGGACAAATTCATAAAAAAAGGGACTGGGGATGTGATTAGTTCAATTGGATTCAGAAAGGAAGGCATTTGCTGCCAAGGAGGGACCCTCTCATAAGAAAGATTTACTTTCAAAGACTAATTAATGCAGAGCAAGTGTTGTTTCACAGATATGCGTATGAAGTGCCTGATGGAAGTATAAACAGGATAATAGTCCATTATCTGGGACAGGATGAGAGACCTCAGCCATCTATACCTCATGGAAATATGAAAAAATATACAATGAGAGGTCATGTACGTACCATGCCATCTGTGTTGTCAGAAGCAGTCGGGCAAAAACACTTTAGCCCATTTAAGTTTTATCAGCGTAAAATAGCAACAACTGTAGCATCAGCTGAATTTATAAAAGTAATGCTTCCTAAAGATACACAACAAATAAAAAATAAACTGAAATATGAGAAAAACAAGAGTAGAATCAGCCATGATGACCTATATGGTGTGTATGAACTTCACTATGCACTGGAAGGGTTTGTCTGTGAATATACCCTTGTCCCTGAGGTATCTGTAATCTTGGCTCTTCCAGAAATTATTAATATTTTTGAAGAAGTGATCATGTTGAAAGCAAACACACTTCTGTCTTACGATACAACGTTTAACCTTGGAGACTTTTATGTGTCACCTTTAATTTTTCAGTGTGCTTTCTTTGAGGAAAACCCAGCAATCCCTTTGGCTATAATGATCCATGATAAACGCACAACAAATGTGCATGAGGGTTTTTTTTTATTTGTAGGAAAACGCATACCCCAGATCAACAATGATTCTCTTGTTATAGTCACTGATAGAGAAGCAGCCATTGTGAATGCTATTGAGAAAGCAATTCCAGGTTGTACACACGTGCTTTGTTGGAATCATATTATAAAAGATGTAGAGTTCTGGGTCTCAGCACATGAAGGAGGAAAAATTGATCGGAAAGTTTATACCAACAATATCCTTAAACTTATGGATAGTGAGAGTGAACACGAGTTTCAGAAATTGCTTCAGAAGTTGGAGGTAAAGTGGAGTGCAGGCTTTCTTGACTATTTTAATCAGAAGCTTAAAAAACCATTGTGAATAACTGTGGCAGATGGCTCTTGGAAAAAAGAGGGATCTACAATAAAACCAGTGTCATTACCACTAATGTATCTGAGAGCATGAATGCTGTGTTCAAGAGGCTTTGTATTGAGAAGGAAGTGAACATGGGTGAAATGGTTTTAACATTTTATTTCCTTCAGACATATTATCAAAAAGAAATTCTTAGAGGCCTGTGTGGAACAGGAAATTACCACCTCTCAGCAGAACATGGCATTCGACAACTAAATCCTGATACTACACAGTTTCCAGAAGACTGTGTTCCTGTGGATGATATTGTGTACTTCATAAAGCAGGGAAAGATGGAAACAGACCATGTACATGAACTTCAAAGAAAAGACTGTAAAGCAAAGACAATAGAAGGTCTAGCAGATTTAATAATAAAACAGAACCGCATTTTCTTACAAGCACGGTCTGGCTGTTTTGTTATCAGAGGATTACGTCAGAAAGAACATGTGGTGAAATTATTCCCAAGAGAAACATGTTCTTGCAACAGTTCCAGGACATGCTACCATATTATGGCAGCCCAGATTTCTGTAGGAAAGGGTCTACATGAGACAAAGGTGATGCATTCTTTGAAAAAACTGAGGATGAGTGGACGAAAAGGAAAATCTGGAAGAAAAAAACCAAGGCAAAAGGATGAGTTAACCATACTGCCTGCATCCGATTCCCTTTTGATAAATTCTTATACTACGAATGAAGCCTCCCAACTGGAAAAGAAGGCAAATGGAAAAAAAGATGGTGATAAAGAAATGGTACTATCATCCTTTGCCTTAGATCTTGAACAAGGAGTCCCTTATATTACAAGCACCCCACAAAAAATTAAACAAGGAGAACTTGTAAGAAAATATGAACCTGTTCCATGGGAATCTACAACAGGCTATCCACGCATGAGAAATGCAACCATACAAAGAGTCTACAATGCAATAGACATGAAATCCTTTTTGGATCAAAATTGGTTAGTTGATACTGTCATCGAGGGCTTACTAAATACTAGAGCTAGTCTGGAGACTGTTAAAAGTACAGATGTTGATGTGTGTGTCATCAGTCCGTTTATTATGCAGTCCACAGAATTGCAAGGGTATACAACAAGTGTCCATAACTTTGGTACAAACTTGGATGTTATGGTGAAGTACATCTGGTTCATCCCAACTAACATTTACAATTCTCACTTGATACTAATTATTGTGTTCTTCAAATGGAAAATTATTCTGTATCTTGATTCCAAACATGGTTTTTCCAACAAGTATACTGATATCTTGCAAACTTTTTTAGAGATGCAGTCAGCTTCATCAATAAATTGGTCTGAGCGGATCATTCATGCACCTACTGATATACCAGTTCAACAAGACAGTTACAATTGTGGGGTATTTGTATGTCTGTTTGCACATGTGTTGTGCAGTGGCTCTTCAGTCCCATTCCCAGTAGACATGGTGCCTGTAAGGCAGTGGATTGCCACGGAACTTCTCAGCAAAAAAAACTTTCTTTCGCTGCCAAGTGCAACTCAGAGTCAACAAAAAGGAGAATGAAGAAGCAAATACATCATAAAGTCATGAGCAAGTTCAAAACCCCTGTTTCAAGAAATGTGCCTAATCAATCATTGTCCATAATAGAATTCTTATCTTCAGCAATTGAACAATATTATACCTCACATTGGACTTTAATTGGTAATTTGTGCAAGAAACCAAAGAATGACACAATGGTTCTGTGCCAGGGAGTATGTCAGGACTGGTACCATCTATCCTGCCTTGAAATAACTCAGGCTCCCCGTGGCATATTCAAATGTCCAAACTGCTGTCAAAACAATGCTGAAGGCTGATATGTTTTCATCTATAACATGATGTTGCTTAATGTCAGATTATTATTTCAGTGTTGAAAAGTGTTAAAGGGACACTGCAATGGTTCAACTTTCATAACTATAAAACATGTAAGCTTAGCATAAATATTATTCCAATATTAAGAAGTTGCTACTAAATCTAAGAAATTGTATCCTATTATACTGTATATTGCTATATTGCTATGTATATTGTTATATGTAAATAATTTGGAATAATTTGAAATAAAATACAAGTTTCATTGAATAATCTGATTAAGATAAATCTATTTTTTTATAAAAGATAAATTGTTATTGATACATTGGAATATATTGATATTAATTCACATAAATAAGTACAGATTATTATAATCCTGGCAAAAAAATTAACTTTGAGAGTAAAAAAACTACTAAGCTCCGTACTGGCAAGATCCAAAAAAGAAGTTCATTGATACATATTACGGGGGTATCTGAATACTTTTGATGCATTTGAATACAGAATGACTGGTTATTGGTATAAATGGAAAAACTGTATCCATAATCTTAGTTGGAGGAAAAATGGAAAATAAATTTTAGTTTCCAGGAATATTAAGCATAAAACAGGAAAGACTTAATTTTAGTTCATAAGGTAGAATGACAACAAGATGGATGCAGGGAGACATGCTAGAGCTTTCTTACCCCTGAAGAAATATTGCTGCAATTAAATTGTGAAGTTTATATTCCCGTCAATTTACAAACATGTCATATCTTGTATTGGCAGATAAGTAATATTTGAAATGTGATATGATATTTTGAAATGTTTTCAACATATTTCCTATGGCCTAAATTATTATTTTTTTTAATAAAGAATTGGAATTTCCTCCCCTTATCCCCCTCCCCTGTGTCTCCTGCCACATCTCTCTCCCCTGTGTCTCCCTACCCTGTCTCTTCCTGCCCCTCTTCCCCCTGTGTCTCTTCCCCCTCTTCTTCCCCTGTGTTTCTCCCCCCTGTGTCTCTTTTCTCCCCTCTCTCTCCCCTGTGTCTCCTCCCCCTCTCCCCCGTGTCTCCTTCCCCATCTCACTCCCCTGTGTCTCCTTTCCCCCTCTCTCCCTTCCCTGTCTCTTCCCCTCCCCTGTGTCTCTTCCCCCCTCTTCTCCCCTGTGTCTCTTTCTCTTCTCTCTCTCCCTATGTCTCTTCCCCCATACCCCTCTCCCCCCTGTGTCTCTTCAAATGTATCAAAGGTACCCCTCTACCCCGTGTCTCTTCCCCCAACCGCTTTCTCTCCTCTGTGTCTCTAGCCCCCACCCCTCTCCCTCTCCCTGTGTCCCTTCCCCCTCCCCCCTCCCCCTGTGTCTCTTCCCCCCACCTCTTTCCCCACCCCTGTGTCTCTATCCTCGAAGAGACACAGGGGAGGGGAAGAGACACAGGGGAGGAGAAAAGGAGACACAGGGGAGGGGGTGGAGATGAGGGGGAAAGGAGGCATATTAGCAGAAGAGGGGGAAAGGTGACACAGGGAGGAAGAGGGAGGAAGGAGACACAGGAGAGGGTGGAGGAGAGACCCAATTTATAAAACACTATAATGCCATCATTTTTTACAGGGGCGGGAGAGGGGGAGGAAAGAGACGCAGGGGAGGGGAGGGGAGGAAAACAGACAGAGGGGAGGGAAAGAGACAGGGGAGGGGAGGGAAAGAAGCAGGGAAGGGGCTGACACACAGGGGTGGGGGAGAGACACATGTGATGGAAAGTGGAAAAGAGGCAGAGGGGACAGGGGAAGGAGACACAGGTGAGGGAGAGGGGGAACACAGGGTATTGAGGAGGAGAGTGGGCGGGTTCAGAGGCACAGGGGAGGGAGAGGGGGACAAGGAGACACAGGTGAGTGGGGAAGGGGAAACCACAGGGGCGGATGGGGGGGAAGAGGCGGGATGGAGAGGAGGGGAAGAGAAACCCGGGAGGGGAAGAGACACAGGTTAGGAGGAAAGGAGACGCAGGGGAGGAGGAAAGGAGACACAGGGGAGGGAGAGGGAGGAAGGAGAAACAGGGGAGGGGGGTAATACACACAGGAGGGGAGAGGAGGGGGAAGAGACACAGGAGAGGTGGGAGGAGAGACATAATTTATAAAACACTATAATGCCATCATTTTTGACAGGGGAATGAGAGGGGGAGGAAAGAGACGCAGGGGAGGGAAAGAGACACAGGGGAGGGGAAGAGACGGAGGGGAAGAGACCCAAGGTAAGGAGAAGAGACACAGGGGATGGGGGAAGGAGACATAGGGGAGGGTGGAAGGGTAAACCACAGGGGAGGATGGGGGGAAAGGGGGGAGTGAGGGGGGGAAGAGACACAGGGGAGGGGAAGAGACACAGGGGAGGAGGAAAGGAGACACAGGGGAGTGGGAGCAGAAGAGGGGGAAATGAGACACAGGTGAGGGAGAGAGAGGAAGGAGACACAGGGGAGGGGTGAAGAGACACAGCGGACAGAGTGGGGGGAATACACACAGGAGGGGAGAGGAGAGGGAAGAGACACAGGAGAGGGTGGAGGAGAGACACAATTTATAAAACACTATAATGCCATCATTTTTGACAGGGGCGGGAGAGGGGGAGGAAAGAGACGCAGGGGAGGGGAGGAAAAGAGACAGAGGGGAGGGAAAGAGACAGGGGAGGGGAGGGAAAGAGACAGGGGAGGGGCTGACACACAGGGGAGGGGAGTGGAAGAGACACAGGGGAGAGAGAGGAGAGAAGAGACACAGGGGACGGGGGAAGGAGACACAGGTGAGGGAGAGGGGGGACACAGGGTATGGGGGAGGAGAGGGGGGGAGAGGCACTGGTTGGGAGAGGAGGAGGAAGAGACAGGAAAGGGGGTTGGAGACACAATTTATAAAACATTATCATGCCGTCATTTTTGACGGGCAAGTCGCAAGTTCCAGATTTATTAATTTGTGTATATATTTCCAAGACATGTTGGCGTAGTGGTAAATGTAAAGTTTCAAATTAACTTGTTTTTGTTTAATGTTTATATACGTATTTGTGGTTAGGACCCTCTCCCCTGGTAGCAGGGGTGTGGCCAAAGCTAGGTCACCTCGGCCTGAAAAGAGGTATAAGGCAAGAGTAGAGTTGATGAGAAAAAGGGGAGAGGTGGGTGGATTGATTGCGGAGTCCTTGTGTGGTAGCAGATGAGTGGGGTTTATATAGGATGGCGTAGGGAGAGGGACCCTTCCACAATTCCAGGTGTACACCTGATTATTTGTGGTTAGGACCCTCTCCCCTGGTAGCTGGGGTGTGGCCAAAGCTACGTCATCTCGGCCTGAAAAGAGGGCCAAAAATAACTAGACAATAATGCTTGAATTTGGGTTACGTATATATCTGGGGTAGCCATTTGGTAGTGGCTGCGCTGGTGAGATATGTTTGCTGAAGGGGTTAGGAGAGAGGTAGGAGATGTAAAGTTTAGAGGGTTCAAAGATTCTTGTGAAGCCCTTAAAGTTGAGTTTAACTGGTGATTAGAATAGGAAAGATTGCTGGAGGAAGTGAGATTGTCCGAGAAGAAGTTGAGCTCTTGAAAGATAAGTTTATTGTATATGGAAAGCAATAACAGGATATTTTTATACATTTCCTACGGTAAGGAGAAATGGGCATTCACCCACTGTTGCTTAACTATGGTCAGATAACAAAATATAATAAGTGTGCTAGCGCTGTGGGACTGTCCAACATAAAATAAAAGGCTTTGCCAAACAGTCCTTTGATCTTCTTTTTCTGGAGATTCCTCAAACAGAAGATATGAGCCCATATAGTGTAACAATGGTGTTACACTTGGCACATACAAATAATCAAGGATATTATTCATATGTCACGGGAGCTACAAATAGTCCAAACTCTTTAGTATACCAGATTCAACCAGATGCTCACGTCTGGACTTTATTATTTATCTATACTAGTAACTTGACCGTCATAAATGATGGTGTTATATGTTATATTCAATTGTCTGTGCTTTCTCTCTCTGTGCTGTCTCTTTGTGCCCTCTGGCTCTCTCTATGCGCCCTCTCCCTCTCTCTATGTGCCCTCTGCATTTGCCATCTCTCTCTGTGAGCCCTCTGTCTCTCTATGCTCCCTCTCTCTGTGCATCTCTCTCTCTGTGCACCCCCCTCTCTCTCTGCTCCCTCTCTCACTCTCTCTCTGTGCGCCTTCTCTGTGTATGGGCTCTCTCTCTCTCTGCACTCTGTCCTTTCTCTGCACTCTGTGTGTTCTCTGTCTCCCCCCTCTCGCTAATGCCTATTAATATTGAATTAATGGGCTATAATAACATAAAAAAAATCCCAATCAGATTTAGATTTGAATCAAATTCTCAGTATAAAAGAATAATAAACTATGTATCCTAGAGAAAAAATGTATATTCGTAAAAGATAATTATATATATATATATATATATATATATATATATATATATCCCATATTACAATTAGTTGCTCCTTTACAGTAATCTCCTCCTTTAGGAGGAGGAAATGAATGCAAGAAATAATTATGATTCCAAGAAACTCTTGCCAAATATTCCTGGAGTAACAAAACCAGTTCTGCAATTACATCACAGAGGCAGACTTGTGATATTCTGCATCTTTATTTTATATCTTTAAGGACTATTATGATATGGTATTCTATATCTTTATTCTATATCTTTAAGAACTATCATTATAGTATATTTTTATAGTATGGTATAGTATATATTTAAGATATGCTATATGAATATACACAGTCTATACAGTATATCCATAAATTCAAATACCATATTTATCGGCATATAACACGCACCGGCGTATAACACGCACCTCATTTTAAGAAGGGAATTTCAGGGAGAAAAAAAATTCAAATAAAGAACTTTGAAGCAAAATCCTCAACCTCCCTCCTCATCCTCAACCCCCTCCTCAAACTCCCTCCTCATCCTCCCTCCTCAACCCCCTCCTCAAACCCCCCATCCTCAACCCCCTCCTCCACCCCCATCCTCATCCACCTTCCTAAAACCCCCACCTCAACCTCAACCTCTCTCCTCATCCTCAACCCCCCTCCTCATCCTCAACCCCCTCCTCATCCTCCCTCCTCATCCTCCCTCCTCAACCTCCTCCTCAACCTCACTCCTCATCCTCCCTCCTCAACCCCCCTCAACCTCCCTCCTCTAACCCCCTCCTCAACCCCCCAGTCCTCATCCTCCTTCCTCAACCCATCTATCCTCATCCCCCCTCCTCAACCTCAACCCCCCTCCTCAACCTCAACTCCTCATCCTCAACCCCCCTCCTCATCCTCGACCCCCCTCCTCATCCTCAACCCCCCTCCTCAACCTCCCTCCTCATCCTCAACCTCCCTCCTCATCCTCAACCCCCTCCTCAACCTCCCTCCTCATCCTCCCTCCTCAACCCCCCCATCCTCAACCTCCCTCCTCAAACCCCCTCAACCCCCCTCCTCAACCCCCCATCCTCATCCTCCCTCCTCAACCCCCCTATCCTCAACCCCCTCCTCAACCCCCTCCTCAACCTCAACCCCCCTCCTCAACCCTCCTCCTCAACCTCCCTCCTCATTCTAACCCCCCCGCATTCTAACCCCCCTCCTCATTCTAAACCCCCCCTCCTCATTCTAAACCCCCCTCTACTCAAACTAAACCCCCCCTCCTCAACCTAAACCCCCCTCCTCCTCAACCTAAACCCCCCTTAATAGCTCCCCCTCACTTACCTGCTTCTGCTGCGGCCTCCGCTCCTTGACCCGGTGACGTCACATGTGCGCCAGCGGGCCACATCATTAGCATATACCGGGTGTCGGCACCCGGTATATGCTAATGACGTGGCGCTCTGGTGCGCATGTGACGTCACCGGGTCAAGGAGCGGAGGCAGGAGCAGAAGCAGGTAAGTGAGGGGGGTGTATTTAGGGGGATTTAGGTTGAGGAGGGGGGTTTAGGTTGAGGAGGAGGGGGGTTTGGGTTGAGGAGGGGGGGTTAGAATGCGGAGGGGGTTTAGAGTGAGGAGGAAGGTTGAGGATGAGGAGGGGGGAGGGAATATCGGCGTATAACACGCACCTATGATTTGCCCCCTATTTTCAGGGAGAAAAAGTGCGTGTTATACGCTGATAAATACAGTATATATTATATATTTTTAGTTTATGTCACAACATAAGGAAGCAGTGTTCTTCTATTTTATCTTATCTTCTATATAGATTTAAGTATCCTTATTAATATAAATAACGGTTAAGCCATAAGTAAAATTATCTATCTTATATTTTTTATGCTGATCTCACATTGTATACTGTATACCATCAATACAACCACACAGTAATTTATCACTTATAAACAGCCACTAAAAAGATCTAAAAACAAACTCATCCAGCAATGGCTGTCACTGAAGTTGGCAAGTAACCTGTACCTCGGCATCAAACTGACAGCGCTCCCCATGGTTCAGCAGAAAGTATCATCACTTTTGATTGCGCCTGAGTATTTTCACCTGTAGATTGCATCAAAGGTGGGTCCTCCCAAAAGAAATTGCGTAGAAAATAAAGTTGAAGCCTGTAACTATTACACATTCCATCAACTATAATAGTTGTCGATCTTACGAATGTTTGTCACACAATGTTAAAAGTGACGGGCTTGAGCATGCCTTCTGGGCTCATTGCGGGCCAGACTTTAACATTGCGTGACTGAACTTGTCTACAACGAGCGCCATAGGCCCGCATGTCACTTTCCCCGGCTTACACTCACCTGCTCCATGATAAGGCTTGCGATGAGCGCATTGCCGGGGTGACCTCTGCAAAGGAGCAGAGAACCTACCAGCCTCCTCCATCCCTGCAACATGCCCAGTACATATAGCTCAAATATCGCCTGGGTGCCACACTCATAATGACAGAGTTTTCCAGACATTGGCGCTGGGTGACATCAAGCCCTGGGCACGACAGGCTGGGCAGGGAAAAGCACTACTTATTGTGTAGGACTCACATGTGCTGGACAGCACACCTCACAAGGGGCTTGGGACTGGGAGTGGGGCTTAGGTCAGGAGACAGGGGGGTGGGAGAGACACAGGGGGGAGAGAGGGGGGAACAGACACAGGGGAGGGATAAGGGGGAAGAGACACAGGGGAGGTAGAGGGGGGAAGAGACACAGGGGAGGAGGAAGTAGGCACACGTGGGAGGGGGAGACACAGGGGAGGGAGAGGGGTGAGGAATGAGACACAGAGGAGGAGGAAAGGAGACAGAGAGGGGGAAGAGACACGGGGAGGGGGGAAGGATATACAGGGGAGGGAGAAGGGGGTCACAGGGGAGGGGGGAGACGAGGGGGAAAGGAGGCACAGGAGAGAAAGAGGGGGAAAGGAGACAGGGGAGGGAGAGTGAGGAAGGAGACAGGGGAGGGGTGGAAGGAGACAAAGGGGAGGGGAGGAAGGGAAAACCACGGGAGGGAGAGGGGGACACAGGGGAGCAGAAGAGGGGGAAGGAGGCACAGGAGTAGAAGAGGGGGAAAGAAGACACAGGGGAGGAAGAGGGAGACACAGGGGAGGGGTGGAAGGAGACACAGGTGAGGGAGAGGGGGGAAAGAGATGGGAGGGATAGGGAGGGAGAGACACAGGGGAGGGGGGAAAGGAGACACAGGGAAGGGAGAGGGGGAAGAGACACAAGGGAAGTGGGAAGGAGGCACACAGGGGAGGGAGAGGGGGGAGACATGGGAGATGGGGGAAGGAGACACAGGGGAGGGGGAGGAAAGAGACACAGGGGAGGAACGAGACACAGGGGAGAGGGAAAGGAGACACAGGGGAGGCAGAGGGGGGAAGAGACACAGGGGAGGGGGTAAGGAGACACAGGGCACTGGGAAGGGAGATGGGGACCCATGGGAGGTGGAGGAGACGAGGGTGAAAGGAGGCACAGGAGCAGAAGAGGGGGAAAGGAGGCACAGGGGAGACAGACGGGGGAAGAGACACAGGAGAGGGGGGAAGGAGACACAGGGGAGGGAGAGGGAGGAAGGAGACAAAGGGGAAGGGGGAAGAGAAAACCTCATGGGAAAGAGGGAGAAAGATGCAGGAAGGAGAGGGGGAAGAGACACAGGGGAGGGGGAAACACAGTGGGGGGAGGGGGACACACAGGAGGGGAGAGGAGGGGGAAGAGACACAGGAGAGGGGATGGAGAGACACCATTTATAAAACACTATTATGCCATCATTTTTGACAGGGGGGGAGAGACACAGGGGAGGAAAAGAGACACAGTGGAGGGGAGGGAAAGAGTGGAGGGAGAGGGGAAACACAGGATAGGGGGGAACGAGACACAGGTGGGAGGAAGGGAAAACCACAGGGGAGGATGAGGGGGGAGAGACGGGAGGGAGTGGGGGTGGAGAGACACGGGGGAAGAGACGGGAGGGAGGGGGGGAAGAGACACGGGAGGGAGGGGGAAACAGACTCAGGTGGGGAGTGGAGGGGGAAGTGACACAGGAGAGGGGGGAGAGAAACAATTTATAAAACACTATCATGCTGTCATTTGCCGGTATATGCTAATGACGTGGCAAGCATGTGACGTCACATGCGCGCCGGCACCGGGTCAAGGAGCGGAGGCCGGAGCACAAGCAGGTAAGTGAGGGGAGAGGGGGAGGTATTTAGGTGGGTTTAGGTGGAGGAGGGGGGTTGAAGGGGGTTTATGCTGAGGAGGGGTTTTAGGTTGAGGAGGGGGGAGGGAAAGAGACACGGCGGGGTAGAGAGACACACGGGGGGGTTAGAGACACACGGGGGGTTAGAGACACACAGGGGTTTAGAGCGCCACGGGGGGGGGGGGGGGGTAGAGAGACACGGGGGGAGAGTGACTCGAGTATAAGCCGAGGGGGCCCTTTTTACCTTAAAAAAAGGGCTGAAAAACTCGGCTTATACTCGAGTATATACAGTATATATATAGATATATATATGTACAGTATATATATATATATATGTATATATAGATATATATATGTACAGCATATATATATATATATATATATATGTGTGTATATATATATATATATATATGTATGTATATATAAATAAATATATGTATATATATATATGTATATGTTTATTTTTATATATATAAATATATATATATATATATACACTGTATATATATATAAATATATATATATATATATATATATATATCCCCTTATGGATCGTTACCTTGTCGTGGTGAAGGGGCTTGTGTATCAAGCTTTAAGCTATACCATGTCGGGTCACCCAAGATGGGTAGGTCATAGCAGAGCGGTCAGACAAATTGAGGTAAACAGGAGAAGGAACTGACAACCCACTTTAGTGTCTGTGCCTGTCATGCTGCCTCCATATGGTCACCGAGAGTCAGACACTACTGAAGGACTCAACAACAATATATATATATACTAGCGACTTGCCCGTCAAAAAATGAAGGCATGGTGCAGTTAAAAAAAAAATAATCCCCCCCCCCTCTCCCTCCCCTGTGTCTCTTACCCCTCTCCCTCCCCTGAGTCTCTTCCCCTCTTCTCCCTCCCCTATCTCTCTTTGCTCCCTCTCTCCCTCCCCTATCTCTCTTTGCCCCCTCTCTCCCTCCCGTCTCTCTACGCCACTTCTCTCCCTCCCCTGTATCTTGTTGCCCCCTCTCTCCCCTGTCTCTCTTTGCCGGCTTACTGGTATATCCTCTTCCACTCTCCTTAGTTCAAGCCAGTTTGCTTGAGTCAGCTGCTATTGCCTGCCAGTGTTCTAGTATTGTCCCTACCATGTCACAACCATGCCAAGCTTTTCTAAGCCTGCTAAACCTATTTTCCATTATACCTTTTCCTCTCGGACAGATGCCCCTGTGTATTGCACTTTTTTTTGTTCTTGGAATATGTATAAACTAAAGCTATCCCTTAAGTTTTGATTACCTTGACCTCCTATACTGTGCATGGACAAGCCACTTGGGTCCTCCCGCTCTTTGTGATTAGGAGCCTCATTCAATTGCAAGCCCTTAATTGCAAACCCAAGATTTTGCTGGGTGTTACAATTTTTAGATACATATAGATGTTTTCAATTGACTCAAGCCAGCAATTACATGCTCATAGCCACAACACACAAACTATGAACCCGTAAGTAGCATTTCAATTAAGCAAGCCTGTAAGTTTTTAGACACAGCCAATAGGAAATTGTCATTATGATGGTAGTAAAACGTGGAGTGTAAACTACAACTAATTAGTGTTTAGAAGTACAATTTGTGATTGGACTTGCAATCCAGATGTGTGGAGGAGGGGCTAATCATTTGGCGCCAAAGACTAGCTGGCCGACAATGAGAGTGGAGAGAGAGAGAGAGGAGCTGCAGAGAGTAAAACTTGGAGCAAGACAAGCAGCTAATGTTATAAGCATTGACATTCTATGCATATAGGAATATGCAGACATTCGCCTGATTGCCCGATATCTTACACACCCCTCTCTCTTACACTACCAGAGTGTGCAATGGAATAGCTGGATGACTTTTTTGACGTTTTTTGCCTACTGGCTTGTTTGCATGTGAGTCTACCGACACAGAAGCAGGACTCTATTAACCTCCAGCTTCTCCCGTGGTTGCAGGCGAGTGTGACGCAACGGGCAGAGGTGGTGTTTGAGGCTGGAGAATCCCCTGTCGTTTCCTGTGGGAATGCGGAAATAGAGCACAAAGGAGCAACACAGACGAGCACTGGACTCCAGAGGAGCAGCGAGGAACAGCGAGACTGCGAACCGTATGTCTTGCCCCCGCAGAGTGGGCTGAGAAGGAGACTATCTAGAACAGTAAGCAGGGCTAAAGGCTCATAGAGCCAGAACGCTCATAAAACTTTAGGGGCACAAAGGTAAAGATCCAATCCTAGAAGTGGACCTAATACAAGGAATTAGATTTCTCCAATTTAAAATCCCCAATATATAACTGTACAGGGAACAGAGAGTTCACTGGGGTCTGGAAGTGACCATATAAAGCAATTTCATGGCTCAGACAGGACAACCGAATCCCTGGATAATTAAGGGAAAGCCCAAAAGCTTATAGAGCTAGACTGTCTATGCATCTCTAAACATGCTATTGTAAACGACTCCACTGTGAAATGAACTGCCTAAATAAAGTTAATAACATCAGGGCACAATAGAGCTAAATGGACTTTTGGAGTAATGAGGAAGAGATAAATGGCTCATACAGTGAAAAGGATTATGAAACCCTGCTAGATTTAGTGAGAACTAATCTGATATATTAAGGAACCAACATCAGGAAGTACCAGGGCTAAAAAGAACTCATGAAAAACTCTAAATAAAAGTTAAGAGAGAGGTAAATGGCTCATAGAGTTAGATGGTTTATAAGATCCAGTGAGCCCCTCTAAGGACTGTATCAGTTTACATGAGTGTTAACATCAAGACACAGAAGGATTAAAGGAACTCAAACAACAAGAGAGAGTTTAACAGCTCATAGAGCCTGAATGTCTATGACATTTTAGAGATTTCCTGTGATTTCCTATGAAGACTGAAGCATTTTATAAGAGAAGCAATGTCAGAATATAGGAGTAGTGATGTCGCGAACATCACATTTTCGGTTTGCGGACGCGAATTTCATCAAATGTTCGCGAACGGACGAACATCGGCGAACCGCCATAGTCTTCAATGGGCAGGCGAATTTCAAAACCCACAGGGACTCTTTCTGGCCACAATAGTGATGGGAAAGTTGTTTCAAGGGGACTATCACCTGGACTGTGGCATGCCGGAGGGGGATCCATGGCAAAACTCCCACGGAAAATTACATAGTTGATGCAGAGTCTGGTTTTAAGCCATAAAGGGCATAAATCACCTAACATTCCTAAATTGTTTGGAATAACATGCTTTAAAACATCAGGTATGATGTTGTATCGATCAGGTAGTGTAAGGGTTACACCCGCTTCACAGTAACAGACCAATCTCCCCGTTAAATGCACCGCAAACAACCGCAAACTGTCCATTTGCACAACCGCAAACTCCCCATTTGTACAAGGTTGGATACCAAGCTAGCCATGTCCCGTTCCTTGTCCTCACTGATGTCATTGAAGGTCTCTTCCTCCACCCAGCCACCAAGGGTCCCCGAAAGGTGACAACAAGCCCCCTGGGACGCCTGCTGTGTTTGGTCTTCCACCTCCTCAAAGCCACCTTCCCCCTCTGACTCCTCTTCTTCAGACTCCTCTCTCTGCGTTGCCTCTGTCTGCGTTATTATAAGGTGTGTACTGTTAAGTAGTACTATTCCTATCGGTTTAATCCCTGTTACGTCCACTATTAGGGGACGTGTATATTGCATGGATTTTTGGAACAGGGCCTCCTACTTCGAATTTGGGGCACTGCACGTGCAATGTAATGTGTGACCAGATAGGAGTGGTGTATTAAGTTGTACTATTCATTCCTATCAGTTTAATACCTGTTACGTCACCTATCAGGGGACGTGTATATGACAGGGGACACCGGTCTTAAATTGGTTCTCCAAAATTTGTAAAGATAAACCACTATCAAGAGGGATCATTGGGTCGCTTTACAAATATAAAACATTTGTTACTGGTTGAAGCGACACTGGGGGAAGGACCGGAGTGGGGGAGCCCTGGAGACCCTTCAGAAGCAACCGGCGGCAAAATCATCCCAGGAAAGGAGAGGCCGCTTACTGAAGCCTGCCCTAGGGTAACCCAAGGGTGATTGCCCAGGTTAGATATTGTAAATAATAAGCTAATACTGCTGTAGGGATGATAGCTAATATGACTTTGGTGTTTCCTGCAGATATACTCTTTACTATTGTCTGTTTTACCATGTTTTAGGTATCTCTTAAATTGCAATCACAGTAAAAAATAAGAAAAATTATTAACCTAAAAAGTTAAAATAAGAAGGAATAGCCAGCTAACTTTCACAAAATGTCTTTATTGTAAATATGTATTTTTGCACAACTGTTATGCAAGACTGTTCAAAAATGCTTTATTTTTCATTACATGCTGTACGCCTTCTAAAATAAAATAATTTAAATGCAAAAATTAGGTATTGTTGCAGCGACCAGAAAAATTGATGTTAGTTTGCCAGGCAGAAAGTTGGTGGCGGATAAGTCACGCAAGTCATCGGGCATTCAGGGATAAAATACAGCAGCGTGTGGACCATTATTAGCTCAAGGCAGCTCATCTATCAGGCCTTTTTTAATCAAATGTATCGCCCACTGTCAGTCCCTTCGGGATCCATCCCTCATTCATCTTAATAAAGGTGAGGTAATCTAGACTTTTTTGACCTAGGCGACTTCTCTTATCAGTAACAAAACCTCCTGCTGCACTGAAGGTCCTTTCTGACAGGACACTTGAAGCGGGGCAGGACAGAAGTTCTATGGCAAATTGGGATAGCTCAGGCCACAGGGCAAGCATGCACACCCAGTAGTCAAGGGGTTCATCGCTCCTCATAGTGTCGATATCTGTAGTTATGGCGAGGTAGTCTGTTACCTGGCGGTCGAGTCGTTCTCTGAGGGTGGACCCCGAAGGGCTGTGGCGATGCATAGGACTTAAAAAGCTCAGCATGTCCTCCATCAACAACAAGTCTGTAAAGCGTCCTCTCCTTGCCGGTGTGGTCGTGGGAGGAGGACGATTATGTTCACCTCTTCCGCTGTTAGATTGCCCTTGTGCTGTGACATCACCCTTAAAAGCTGTGTAAAGCATATTTTTTATTTATTTTGGAAGTGCTGCATCCTTTCCGACTTGTGGTAATTCGGTAACATTTCAGGCACTTTCTGCTTATACGGGGGGTCTAGTAGCGTGGACACCCAGTACAGGTCGTTCTCCTTCATCCTTTTTATACGAGGGTCCCTCAACAGGCACGACAGCATGAAAGACACCATTTGCACAAGGTTGGATGCTAGTCATGTCCCGTTCCTCGTCCTCAGTGATCTCACTGAAGGTATGTTCTTCCCCCCAGCCACGTCCAACACCACGGGTACCAGATAGGTGACAACGAGCACACTTGGGATGCCTGTTGTGGTTGGTCTTCCTCCTCCCCCTCAAAGCCACATTCCTCCTCTGACTCCTCTTCCTCACAATCCTCTTCCAGCGTTGCCGCAGGTCCAGCAAGCAATGCTGATAAGGCTGTTTCTGGTGGTGATGGTGACCACAACTCTTCCTCTTCACGCTCATCTACGGCCTGATCCAGCACTCTTCGCAGGGCACGCTCCAGGAAGAAAACAAATGGTATGATGTCGCTGATGGCGCCCTGGGTGGACTGACCAGGTTTGTCACCTCCTCAAAAGGACGCATAAGCCTACAGGCATTGCGCATGAGCGTCCAGTAACGTGGCAAAAAAATCCCCAGCTCCGCAGAGGCTGTCCTAGCACCCTGGTCATACAAATACTCGTTAACGGCCTTTTCTTGTTGGAGCAGGCGGTCGAACATTAGGAGTGTTGAATTCCAACTTGTCGGGCTGTCTAAAATCAAGCGCCTCGCTGGCATGTTGTTTCACCGCTGGATATCTGTAAAGTGCGCCATGGCCGTGTAGGAACGCCTAAAATGGGCACACATCTTCCTGGCCTGCTTCAGGACGTCCTGTAAGCCTGGGTGCTTATGCACAAAGCGTTGTACAATCAGATTACACACATGTGCCATGCACGGCACATGTGTCAACTTGCCCAAAATTCAATGCCGCCAACAAATTTCTTCCGTTGTCACAAACCACTTTGCTGATCTCCAGTTGGTGCGGAGTCAGCCACTGATCCACCTGTGCGTTCAGGGCGGACAGGAGTGCTGGTCTGGTGTGACTCTGCTTTCAGGGAAGTCAACCCCAAGACGGCGTGACACTGCCGTATCCGGGATGTGAAATAGTACCTGTGGAGCTGGGGGGGGGGGGGGGTGCCGTTGATGTGGAGCAAGACATAGCAGCAGCAGAAGAGGACTCAGCCGAGAAAGTTATGGAAGAGGATGGAGTAGGAGGAGTAGAGGAGGTGGCAGCAGGCCTGCCTGCAAGTCGTGGCGGTGTCATCAACTCCTCTGCAGAGCCACGTATTCCATGCTTGGCAGCCGTCACCAGGTTTATCCAATGCGCAGATGTCAGATGGACCCCCCCAACACTGTGTGCCAGAGATGCCATTACTTCCTTTTGAACAATCGAGTACAGGTTGGGGATTGCTTTTTGTGCAAAGAAATTTCGGCCGGGTACCTTCCACTGCGGTGTCCCAATAGCTACAAATTTTTTTAACGCCTCAGACTCCACCAGCTTGTATGGTAAAAGCTTGCGGGCTAAGAGTTCAGACAAGCCAGCTGTCAGTTGCCGGGCAAGGGGGTGACTTTGTGACATTGGCTTCTTACGCTCAAACATGTCCTTGGCAGACACCTGACTGTGGGCAGATGAGCAGGGACTGCTCAGGGCGAAACACGGAGTGGCGGATGGTTGAGAGGGGGCAAGCAGGGCAGCAGTGGTTGACGTGGCTGAAGATGCTGGACCAGGAGGAGGATGGCGGCTTTGTTTGCTGCTTGTACTCATGTGTTGATACCATAGGCGTTTGTGATGTGACATCATGTGCCTTCGCAAAGAAGTTGTACCTAGGTGGGTGTTGGACTTCCCACGACTCAGTTTCTTTTCGCACAGGTTGCAAATGGCATCGCTGTTGTCACAGGCAGACACACGAAAAAATTGCCACACTGCTGAGCTCTGCAATGACGGCATTCTGGTGGTGGCAACAGCATGCGTTGACTGGCGTGCTGTCTGGCTGGCTGAAGTCGTCTCCTCCTCCTCTCTGTCTCCCCATCTGAACTTTCCTCCTGTTATTCTTCTCTTATAGCTGGCACCCATGTGACATCCACGGACGCATCGCCATCATCAACGGCTTCACTTGTATCTGACAACTCAACAAAGGAACCAGCACCGGGTACGACATCATCATCATCATCATCAGACCGTACGTCCATGTGTGTAATGCTGCCTGACTGGGACATATCCCTGTTATCTACATCCTCTGGCACTAATGTTTGTGCATCACTCATTTCTTCCAACGGATGTGTAAATAACTCTGCTGACGGATCAAGTGAAGCGGCTGTAGTGCTAGTGTTGGTGGTGGCGGCAGGCGGGCGAGTGGTAACTGGAGAGGTGCCCGAAGCTAAGCTGGAGGAGGATGGTGCGTCTAGGTTCCGAGCGGAAGCTGTAGAAGATTGGGTGTCCTGTGTTAGCCAGTCAACCATGTCCTCAGAACTTTTCAAGTTCATGGTACGTTGCCTCTGAAAACTGGGCATTATTCTAGGGCCAAAGGGAATCACAGCACCACGACGGCCCCTGCGGGGTGGCCTGCCTCTGCCTGTCATTTTTTTTACGATTAGAGGTACTATGCGTGCAAGCTACTGTGACACCAGATATGAGTGTCACTGTGCACTGGCAAAAGTTGGCAGAGTAGGCGCTGTAGGCCTCACACACACGCCTGTAGGCAGGAAACTGATATTCAATCGATTACAGAAAAAAAAGGGTTGTTTTATGTCACTGTACACTACGGTTGCATCAGATATGAGTGTCACTGTGCACTGGCAAAAGTTGGCAGAGTAGATGCAATAGGCCTCACACACACGCCTGTAGGCAGGCAACTGATATTCAATCAATTACAGAAGAAAAAGGGTTGTTTTATGTCACTGTACACTACTGTTGCATTAGATATGAGTGTCACTGTGCACAGGCAAAAGTTGGCAGAGTAGATGCAATAGGCTTCACACACACGCCTGTAGGCAGGCAACTGATATTCAATCGATTACAGAAAAAAAAGGGTTGTTTTATGTCACTGTACACTACGGTTGCACCAGATATGACGTATCACTGTGCACTGGCAAAAGTTGGCAGAGTAGATGCAATAGGCCTCACACACACGCCTGTAGGCAGGCAACTGATATTCAATCGATTAAAGTCAAAAAAGGGTTGTTTTATGTCACTGTACACTACGGTTGCACCAGATATGACGTATCACTGTGCACTGGCAAAAGTTGGCAAAGTAGATGCAATAGGCCTCACACACACGCCTGTAGGCAGGCAACTGATATTCAATCGATTACAGTCAAAAAAGGGTTATTTTATGTCACTGTACACTACGGTTGCACCAGATATGAGTGTCACTGTGCACTGGCAAAAGTTGGCAGAGTAGATGCAATAGGCCTCACACACACGCCTGTAGGCAGCCAACTGATATTCAATCGATTACTGAAAAAAAAGGGTTGTTTTATGTCACTGTACACTACGGTTGCACCAGATTGTAAGTCTGTGAGTTTCAATCCTGCGCAGTGCTTTAGGGAAAGCGCTATGGACACTGGATTCCAAGCTCAAAGACAGGGCCATACACTCTTTGCAATGTATGAATCTTTAACTTGTCATTGCCTGTAACTTAACTTATGTATAGCGCTACGGAATATGTTGGCGCGTTACAAATAAACGATAATAATAATAATAATAATAATAATAATAATAATATGACGTAAAAGTTGGCAGAGTAGATGCAATAGGTCTCACACACATGCCTGTAGGCAGGAAATTGATATTCAATCGATTACAGTCAAAAAAGGGTTATTTTATGTCACTGTACACTACGGTTGCACCAGATATGAGTGTCACTGTGCACTGGCAAAAGTTGGCAGAGTAGATGCAATAGGCCTCACACACACGCCTGTAGGCAGGCAACTGATATTCAATCGATTACAGTCAAAAAAGGGTTGTTTTATGTCACTGTACACTACGGTTGCATTAGATATGAGTGTCACTGTGCACTGGCAAAAGTTGGCAGAGTAGATGCAATAGGCCTCACACACACGCCTGTAGGCAGGAAACTGATATTCAATCGATTATTGTCAAAAAAGTGTTGTTTTATGTCACTGTACACTACGGTTGCACCAGATATGAGTGTCACTGTGCACTGGCAAAAGTTGGCAGAGTAGATGCAATAGGCCTCACACACACGCCTGTAGGCAGGCAACTGATATTCAATCGATTTCAGAAAAAAAAGGGTTGTTTTATGTCACTGTACACTACGGTTGCATCAGATATGAGTGTCACTGTGCACTGGCAAAAGTTGGCAGAGTAGATGCAATAGGCCTCACACACACGCCTGTAGGCAGGCAACTGATATTCAATCGATTACAGTCAAAAAAGTGTTGTTATATATCAATGTACACTACGGTTGCAGCAGATATGACGTATCACTCTGCACTGGCAAAATCTGGCAGAGTAGATGCAATAGGCCTCACACATACGCCTGTAGGCAGGCAACTGATATTCAATCGATTACAGTCAAAAAAGGGTTGTTTTATGTCACTGTACACTACGGTTGCATTAGATATGAGTGTCACTGTGCACTGGCAAAAGTTGGCAGAGTAGATGCAATAGGCCTCACACACACGCCTGTAGGCAGGCAACTGATATTCAATCGATTTCAGAAAAAAAAGGGTTGTTTTATGTCACTGTACACTACGGTTGCACCAGATATGACGTATCACTGTGCACTGGCAAAAGTTGGCAAAGTAGATGCAATAGGCCTCACACACACGCCTGTAGGCAGGCAACTGATATTCAATCGATTACAGTCAAAAAAGGGTTATTTTATGTCACTGTACACTACGGTTGCACCAGATATGAGTGTCACTGTGCACTGGCAAAAGTTGGCAGAGTAGATGCAATAGGCCTCACACACACGCCTGTAGGCAGCCAACTGATATTCAATCGATTACTGAAAAAAAAGGGTTGTTTTATGTCACTGTACACTACGGTTGCACCAGATTGTAAGTCTGTGAGTTTCAATCCTGCGCAGTGCTTTAGGGAAAGCGCTATGGACACTGGATTCCAAGCTCAAAGACAGGGCCATACACTCTTTGCAATGTATGAATCTTTAACTTGTCATTGCCTGTAACTTAACTTATGTATAGCGCTACGGAATATGTTGGCGCGTTACAAATAAACGATAATAATAATAATAATAATAATAATAATAATAATAATATGACGTAAAAGTTGGCAGAGTAGATGCAATAGGTCTCACACACATGCCTGTAGGCAGGAAATTGATATTCAATCGATTACAGTCAAAAAAGGGTTATTTTATGTCACTGTACACTACGGTTGCACCAGATATGAGTGTCACTGTGCACTGGCAAAAGTTGGCAGAGTAGATGCAATAGGCCTCACACACACGCCTGTAGGCAGGCAACTGATATTCAATCGATTACAGTCAAAAAAGGGTTGTTTTATGTCACTGTACACTACGGTTGCATTAGATATGAGTGTCACTGTGCACTGGCAAAAGTTGGCAGAGTAGATGCAATAGGCCTCACACACACGCCTGTAGGCAGGAAACTGATATTCAATCGATTATTGTCAAAAAAGTGTTGTTTTATGTCACTGTACACTACGGTTGCACCAGATATGAGTGTCACTGTGCACTGGCAAAAGTTGGCAGAGTAGATGCAATAGGCCTCACACACACGCCTGTAGGCAGGCAACTGATATTCAATCGATTTCAGAAAAAAAAAGGGTTGTTTTATGTCACTGTACACTACGGTTGCATCAGATATGAGTGTCACTGTGCACTGGCAAAAGTTGGCAGAGTAGATGCAATAGGCCTCACACACACGCCTGTAGGCAGGCAACTGATATTCAATCGATTACAGTCAAAAAAGTGTTGTTATATATCAATGTACACTACGGTTGCAGCAGATATGACGTATCACTCTGCACTGGCAAAATCTGGCAGAGTAGATGCAATAGGCCTCACACATACGCCTGTAGGCAGGCAACTGATATTCAATCGATTACAGTCAAAAAAGGGTTGTTTTATGTCACTGTACACTACGGTTGCATTAGATATGAGTGTCACTGTGCACTGGCAAAAGTTGGCAGAGTAGATGCAATAGGCCTCACACACACGCCTGTAGGCAGGCAACTGATATTCAATCGATTTCAGAAAAAAAAGGGTTGTTTTATGTCACTGTACACTACGGTTGCACCAGATATGAGTGTCACTGTGCACTCGCAAAAGTTGGCAGAGTAGATGCAATAGGTCTCACACACATGCCTGTAGGCAGGAAACTGATATTCAATCGATTACAGTCAAAAAAGGGTTGTTTTATGTCACTGTACACTACGGTTGCACCAGATATGAGTGTCACTGTGCACTGGCAAAAGTTGGCAGAGTAGATGCAATAGGCCTCACACACACGCCTGTAGGCAGCCAACTGATATTCAATCGATTACAGAAAAAAAAAGGGTTGTTTTATGTCACTGAACACTACGGTTGCACCAGATATGAGTGTCACTGTGCACTGGCAAAAGTTGGTAGAGTAGATGCAATAGGCCTCACACACACGCCTGTAGGCCGGCAACTGATATTTAATCGATTACTGAAAAAAAAGGGTTGTTTTATGTCAATGTACACTACGGTTGCACCAGATATGAGTGTCACTGTGCACTGGCAAAAGTTGGTAGAGTAGATGCAATAGGCCTCACACACACGCCTGTAGGCCGGCAACTGATATTTAATCGATTACTGAAAAAAAAGGGTTGTTTTATGTCACTGTACACTACGGTTGCACCAGATTGTAAGTCTGCGAGTTTCAATCCTGCGCAGTGCTTTAGGGAAAGCGCTATGGACACTGGATTCCAAGCTCAAAGACAGGACCATACACTCTTTGCAATATATGAATCTTTAACTTGTCATTGCCTGTAACTTAACTTATGTATAGCGCTACGGAATATGTTGGCGGGTTACAAATAAACGATAATAATAATAATAATAATAATATGACGTAAAAGTTGGCAGAGTAGATGCAATAGGTCTCACACACACGCCTGTAGGCAGGAAATTGATATTCAATCGATTACAGTCAAAAAAGGGTTATTTTATGTCACTGTACACTACGGTTGCACCAGATATGAGTGTCACTGTGCACTGGCAAAAGTTGGCAGAGTAGATGCAATAGGCCTCACACACACGCCTGTAGGCAGGCAACTGATATTCAATCGATTACAGTCAAAAAAGTGTTGTTATATATCACTGTACACTACGGTTGCAGCAGATATGACGTATCACTCTGCACTGGCAAAATTTGGCAGAGTAGATGCAACAGGCCTCACACATACGACTGTAGGCAGGCAACTGATATTCAATCGATTACAGTAAAAAAAGGGTTGTTTTATGTCACTGTACACTACGGTTGCATTAGATATGAGTGTCACTGTGCACTGGCAAAAGTTGGCAGAGTAGATGCAATAGGCCTCACACACACGCCTGTAGGCAGGAAACTGATATTCAATCGATTATTGTCAAAAAAGTGTTGTTTTATGTCACTGTACACTACGGTTGCACCAGATATGAGTGTCACTGTGCACTGGCAAAAGTTGGCAGAGTAGATGCAATAGGCCTCACACACACGCCTGTAGGCAGGCAACTGATATTCAATCGATTACAGAAAAATAAGGGTTGTTTTATGTCACTGTACACTACGGTTGCATCAGATATGAGTGTCACTGTGCACTGGCAAAAGTTGGCAGAGTAGATGCAATAGGCCTCACACACACGCCTGTAGGCAGGAAACTGATATTCAATCGATTATTGTCAAAAAAGTGTTGTTTTATGTCACTGTACACTACGGTTGCACCAGATATGAGTGTCACTGTGCACTGGCAAAAGTTGGCAGAGTAGATGCAATATCAGTTGTGTGCCTCACACACATGCCTGTAGGCAGGCAACTGATATTCAATCGATTACAGTCAAAAAAGTGTTGTTATATATCACTGTACACTACGGTTGCAGCAGATATGACGTATCACTCTGCACTGGGAAAATGTGGCAGAGTAGATGCAATAGGCCTCACACATACGCCTGTAGGCAGGCAACTGATATTCAATCGATTACAGTCAAAAAAGAGTTGTTTTATGTCACTGTACACTACGGTTGCATTAGATATGAGTGTCACTGTGCACTGGCAAAAGTTGGCAGAGTAGATGCAATAGGCCTCACACACACGCCTGTAGGCAGGCAACTGATATTCAATCGATTTCAGAAAAAAAAGGGTTGTTTTATGTCACTGTACACTACGGTTGCACCAGATATGAGTGTCACTGTGCACTGGCAAAAGTTGGCAGAGTAGATGCAATAGGTCTCACACACATGCCTGTAGGCAGGAAACTGATATTCAATCGATTACAGTCAAAAAAGGGTTATTTTATGTCACTGTACACTACGGTTGCACCAGATATGAGTGTCACTGTGCACTGGCAAAAGTTGGCAGAGTAGATGCAATAGGCCTCACACACACGCCTGTAGGCAGCCAACTGATATTCAATCGATTACAGAAAAAAAAAGGGTTGTTTTATGTCACTGAACACTACGGTTGCACCAGATATGAGTGTCACTGTGCACTGGCAAAAGTTGGTAGAGTAGATGCAATAGGCCTCACACACACGCCTGTAGGCCGGCAACTGATATTTAATCGATTACTGAAAAAAAAGGGTTGTTTTATGTCAATGTACACTACGGTTGCACCAGATTGTAAGTCTGCGAGTTTCAATCCTGCGCAGTGCTTTAGGGAAAGCGCTATGGACACTGGATTCCAAGCTCAAAGACAGGACCATACACTCTTTGCAATATATGAATCTTTAACTTGTCATTGCCTGTAACTTAACTTATGTATAGCGCTACGGAATATGTTGGCGGGTTACAAATAAACGATAATAATAATAATAATAATAATATGACGTAAAAGTTGGCAGAGTAGATGCAATAGGTCTCACACACACGCCTGTAGGCAGGAAATTGATATTCAATCGATTACAGTCAAAAAAGGGTTATTTTATGTCACTGTACACTACGGTTGCACCAGATATGAGTGTCACTGTGCACTGGCAAAAGTTGGCAGAGTAGATGCAATAGGCCTCACACACACGCCTGTAGGCAGGCAACTGATATTCAATCGATTACAGTCAAAAAAGTGTTGTTATATATCACTGTACACTACGGTTGCAGCAGATATGACGTATCACTCTGCACTGGCAAAATGTGGCAGAGTAGATGCAACAGGCCTCACACATACGCCTGTAGGCAGGCAACTGATATTCAATCGATTACAGTAAAAAAAGGGTTGTTTTATGTCACTGTACACTACGGTTGCATTAGATATGAGTGTCACTGTGCACTGGCAAAAGTTGGCAGAGTAGATGCAATAGGCCTCACACACACGCCTGTAGGCAGGAAACTGATATTCAATCGATTATTGTCAAAAAAGTGTTGTTTTATGTCACTGTACACTACGGTTGCACCAGATTGTAAGTCTGCGAGTTTCATTCCTGCGCAGTGCTTTAGGGAAAGCGCTATGGACACTGGATTCCAAGCTCAAAACAGGGCCATACACTCTTTGCAATGTATGAATTTTTAACTTGTCATTGCCTTTAACTAAACTTAGGTATAGCGCTACGGAATATGTTGGCGCGTTACAAATAAACGATAATAATAATAATAATAATAATATGACGTAAAAGTTGGCAGAGTAGATGCAATAGGTCTCACACACACGCCTGTAGGCAGGAAATTGATATTCAATCGATTACAGTCAAAAAAGTGTTGTTTTATGTCACCAGATATGAGTGTCACTGTGCACTGGCAAAAGTTGGCAGAGCAGATGCAATAGGCCTCACACACACTCCTGTAGGCAGGCAACTGATATTCAATCAATTACAGTCAAAAAAGGGTTGTTTTATGTCACTGTACACTACTGTTGCACCAGATATGAGTGTCACTGTGCACTGGCAAAAGTTGGCAGAGTAGATGCAATAGGCCTCACTCACACGCCAGTAGGCAGGCAACTGATATTCAATCGATTATTGTCAAAAAAGTGTTGTTTTATGTCACTGTACACTACGGTTGCACCAGATATAAGTGTCACTGTGCACTGGCAAAAGTTGGCAGAGTAGATGCAATAGGCCTCACACACACGCCTGTAGGCAGGCAACTAATATTCAATCGATTATTGTCAAAAAAGGGTTGTTTTATGTCACTGTACACTACGGTTGCACCAGATATGAGTGTCACTGTGCACTGGCAAAAGTTGGCAGAGTAGATGCAATAGGCCACACACACACGCCTGTAGGCAGGCAACTGATATTCAATCGATTACAGAAGAAAAAGGGTTGTTTTATGTCACTGTACACTACGGTTGCATTAGATATGAGTGTCACTGTGCACTGGCAAAAGTTGGCAGAGTAGATGCAATAGGCAACACACACACTCCTGTAGGCAGGCAACTGATATTCAATCGATTACAGTCAAAAAAGTGTTGTTTTATGTCACTGTACACTACGGTTGCACCAGATATGAGTGTCATTGTGCACTGGCAAAAGATGGCTGAGTAGATGCAATAGGCTTAACACACACGCCTGTAGGCAGGCAACTGATATTCAATCGATTACAGAAAAAAAAGTGTTGTTTTATGTCACTGTACACTACGGTTGCACCAGATATGACGTATCACTCTGCACTGGCAAAATTTGGCAGAGTAGATGCAATAGGCCTCACACACACGCCTGTAGGCAGGCAACTGTTATTCAATCGATTACAGTCAAAAAAGGGTTGTTTTATGTCACTGTACACTACGGTTGCACCAGATATAACGTATCACTCTGCACTGGCAAAAGTTGGCAGAGTAGATGCAGTAGGCCTCACACATACGCCTGTAGGCAGGCAACTGATATTCAATCGATTACAGTCAAAAAAGTGTTGTTTTATGTCACTGTACACTACGGTTGCACCAGATATGAGTGTCACTGTGCACTGGCAAAAGTTGGCAGAGTAGATGCAATAGGCCTCACACACATGCCTGTAGGCAGGCAACTGATATTCAATCGATTAAGGTCAAAAAAGTGTTGTTTTATGTCACTGTACACTACGGTTGCACCAGATATGAGTGTCATTGTGCACTGGCAAAAGTTGGCAGAGTAGATGCAATAGGCCTCACACACACGCCTGTAGGCAGGCAACTGATATTCAATCGATTACAGAAAAAAAAGTGTTGTTTTATGTCACTGTACACTACGGTTGCACCAGATATGAGTGTGATTGTGCACTGGCAAAAGTTGGCAGAGTAGATGCAATAGGCCTTACACACACGCCTGTAGGCAGGCAACTGATATTCAATCGATTACAGAAAAAAAAGGTTATTTTATGTCACTATACACTACGGTTGCACCAGATATGAGTGTCACTCTGCACTGGCAAAAGTTGGCAGAGTAGATGCAATAGGCCTCACACACACGCCTGTAGGCAGGCAACTGATATTCAATCGATTAAGGTCAAAAAAGTGTTGTTTTATGTCACTGTACACTACGGTTGCACCAGATATGAGTGTCATTGTGCACTGGCAAAAGTTGGCAGAGTAGAAGCAATAGGCCTCACACACATGCCTGTAGGCAGGCAACTGATATTCAATCGATTACAGAAAAAAAAGTGTTGTTTTATGTCACTGTACACTACGGTTGCACCAGATATGAGTGTCATTGTGCACTGGCAAAAGTTGGCTGAGTAGATGCAATAGGCCTCACACACACGCCTGTAGGCAGGCAAATGATATTCAATCGATTACAGAAAAAAAAGGGTTGTTTTATGTCACTGTACACTACGATTGCACCAGATATGACGTATCACTGTGCACTGGCAAAAGTTGGCAGAGTAGATGCAATAGGCCTCACACACACGCCTGTAGGCAGGCAACTGATATTCAATCGATTACAGAAAAAAAGGGTTGTTTTATGTCACTGTACACTACGATTGCACCAGATATGACGTATCACTGTGCACTGGCAAAAGTTGGCAGAGTAGATGCAATAGGCCTCACACACACACTTGTAGGCAGGCAACTGATATTCAATCGATTACAGAAAAAAAGGGTTGTTTTATGTCACTGTACACTACGGATGCACAAGATATGAGTGTCACTGTGCACTGGCAAAAGTTGGCAGAGTAGATGCAATAGGCTTAACACACACGACTGTAGGCAGGCAACTGATATTCAATCGATTACAGTCAAAAAAGGGTTGTTTTATGTCACTGTACACTACGGTTGCACCAGATATGAGTGTCATTGTGCACTGGCAAAAGTTGGCAGAGTAGAAGCAATAGGCCTCACACACACGCCTGTAGGCAGGCCACTGATATTCAATCGATTATAGAAAAAAAAGGGTTGTTTTATGTCACTGTACACTACGGTTGCACCAGATATGAGTGTCACTGTGCACTGGCAAAAGTTGGCAGAGTAGATGCAATAGGCCTCACACACACGCCTGTAGGCAGGCAACTGATATTCAATCGATTATAGAAGAAAAAGGGTTGTTTTATGTCACTGTACACTACGGTTGCATTAGATATGAGTGTCACTGTGCACTGGCAAAAGTTGACAGAGTAGATGCAATAGGCAACACACACACTCCTGTAGGCAGGCAACTGATATTCAATCGATTACAGTCAAAAAAGTGTTGTTTTATGTCACTGTACACTACGGTTGCACCAGATATGAGTGTCACTGTGCACTGGCAAAAGTTGGCTGAGTAGATGCAATAGGCCTCACACACACGCCTGTAGGCAGGCAACTGATATTCAATCGATTACAGAAAAAAAAGTGTTGTTTTATGTCACTGTACTCTACGGTTGCACCAGATATGAGTGTCATTGTGCACTGGCAAAAGTTGGCAGAGTAGATGCAATAGGCCTCACAAACACGTCTGTAGGCAGGCAACTGATATTCAATCCATTACTGAAAAAAAAAGGGTTGTTTTATGTGACTGTACACTACGGTTGCACCAGATATGACATATCACTGTGCACTGGCAAAAGTTGGCAGAGTAAATGCAATAGGCCTCACACACACGCCTGTAGGCAGGCAACTGATATTCAATCAATTACAGTCAAAACATTTTTGTTTTATGTCACTGTACACTACGGTTGCACCAGATATGAGTGTCACTGTGCACTGGCAAAAGTTGGCAGAGTAGATGCAATAGGCCTCACACACACGCCTGTAGGCAGGCAACTGATATTCAATCGATTACAGTCAAAAAAGTGTTGTTATATATCACTGTACACTACGGTTGCAGCAGATATGACGTATCACTCTGCACTGGCAAAATTTGGCAGAGTAGATGCAATAGGCCTCACACATACGCCAGTAGGCAGGCAACTGATATTCAATCGATTACAGTCAAAAAAGGGTTGTTTTATGTCACTGTACACTACGGTTGCATTAGATATGAGTGTAACTGTGCACAGGCAAAAGTTGGCAGAGTAGATGCAATAGGCTTCACACACACGCCTGTAGGCAGGCAACTGATATTCAATCGATTATTGTCAAAAAAAGTGTTGTTTTATGTCACTGTACACTACGGTTGCACCAGATATGAGTGTCACTGTGCACTGGCAAAAGTTGGCAGAGTAGATGCAATAGGCCTCACACACACGCCTGTACACTGGCAACTGATATTCAATCGATTACAGTCAAAAAAGGGTTGTTTTATGTCACTGTACACTACGGTTGCACCAGATATGAGTGTCATTGTGCACTGGCAAAAGTTGGCAGAGTAGAAGCAATAGGCCTCACACACACGCCTGTAGGCAGGCCACTGATATTCAATCGATTATAGAAAAAAAAGGGTTGTTTTATGTCACTGTACACTACGGTTGCACCAGATATGAGTGTCACTGTGCACTGGCAAAAGTTGGCTGAGTAGATGCAATAGGCCTCACACACACGCCTGTAGGCAGGCAACTGATATTCAATCGATTACTGAAAAAAAAAGGGTTGTTTTATGTCACTGTATACTACGGTTGCATTAGATATGAGTGTCACTGTGCACTGGCAAAAGTTGGCAGAGTAGATGCAATAGGCAACACACACACTCCTGTAGGCAGGCAACTGATATTCAATCGATTACAGTCAAAAAAGTGTTGTTTTATGTCACTGTACACTACGGTTGCACCAGATATGAGAGTCATTGTGCACTGGCAAAAGATGGCTAAGTAGATGCAATAGGCCTCACACACACGCCTGTAGGCAGGCAATTGATATTCAATCGATTACTGAAAAAAAAAGGGTTGTTTTATGTGACTGTACACTACGGTTGCACCAGATATGACATATCACTGTGCACTGGCAAAAGTTGGCAGAGTAAATGCAATAGGCCTTACACACACGCCTGTAGTCAGGCAACTGATATTCAATCGATTACAGTCAAAAAAGTGTTGTTTTATGTCACTGTACACTACGGTTGCACCAGATATTAGTGTCACTGTGCACTGGCAAAAGTTGGCAGAGTAGATGCAATAGGCCTCACATACATGCCTGTAGGCAGGCAACTGATATTCAATCGATTACAGTCAAAAAAGGGTTGTTTTATGTCACTGTACACTACGGTCTGCACCAGATATGAGTGTCACTGTGCACTGGCAAAAGTTGACAGAGTAGATGCAATAGGCCTCACACACACGCCTGTAGGCAGGCAACTGATATTCAATCGATTACAGTCAAAAAAGTGTTGTTATATATCACTGTACACTACGGTTGCAGCAGATATGACGTATCACTCTGCACTGGCAAAATTTGGCAGAGTAGATGCAATAGGCCTCACACACACGCCTGTAGGCAGGCAACTGATATTCAATCGATTACAGTCAAAAAAGGGTTGTTTTATGTCACTGTACACTACGGTTGCACCAGATATGAGTGTAAGTGTGCACTGGCAAAAGTTGGCAGAGTAGATGCAATAGGCTTCACACACACGCCTGTAGGCAGGCAACTGATATTCAATCGATTATTGTCAAAAAAGTGTTGTTTTATGTCACTGTACACTACGGTTGCACCAGATATGAGTGTCACTGTGCACTGGCAAAAGTTGGCAGAGTAGATGCAATAGGCCTCACACACACGCCTGTAGGCAGGCAACTGATATTCAATCGATTACAGAAAAAAAAGGGTTGTTTTATGTCACTGTACACTACGATTGCACCAGATATGACGTATCACTGTGCACTGGCAAAAGTTGGCAGAGTAGATGCAATAGGCCTCACACACACGCATGTAGGCAGGCGACTGATATTCAGTCGATTACAGAAAAAAAGGGTTGTTTTATGTCACTGTACACTACGATTGTACCAGATATGACGTATTACTGTGCACTGGCAAAAGTTGGCAGAGTAGATGCAATAGGCCTCACACACACGCTTGTAGGCAGGCAACTGATATTCAATCGATTACAGTCAAAAAAGTGTTGTTTTATGTCACTGTACACTACGGTTGCACCAGATATGAGTGTCATTGTGCACTGGCAAAAGTTGGCAGAGTAGATGCAATAGGCCTCACACACACGCCTGTACGCAGGTAACTGATATTCAATCGATTACAGTCAAAAAAGGGTTGTTTTATGTCACTGTACACTACGGATGCACCAGATATGAGTGTCACTGTGCACTGGCAAAAGTTGGCATAGTAGAAGCAATAGGCCTCACACACACGCCTGCAGGCAGGCAACTGATATTCCATCGATTACAGAAAAAAAAGGGTTGTTTTATGTCACTGTACACTACAGTTGCACCAGATATGAGTGTCACTGTGCACTGGCAAAAGTTGGCAGAGTAGATGCAATAGGCCTCACACACACGCCTGTAGGCAGGCAACTGATATTCAATCGATTACAGAAGAAAAAGGGTTGTTTTATGTCACTGTACACTACGGTTACATTAGATATGAGTGTCACTGTGCACTGGCAGAAGTTGGCAGAGTAGATGCAATAGGCCTCACACACACTCCTGTAGGCAGGCAACTGATATTCAATCGATTACAGTCAAAACAGGGTTGTTTTATGTCACTGTACACTACGGTTGCACCAGATATGAGTGTCACTGTGCACTGGCAAAAGTTGGCAGAGTAGAAGCAATAAGCCTCACACACACGCCTGTAGGCAGGCAACTGATATTCAATCGATTACAGAAAAAAAAGGGTTGTTTTATGTCACTGTACACTACGGTTGCACCAGATATGAGTGTCACTGTGCACTGGCAAAAGTTGGCAGAGTAGATGCAATAGGCCTCACACACACGCCTGTAGGCAAGCAACTGATATTCAATCGATTACAGAAGAAAAAGGGTTGTTTTATGTCACTGTACACTACGGTTGCATTAGATATGAGTGTCACTGTGCACTGGCAAAAGTTGGCAGAGTAGATGCAATAGGCAACACACACACTCCTGTAGGCAGGCAACTGATATTCAATCGATTACAGTCAAAAAAGTGTTGTTTTATGTCACTGTACACTACGGTTGCACCAGATATGAGAGTCATTGTGCACTGGCAAAAGATGGCTAAGTAGATGCAATAGGCCTCACACACACGCCTGTAGGCAGGCAACTGATATTCAATCGATTACAGAAAAAAAAGTGTTGTTTTATGTCACTGTACACTACGGTTGCACCAGATATGAGTGTCATTGTGCACTGGCAAAAGTTGGCAGAGTAGATGCAATAGGCCTCACACACACGCCTGTAGGCAGGCAACTGATATTCAATCGATTACTGAAAAAAAAAAGGGTTGTTTTATGTGACTGTACACTACGGTTGCACCAGATATGACATATCACTGTGCACTGGCAAAAGTTGGCAGAGTAAATGCAATAGGCCTCACACACACGCCTGTAGTCAGGCAACTGATATTCAATCGATTACAGTCAAAAAAGTGTTGTTTTATGTCACTGTACACTACGGTTGCACCAGATATTAGTGTCACTGTGCACTGGCAAAAGTTGGCAGAGTAGATGCAATAGGCCTCACATACATGCCTGTAGGCAGGCAACTGATATTCAATCGATTACAGTCAAAAAAGGGTTGTTTTATGTCACTGTACACTACGGTTGCACCAGATATGAGTGTCACTGTGCACTGGCAAAAGTTGACAGAGTAGATGCAATAGGCCTCACACACACGCCTGTAGGCAGGCAACTGATATTCAATCGATTACAGTCAAAAAAGTGTTGTTATATATCACTGTACACTACGGTTGCAGCAGATATGACGTATCACTCTGCACTGGCAAAATTTGGCAGAGTAGATGCAATAGGCCTCACACACACGCCTGTAGGCAGGCAACTGATATTCAATCGATTACAGTCAAAAAAGGGTTGTTTTATGTCACTGTACACTACGGTTGCACCAGATATGATTTTTACTGTGCACTGGCAAAAGTTGGCAGAGTAGATGCAATAGGCTTCACACACACGCCTGTAGGCAGGCAACTGATATTCAATCGATTATTGTCAAAAAAGTGTTGTTTTATGTCACTGTACACTACGGTTGCACCAGATATGAGTGTCACTGTGCACTGGCAAAAGTTGGCAGAGTAGATGCAATAGGCCTCACACACACGCCTGTAGGCAGGAAACTGATATTCAATCGATTACAGTCAAAAAAGGGTTGTTTTATGTCACTGTACACTACGGTTGCACCAGATATGAGTGTCACTGTGCACTGGCAAAAGTTGGCAGAGTAGATGCAATAGGCCTCACACACACGCCTGTAGGCAGGCAACTGATATTCAATCGATTACAGAAAAAAAAGGGTTGTTTTATGTCACTGTACACTACGATTGCACCAGATATGACGTATCACTGTGCACTGGCAAAAGTTGGCAGAGTAGATGCAATAGGCCTCACACACACGCATGTAGGCAGGCGACTGATATTCAGTCGATTACAGAAAAAAAGGGTTGTTTTATGTCACTGTACACTACGATTGTACCAGATATGACGTATTACTGTGCACTGGCAAAAGTTGGCAGAGTAGATGCAATAGGCCTCACACACACGCTTGTAGGCAGGCAACTGATATTCAATCGATTACAGTCAAAAAAGTGTTGTTTTATGTCACTGTACACTACGGTTGCACCAGATATGAGTGTCATTGTGCACTGGCAAAAGTTGGCAGAGTAGATGCAATAGGCCTCACACACACGCCTGTACGCAGGTAACTGATATTCAATCGATTACAGTCAAAAAAGGGTTGTTTTATGTCACTGTACACTACGGATGCACCAGATATGAGTGTCACTGTGCACTGGCAAAAGTTGGAATAGTAGAAGCAATAGGCCTCACACACACGCCTGCAGGCAGGCAACTGATATTCCATCGATTACAGAAAAAAAAGGGTTGTTTTATGTCACTGTACACTACAGTTGCACCAGATATGAGTGTCACTGTGCACTGGCAAAAGTTGGCAGAGTAGATGCAATAGGCCTCACACACACGCCTGTAGGCAGGCAACTGATATTCAATCGATTACAGAAGAAAAAGGGCTGTTTTATTTCACTGTACACTACCGTTACATTAGATATGAGTGTCACTGTGCACTGGCAGAAGTTGGCAGAGTAGATGCAATAGGCCTCACACACACTCCTGTAGGCAGGCAACTGATATTCAATTGATTACAGAAAAAAAAGGGTTGTTTTATGTCACTGTACACTACGGTTTGTACCAGATATGAGTATCACTGTGCACTGGCAAAAGTTGGCAATGTAGAAGCAATAGGCCTCACACACACGCCTGTAGGCAGGCAACTGATATTCAATCGATTACTGAAAAAAAAGGGTTGTTTTATGTCACTGTACACTACGGTTGCACCAGATATGACGTATCACTGTGCACTGGCAAAAGTTGGCAGATTAGATGCAATAGGCCTCACACACACGCCTGTAGGCAGCCAACTGATATTCAATCGATTACAGAAAAAAAAGGGTTGTTTTATGTCACTGAACACTACGGTTGCACCAGATATGAGTGTCACTGTGCAGTGGCAAAAGTTGGTAGAGTAGATGCAATAGGCCTCACACACACGCCTGTAGGCCGGCAACTGATATTTAATCGATTACTGAAAAAAAGGGTGTTTTATGTCAATGTACACTACGGTTGCACCAGATATGAGTGTCACTGTGCACTGGCAAAGTTGGTAGAGTAGATGCAATAGGCCTCACACACACGCCTGTAGGCGGCAAACTGATATTTAATCGATTACTGAAAAAAAAGGGTTGTTTTATGTCAATGTACACTACGGTTGCCACCAGATTGTAAGTCTTCGAGTTTCAATCCTGCGCAGTGCTTTAGGGAAAGCGCTATGGACACTGGATTCCAAGCTCAAAGACAGGGACATACACTCTTTGCAATATATGAATCTTTAACTTGTCATTGCTTGTAACTTAACTTATGTATAGCGCTACGGAATATGTTGGGGGTTACAAATAAAACGATAATAATAATAATAATAATAATATGACGTAAAAGTTGGCAGAGTAGATGCAATAGGTCTCACACACACGCCTGTAGGCAGGAAATTGATATTCAATCGATTACAGTCAAAAAAGGGTTATTTTATGTCACTGTACACTACGGTTGCACCAGATATGAGTGTCACTGTGCACTGGCAAAAGTTGGCAGAGTAGATGCAATAGGCCTCACACACCACGCCTGTAGGCAGGCAACTGATATTCAATCGATTACAGTCAAAAAAGGTGTTGTTATATATCACTGTACACTACGGTTGCAGCAGATATGACGTATCACTCTGCACTGGCAAAATGTGGCAGAGTAGATGCAACAGGCCTCACACATACGCCTGTAGGCAGGCAACTGATATTCAATCGATTACAGTAAAAAAAAGGGTTGTTTTATGTCACTGTACACTACGGTTGCATTAGATATGAGTGTCACTGTGCACTGGCAAAAGTTGGCAGAGTAGATGCAATAGGCCTCACACACACGCCTGTAGGCAGGAAACTGATATTCAATCGATTATTGTCAAAAAAGTGTTGTTTTATGTCACTGTACACTACGGTTGCACCAGATATGAGTGTCACTGTGCACTGGCAAAAGTTGGCAGAGTAGATGCAATAGGCCTCACACACACGCCTGTAGGCAGGCAACTGATATTCAATCGATTACAGAAAAATAAGGGTTGTTTTATGTCACTGTACACTACGGTTGCACCAGATATGAGTGTCACTGTGCACTGGCAAAAGTTGGCAGAGTAGATGCAATAGGCCTCACACACACGCCTGTAGGCAGGCAACTGATATTCAATCGATTATGTCAAAAAAGTGTTGTTTTATGTCACTGTACACTACGGTTGCACCAGATATGAGTGTCACTGTGCACTGGCAAAAGTTGGCAGAGTAGATGCAATTTCAGTTGTGTGCCTCACACACATGCCTGTAGGCAGGCAACTGATATTCAATCGATTTCAGAAAAAAAAAGGGTTGTTTTATGTCACTGTACACTACGGTTGCACCAGATATGAGTGTCACTGTGCACTCGCAAAAGTTGGCAGAGTAGATGCAATAGGTCTCACACACACGCCTGTAGGCAGGAAACTGATATTCAATCGATTACAGTCAAAAAAGGGTTATTTTATGTCACTGTACACTACGGTTGCACCAGATATGAGTGTCACTGTGCACTGGCAAAAGTTGGCAGAGTAGATGCAATAGGCCTCACACACACGCCTGTAGGCAGCCAACTGATATTCCATCGATTACAGAAAAAAAAGGGTTGTTTTATGTCACTGTACACTACGGTTGCACCAGATATGAGTGTCACTGTGCACTGGCAAAAGTTGGCAGAGTAGATGCAATAGGCCTCACACACACACGCCTGTAGGCAGGCAACTGATATTCAATCGATTACTGAAAAAAAAGGATTGTTTTATGTCACTGTACACTACGGTTGCACCAGATTGTAAGTCTGCGAGTTTCATTCCTGCGCAGTGCTTTAGGGAAAGCGCTATGGACACTGGATTCCAAGCTCAAAACAGGGCCATACACTCTTTGCAATGTATGAATCTTTAACTTGTCATTGCCTTTAACTTAACTTAGGTATAGCGCTACGGAATATGTTGGCGCGTTACAAATAAACGATAATAATAATAATAATAATATGACGTAAAAGTTGGCAGAGTAGATGCAATAGGCTCACACACACGCCTGTAGGCAGGAAACTGATATTCAATCGATTATTGTCAAAAAAGTGTTGTTTTATGTCACTGTACACTACGGTTGCACCAGATATGAGTGTCACTGTGCACTGGCAAAAGTTGGCAGAGTAGATGCAATATCAGTTGTGTGCCCTCACACACATGCCTGTAGGCAGGCAACTGATATTCAATCGATTTCAGAAAAAAAAGGGTTGTTTTATGTCACTGTACACTACGGTTGCACCAGATATGAGTGTCACTGTGCACTCACAAAAGTTGGCAGAGTAGATGCAATAGGTCTCACACACACGCCTGTAGGCAGGAAACTGATATTCAATCGATTACAGTCAAAAAAGGGTTATTTTATGTCACTGTACACTACGGTTGCCACAGATATGAGTGTCACTGTGCACTGGCAAAAGTTGGCAGAGTAGATGCAATAGGCCTCACACACACGCCTGTAGGCAGCCAACTGATATTCAATCGATTACAGAAAAAAAGTGTTGTTTTATGTCACTGTACACTACGGTTGCACCAGATATGAGTGTCACTGTGCACTGGCAAAAGTTGGCAGAGTAGATGCAATAGGCCTCACACACACGCCTGTAGGCAGGAAACTGATATTCAATCGATTATTGTCAAAAAAGTGTTGTTTTATGTCACTGTACACTACGGTTGCACCAGATATGAGTGTCACTGTGCACTGGCAAAAGTTGGCAGAGTAGATGCAATAGGCCTCACACACACGCCTATAGGCAGGCAACTGATATTCAATCGATTACAGAAAAAAAAGTGTTGTTTTATGTCACTGTACACTACGATTGCACCAGATATGTGTGTCACTGTGCACTGGCAAAAGTTGGCAGAGTAGATGCAATAGGCTTCACACCACACGCCTGTAGGCAGGCAACTGATATTCAATCGATTACAGAAAAAAAAGGTTGTTTTATGTCACTGTACACTACGGTTGCACCAGATATGAGTGTCACTGTGCACTGGCAAAAGTTGGCAGAGTAGATGTAATAGGCCTCACACACACGCCTGTAGGCAGGCAACTGATATTCAAACGGTTACTGAGAAAAAAGGGTTGTTTTATGTCACTGTACACTACGGTTGCACCAGATATGAGTGTCACTGTGCACTGGCAAAAGTTGGCAGAGTAGATGCAATAGGCCTCACACACACGCCTGTAGGCAGGCAACTGATATTCAATCGATTACTGTCAAAAAAGTGTTGTTTTATGTCACTGTACACTACGGTTGCACCAGATATGAGTGTCACTGTGCACTGGCAAAAGTTGGCAGAGTAGATGCAATAGGCCTCACACACACGCCTGTAGGCAGGCAACTGATATTCAATCGATTACAGAAGAAAAAGGGTTGTTTTATGTCACTGTACACTACGGTTACATTAGATATGAGTGTCACTGTGCACTGGCAGAAGTTGGCAGAGTAGATGCAATAGGCCTCACACACACTCCTGTAGGCAGGCAACTGATATTCAATCGATTACTGAAATTAAGGGTTGTTTTATGTCACTGTACACTACGGTTGTACCAGATATGAGTGTCACTGTGCACTGGCAAAAGTTGGTAGAGTAGATGCAATAGGCCTCACACACACGCCTGTAGGCAGGCAACTGATATTCAATCGATTACTGAAAAAAAAGGGTTGTTTTATGTCACTGTACACTACGGTTGCACCAGATATGACGTATCACTGTGCACTGGCAAAAGTTGGCAGATTAGATGCAATATGCCTCACACACACGCCTGTAGGCAGCCAACTGATATTCAATCGATTACAGAAAAAAAAAGGGTTGTTTTATGTCACTGAACACTACGGTTGCACCAGATATGAGTGTCACTGTGCACTGGCAAAAGTTGGTAGAGTAGATGCAATAGGCCTCACACACACGCCTGTAGGCAGGCAACTGATATTAAATCGATTACTGAAAAAAAAGGGTTGTTTTATGTCACTGTACACTACGGTTGCACCAGATATGAGTGTCACTGTGCACTGGCAAAAGTTGGTAGAGTAGATGCAATAGGCCTCACACACACCCCTGTAGGCAGGCAACTGATATTTAATCGATTACTGAAAAAAAAGGGTTGTTTTATGTCAATGTACACTACGGTTGCACCAGATTGTAAGTCTGCGAGTTTCAATCCTGCGCAGTGCTTTAGGGAAAGCGCTATGGACACTGGATTCCAAGCTCAAAGACAGGACCATACACTCTTTGCAATATATGAATCTTTAAACTTGTCATTGCCTGTAACTTAACTTATGTATAGCGCTACGGAATATGTTGGCGGGTTACAAATAAACGATAATAATAATAATAATAATAATATGGACGTAAAAGTTGGCAGAGTAGATGCAATAGGTCTCACACACACGCCTGTAGGCAGGAAATTGATATTCAATCGATTACAGTCAAAAAAGGGTTCTTTTATGTCACTGTACACTACGGTTGCACCAGATATGAGTGTCACTGTGCACTGGCAAAAGTTGGCAGAGTAGATGCAATAGGCCTCACACACACGCCTGTAGGCAGGCAACTGATATTCAATCGATTACAGTCAAAAAAGTGTTGTTTTATGTCACTGTACACTACGGTTGCAGCAGATATGACGTATCACTCTGCACTGGCAAAAGTTGGCAGAGTAGATGCAATAGGCCTCACACACTACGCCTTTAGGCAGGCAACTGATATTCAATCGATTACAGTAAAAAAAGGGTTGTTTTATGTCACTGTACACTACGGTTGCATCAGATATGAGTGTCACTGTGCACTGGCAAAAGTTGGCAGAGTAGATGCAATAGGCCTCACACACACGCCTGTAGGCAGGAAACTGATATTCAATCGATTACTTGTCAAAAAAGTGTTGTTTTATGTCACTGTACACTACGGTTGCACCAGATATGAGTGTCACTGTGCACTGGCAAAAGTTGGCAGAGTAGATGCAATAGGCCTCACACACACGCCTGTAGGCAGGCAACTGATATTCAATCGATTACAGAAAAATAAGGGTTGTTTTATGTCACTGTACACTACGGTTGCACCAGATATGAGTGTCACTGTGCACTGGCAAAAGTTGGCAGAGTAGATGCAATAGGCCTCACACACACGCCTGTAGGCAGGAAACTGATATTCAATCGATTACTGTCAAAAAAGTGTTGTTTTATGTCACTGTACACTACGGTTGCACCAGATATGAGTGTCACTGTGCACTGGCAAAAGTTGGCAGAGTAGATGCAATATCAGTTGTGTGCCTCACACACATGCCTGTAGGCAGGCAACTGATATTCAATCGATTACAGAAAAAAAAGGGTTGTTTTATGTCACTGTACACTACGGTTGCACCAGATATGAGTGTCACTGTGCACTCGCAAAAGTTGGCAGAGTAGATGCAATAGGCCTCACACACACGCCTGTAGGCAGGAAACTGATATTCAATCGATTACAGTCAAAAAAGGGTTGTTTTATGTCACTGTACACTACGGTTGCACCAGATATGAGTGTCACTGTGCACTGACAAAAGTTGGCATAGTAGATGCAATAGGCCTCACACACACGCCTGTAGGCAGGCAACTGATATTCCATCGATTACAGAAAAAAAAGGGTTGTTTTATGTCACTGTACACTACAGTTTGCACCAGATATGAGTGTCACTGTGCACTGGCAAAAGTTGGCAGAGTAGATGGCAATAGGCCTCACACACACGCCTGTACGAAGGCAACTGATTATTTCAATCGATTACAGAAAAAAAGGGTTGTTTTATGTCACTGTACACTACGATTGCACCAGATATGACGTATCACTGTGCACTGGCAAAAGTTGGCAGAGTAGATGCAATAGGCCTCACACACACGCATGTAGGCAGGCGACTGATATTCAAGTCGATTACAGAAAAAAAGGGTTGTTTTATGTCACTGTACACTACGTTTGTACCAGATATGACGTATCACTGTGCACTGGCAAAAGTTGGCAGAGTAGATGCAATATCAGTTGTGTGCCTCACACACATGCCTGTAGGCAGGCAACTGATATTCAATCGATTTCAGAAAAAAAAGGGTTGTTTTATGTCACTGTACACTACGGTTGCACAGATATGAGTGTCACTGTGCACTCACAAAAGTTGGCAGAGTAGATGCAATAGGTCTCACACACACGCCTGTAGGCAGGAAACTGATATTCAATCGATTACAGTCAAAAAAGGGTTATTTTATGTCACTGTACACTACGGTTGCACCAGATATGAGTGTCACTGTGCACTGGCAAAAGTTGGCAGAGTAGATGCAATAGGCCTCACACACACGCCTGTAGGCAGCCAACTGATATTCAATCGATTACAGAAAAAAAAGGGTTGTTTTATGTCACTGTACACTACGGTTGCACCAGATATGAGTGTCACTGTGCACTGGCAAAAGTTGGCAGAGTAGATGCAATAGGCCTCACACACACGCCTGTAGGCAGGAAACTGATATTCAATCGATTACTGTCAAAAAAGGGTTGTTTTATGTCACTGTACACTACGGTTGCACCAGATATGAGTGTCACTGTGCACTGGCAAAAGTTGCAGAGTAGATGCAATAGGCCTCACACACACGCCTGTAGGCAGGCAACTGATATTCAATCGATTACAGAAAAAAAAGGGTTGTTTTATGTCACTGTACACTACGATTGCACCAGATATGAGTGTCACTGTGCACTGGCAAAAGTTGGCAGAGTAGATGCAATAGGCTCACACACACGCCTGTAGGCAGGCAACTGATATTCAATCGATTACAGAAAAAAAAGGTTGTTTTATGTCACTGTACACTACGGTTGCACCAGATATGAGTGTCACTGTGCACTGGCAAAAGTTGGCAGAGTAGAAGCAATAGGCCTCACACACACGCCTGTAGGCAGGCAACTGATATTCAATCGATTATCTGTCAAAAAAGTGTTGTTTTATGTCACTGTACACTACGGTTGCACCAGATATGAGTGTCACTGTGCACTGGCAAATGTTGGCAGAGTAGATGCAATAGGCCTCACACACACGCCTGTAGGCAGGCAACTGATATTCAATCGATTACAGTCAAAAAAGGGTTGTTTTATGTCACTGTACACTACGGTTAAATTAGATATGAGTGTCACTGTGCACTGGCAAAAGTTGGCAGAGTAGATGCAATAGGCAACAAACACACTCCTGTAGGCAGGCAAATGATATTCAATCGATTACAGTCAAAAAAGTGTTGTTTTATGTAACTGTACACTACGGTTGCACCAGATATGAGTGTCACTGTGCACTGGCAAAAGTTGGCAGAGTAGATGCAATAGGCCTCACACACACTCCTGTATGCAGGCAACTGATATTCAATCGATTACAGTCAAAAAAGGGTTGTTTTATGTCACTGTACACTACGGTTGCATTAGATATGAGTGTCACTGTGCACTGGCAAAAGTTGGCAGGGTAGATGCAATAGGCCTCACACACACTCCTGTATGCAGGCAACTGATATTCAATCGATTACAGAAGAAAAAGGGTTGTTTTATGTCACTGTACACTACGGTTGCATTAGATATGAGTGTCACTGTGCACTGGCAAAAGTTGGCAGAGTAGATGTAATAGGCAACACACACACTCCTGTAGGCAGGCAACTGATATTCCATCGATTACAGTCAAAAAAGTGTTGTTTAATGTAACTGTACACTACGGTTGCACCAGATGTGAGTGTCATTGTGCACTGGCAAAAGTTGGCTGAGTAAATGCAATAGGCCTCACACACACGCCTGTAGGCAGGCAACTGATATTCAATCGATTACAGAAAAAAAAGTGTTGTTTTATGTCACTGTACACTACGGTTGCACCAGATATGAGTGTCATTGTGCACTGGCAACAGTTGGCAGAGTAGATGCAATAGGCCTCACACACACGCCTGTAGGCAGGCAACTGATATTCAATCGATTACTGAAAAAAAAAGGGTTGTTTTATGTGACTGTACACTACGGTTGCACCAGATATGACATATCACTGTGCACTGGCAAAAGTTGGCAGAGTAAATGCAATAGGCCTCACACACACGCCTGTAGGCAGGCAACTGATATTCAATCGATTTCAGAAAAAAAAGTGTTGTTTTATGTCACTGTACACTACGGTTGCACCAGATATGAGTGTCACTGTGCACTGGCAAAAGTTGGCAGAGTAGATGCCATAGGCCTCACACAGATGCCTGTAGGTAGGCTACTGATATTCAATCGATTACAGTCAAAAAAGTGTTGTTTTATGTCACTGTACACTACGGTTGCACCAGATATGAGTGTCACTGTGCACTGGCAAAAGTTGGCAGAGTAGATGCAATAGGCCTCACACACACGCCTGTAGGCAGGAAACTGATATTCAATCGATTACATTCAAAAAAGGGTTGTTTTATGTCACTGTACACTACGGTTGCACCAGATATGAGTGTCACTGTGCACTGGCAAAAGTTGGCAGAGTAGGTGCAATAGGCCTCACACACACGCCTGTAGGCAGGCAACTGATATTCAATTGATTACAGAAAAAAAAGGGTTGTTTTATGTCACTGTACACTACGGTTGTACCAGATATGAGTGTCACTGTGCACTGGAAAAAGTTGGTAGAGTAGATGCAATAGGCCTCACACACACGCCTGTAGGCAGGCAACTGATATTCAATCGATTACAGAAAAAAAAGTGTTGTTTTATGTCACTGTACACTACGGTTGCACCAGATATGAGTGTCATTGTGCACTGGCAACAGTTGGCAGAGTAGATGCAATAGGCCTCACACACACGCCTGTAGGCAGGCAACTGATATTCAATCGATTACTGAAAAAAAAAGGGTTGTTTTATGTGACTGTACACTACGGTTGCACCAGATATGACATATCACTGTGCACTGGCAAAAGTTGGCAGAGTAAATGCAATAGGCCTCACACACACGCCTGTAGGCAGGCAACTGATATTCAATCGATTTCAGAAAAAAAAGTGTTGTTTTATGTCACTGTACACTAAGGTTTGCACCAGATATGAGTGTCACTGTGCACTGGCAAAAGTTGGCAGAGTAGATGCCATAGGCCTCACACAGATGCCTGTAGGTAGGCTACTGATATTCAATCGATTACAGTCAAAAAAGTGTTGTTTTATGTCACTGTACACTACGGTTGCACCAGATATGAGTGTCACTGTGCACTGGCAAAAGTTGGCAGAGTAGATGCAATAGGCCGTACACACACGCCTGTAGGCAGGCAACTGATATTCAATCGATTACAGTCAAAAAAGTGTTGTTATATATCACTGTACACTACGGTTGCAGCAGATATGACGTATCACTCTGCACTGGCAAAATATGGCAGAGTAGATGCAATAGGCCTCACACATACGCCAGTAGGCAGGCAACTGATATTCAATCGATTACAGTCAAAAAAGGGTTGTTTTATGTCACTGTACACTACGGTTGCATTAGATATGAGTGTTACTGTGCACTGGCAAAAGTTGGCAGAGTAGATGCAATAGGCTTCACACACACGCCTGTAGGCAGGCATCTGATATTCAATCGATTATTGTCAAAAAAGTGTTGTTTTCTGTCACTGTACACTACGGTTGCACCAGATATGAGTGTCACTGTGCACTGGCAAAAGTTGGCAGAGTAGATGCAATAGGCCTCACACACACGCCTGTAGGCAGGAAACTGATATTCAATCGATTACATTCAAAAAAGGGTTGTTTTATGTCACTGTACACTACGGTTGCACCAGATATGAGTGTCACTGTGCACTGGCAAAAGTTGGCAGAGTAGATGCAATAGGTCTCACACACACGCCTGTAGGCAGGCAACTGATATTCAATCGATTACAGTCAAAAAAGGGTTGTTTTATGTCACTGTACACTACGGTTGCACCAGATATGAGTGTCACTGTGCACTGGCAAAAGTTGGCAGAGTAGATGCAATAGGCCTCACACACACGCCTGTAGGCAGCAACTGATATTCAATCGATTACAGAAAAAAAAGGGTTGTTTTATGTCACTGTACACTACGGTTGCACCAGATATGAGTGTCACTGTGCACTGGCAAAAGTTGGCAGAGTAGATGCAATAGGCCTCACACACACGCCTGTAGGCAGGCAACTGATATTTAATCGATTACTGAAAAAAAAAGGGTTGTTTTATGTCACTGTACACTACGGTTGCACCAGATTGTAAGTCTGCGAGTTTCATTCCTGCGCAGTGCTTTAGGGAAAGCGCTATGGACACTGGATTCCAAGCTCAAAACAGAGCCATACACTCTTTGCAATGTATGAATCTTTAACTTGTCATTGCCTTTAACTTAACTTAGGTATAGCGCTACGGAATATGTTGGCGCGTTACAAATAAACGATAATAATAATAATAATAATAATATGACGTAAAAGTTGGCAGAGTAGATGCAATAGGCCTCACACACACGCCTGTAGGCAGGAAACTGATATTCAATCGATTATTGTCAAAAAAGTGTTGTTTTATGTCACTGTACACTACGGTTGCACCAGATATGAGTGTCACTGTGCACTGGCAAAAGTTGGCAGAGTAGATGCAATAGGCCTCACACACACGCCTGTAGGCAGGCAACTGATATTCAATCGATTACAGAAAAAAAAGGGTTGTTTTATGTCACTGTACACTACGGTTGCACCAGATATGAGTGTCACTGTGCACTGGCAAAAGTTGGCAGAGTAGATGCAATAGGCCTCACACACACGCCTGTAGGCAGGCAACTGATATTCAATCGATTACAGTCAAAAAAGGGTTGTTTTATGTCACTGTACACTACGGTTGCACCAGATATGAGTGTCACTGTGCACTGGCAAAAGTTGGCAGAGTAGATGCAATAGGCCTCACACACACGCCTGTAGGCAGGCAACTGATATTCAATCGATTACAGAAAAAAAAGGGTTGTTTTATGTCACTGTACACTACGGTTGCACCAGATATGAGTGTCACTGTGCACTGGCAAAAGTTGGCAGAGTAGATGCAATAGGCCTCACACACACGCCTGTAGGCAGGAAACTGATATTCAATCGATTATAGTCAAAAAAGTGTTGTTTTATGTCACTGTACACTACGGTTGCACCAGATATGAGTGTCACTGTGCACTGGCAAAAGTTGGCAGAGTAGATGCAATAGGCCTCACACACACGCCTGTAGGCAGGCAACTGATATTCAATCGATTACAGAAAAAAAGGGTTGTTTTATGTCACTGTACACTACGGATTGCACCAGATATGAGTGTCACTGTGCACTGGCAAAAGTTGGCAGAGTAGATGCAATAGGCCTCACACACACGCCTGTAGGCAGGCAACTGATATTCAATCGATTACAGAAAAAAAAGGTTGTTTTATGTCACTGTACACTAGTTTGCACCAGATATGAGTGTCACTGTGCACTGGCAAAAGTTGGCAGAGTAGAAGCAATAGGCCTCACACACACGCCTGTAGGCAGGCAACTGATATTCAATCGATTACAGAAAAAAAAGGGTTGTTTTATGTCACTGTACACTACGGTTGCACCAGATATGAGTGTCACTGTGCACTGGCAAAAGTTGGCAGAGTAGATGCAATAGGCCTCACACACACGCCTGTAGGCAGGCAACTGATATTCAATCGATTACTGTCAAAAAAGTGTTGTTTTATGTCACTGTACACTACGGTTGCACCAGATATGAGTGTCACTGTGCACTGGCAAATGTTGGCAGAGTAGATGCAATAGGCCTCACACACACGCCTGTAGGCAGGCAACTGATATTCAATCGATTACAGTCAAAAAAGGGTTGTTTTATGTCACTGTACACTACGGTTTCAATTAGATATGAGTGTCACTGTGCACTGGCAAAAGTTGGCAGAGTAGATGCAATAGGCAACAAACACACTCCTGTAGGCAGGCAAATGATATTCAATCGATTACAGTCAAAAAAGTGTTGTTTTATGTAACTGTACACTACGGTTTGCACCAGATATGAGTGTCACTGTGCACTGGCAAAAGTTGGCAGAGTAGATGCAATAGGCCTCACACACACGCCTGTAGGCAGGCAACTGATATTCAATCGATTACAGTCAAAAAAGGGTTGTTTTATGTCACTGTACACTACGGTTGCACCTAGATATGAGTGTCACTGTGCACTGGCAAAAGTTGGCAGAGTAGATGCAATAGGCCTCACACACACTCCTGTAGGCAGGCAACTGATATTCAATCGATTACAGTCAAAAAAGGGTTGTTTTATGTCACTGTACACTACGGTTGCACCAGATATGAGTGTCACTGTGCACTGGCAAAAGTTGGCAGAGTAGATGCAATAGGCCTCACACACACGCCTGTAGGCAGGCAACTGATATTCAATCGATTACTGAAAAAAAAGGGTTGTTTTATGTCACTGTACACTACGGTTGCACCAGATATGAGTGTCACTGTGCACTGGCAAAAGTTGGCAGAGTAGATGCAATAGGCCTCACACACACGCCTGTAGGCAGGCAACTGATATTCAATTGATTACAGAAAAAAAAGGGTTGTTTTATGTCACTGTACACTACGGTTGTACCAGATATGAGTGTCACTGTGCACTGGCAAAAGTTGGTAGAGTAGATGCAATAGGCCTCACACACACGCCTGTAGGCAGGCAACTGATATTCAATCGATTACTGAAAAAAAAGGGTTGTTTTATGTCACTGTACACTACGGTTGCACCAGATATGACGTATCACTGTGCACTGGCAAAAGTTGGCAGATTAGATGCAATAGGCCTCACACACACGCCTGTAGGCAGGCAACTGATATTCAATCGATTACAGTCAAAAAAGTGTTGTTATATATCTCCGTACACTACGGTTGCACCAGATATGACGTATCACTCTGCACTGGCAAAAGTTGGCAGAGTAGATGCAATAGGCCTCACACACACGCCTGTAGGCAGCACAACTGATATTTAATCTATTACAGTCAAAAAGGGTTGTTTTATGTCACTGTACACTACGGTTGCACCAGATATGAGTGTCACTGTGCACTGGCAAAAGTTGGCAGAGTAGATGCAATAGGCCTCACACACACGCCTGTAGGCAGGCAACTGATATTCAATCGATTACAGAAAAAAAGTGTTGTTTTATGTCACTGTACACTACGGTTGCACCAGATATGAGTGTCACTGTGCACTGGCAAAAGTTGGCAGAGTAGATGCCATAGGCCTCACACAGATGCCTGTAGGTAGGCTACTGATATTCAATCGATTACAGAAAAAAAAGTGTTGTTTTATGTCACTGTACACTACGGTTGCACCAGATATGAGTGTCACTTGTGCACTGGCAACAGTTGGCAGAGTAGATGCAATAGGCCTCACACACACGCCTGTAGGCAGGCAACTGATATTCAATCGATTACTGAAAAAAAAGGGTTGTTTTATGTGACTGTACACTACGGTTGCACCAGATATGACGTATCACTGTGCACTGGCAAAAGTTGGCAGAGTAAATGCAATAGGCCTCACACACACGCCTGTAGGCAGGCAACTGATATTCAATTGATTACAGAAAAAAAAGGGTTGTTTTATGTCACTGTACACTACGGTTGTACCAGATATGAGTGTCACTGTGCACTGGCAAAAGTTGATAGAGTAGATGCAATAGGCCTCACACACACGCCTGTAGGCAGGCAACTGATATTCAATCGATTACTGAAAAAAAAGTGTTGTTTTATGTCACTGTACACTACGGTTGCACCAGATATGAGTGTCATTGTGCACTGGCAACAGTTGGCAGAGTAGATGCAATAGGCCTCACACACACGCCTGTAGGCAGGCAACTGATATTCAATCGATTACTGAAAAAAAAAGGGTTGTTTTATGTGACTGTACACTACGGTTGCACCAGATATGACATATCACTGTGCACTGGCAAAAGTTGGCAGAGTAAATGCAATAGGCCTCACACACACGCCTGTAGGCAGGCAACTGATATTCAATCGATTTCAGAAAAAAAAGTGTTGTTTTATGTCACTGTACACTACGGTTGCACCAGATATGAGTGTCACTGTGCACTGGCAAAAGTTGGCAGAGTAGATGCCATAGGCCTCACACAGATGCCTGTAGGCTAGGCTACTGATATTCAATCGATTACAGTCAAAAAAGTGTTGTTTTATGTCACTGTACACTACGGTTGCACCAGATATGAGTGTCACTGTGCACTGGCAAAAGTTGGCAGAGTAGATGCAATAGGCCTCACACACACGCCTGTAGGCAGGAAACTGATATTCAATCGATTACATTCAAAAAAGGGTTGTTTTATGTCACTGTACACTACGGTTGCACCAGATATGAGTGTCACTGTGCACTGGCAAAAGTTGGCAGAGTAGGTGCAATAGGCCTCACACACACGCCTGTAGGCAGGCAACTGATATTCAATTGATTACAGAAAAAAAAGGGTTGTTTTATGTCACTGTACACTACGGTTGTACCAGATATGAGTGTCACTGTGCACTGGCAAAAGTTGGTAGAGTAGATGCAATAGGCCTCACACACACGCCTGTAGGCAGGCAACTGATATTCAATCGATTACTGAAAAAAAAGGGTTGTTTTATGTCACTGTACACTACGGTTGCACCAGATATGACGTATCACTGTGCACTGGCAAAAGTTGGCAGATTAGATGCAATAGGCCTCACACACACGCCTGTAGGCAGGCAACTGATATTCAATCGATTACAGTCAAAAAAGTGTTGTTATATATCTCCGTACACTACGGTTGCACCAGATATGACGTATCACTCTGCACTGGCAAAATTTGGCAGAGTAGATGCAATAGGCCTCACACACACGCCTGTAGGCACACAACTGATATTTAATCTATTACAGTCAAAAAGGGTTGTTTTATGTCACTGTACACTACGGTTGCACCAGATATGAGTGTCACTGTGCACTGGCAAAAGTTGGCAGAGTAGATGCAATAGGCCTCACACACACGCCTGTAGGCAGGCAACTGATATTCAATCGATTACAGAAAAAAATGGGTTGTTTTATGTCACTGTACACTACGGTTGCACCAGATATGAGTGTCACTGTGCACTGGCAAAAGTTGGCAGAGTAGATGCAATAGGCCTCACACACACGCCTATAGGCAGGCAACTGATATTCAATCGATTACAGAAAAAAAAGGGTTGTTTTATGTCACTGTACACTACGATTGCACCAGATATGTGTGTCACTGTGCACTGGCAAAAGTTGGCAGAGTAGATGCAATAGTCTTCACACACACGCCTGTAGGCAGGCAACTGATATTCAATCGATTACAGAAAAAAAAGGTTGTTTTATGTCACTGTACACTACGGTTGCACCAGATATGAGTGTCACTGTGCACTGGCAAAAGTTGGCAGAGTAGATGCAATAGGCCTCACACACTCGCATGTAAACAGGCAACTGATATTCAATCAATTACAGAAAAAAAAGTGTTGTTTTATGTCACTGTACACTACGGTTGCACCAGATATGAGTGTCACTGTGCACTGGCAAAAGTTGGCAGAGTAGATGCAATAGGCCTCACACACACGCCTGTACGCAGGTAACTGATATTCAATCGATTACAGTCAAAAAAAGGTTGTTTTATGTCACTGTACACTACGGATGCACCAGATATGAGTGTCACTGTGCACTGGCAAAAGTTGGCAGAGTAAATTCAATAGGCCTCACACACACGCCTGTAGGCAGGCAACTGATATTCAATCGATTACAGTCAAAAAAGTGTTGTTTTATGTCACTGTACACTACGGTTGCACCAGATATGAGTGTCACTGTGCACTGGCAAAAGTTGGCAGAGTAGATGCAATAGGCCTCACACACACGCCTGTAGGCAGGCAACTGATATTCAATCGATTACAGTCAAAAAAGTGTTGTTATATATCACTGTACACTACGGTTGCAGCAGATATGACGTATCACTCTGCACTGGCAAAATATGGCAGAGTAGATGCAATAGGCCTCACACATACGCCAGTAGGCAGGCAACTGATATTCAATCGATTACAGTCAAAAAAGGGTTGTTTTATGTCACTGTACACTACGGTTGCATTAGATATGAGTGTTACTGTGCACTGGCAAAAGTTGGCAGAGTAGATGCAATAGGCTTCACACACACGCCTGTAGGCAGGCATCTGATATTCAATCGATTATTGTCAAAAAAGTGTTGTTTTCTGTCACTGTACACTACGGTTGCACCAGATATGAGTGTCACTGTGCACTGGCAAAAGTTGGCAGAGTAGATGCAATAGGCCTCACACACACGCCTGTAGGCAGGAAACTGATATTCAATCGATTACATTCAAAAAAGGGTTGTTTTATGTCACTGTACACTACGGTTGCACCAGATACGAGTGTCACTGTGCACTGGCAAAAGTTGGCAGAGTAGGTGCAATAGGCCTCACACACACGCCTGTAGGCAGGCAACTGATATTCAATTGATTACAGAAAAAAAAGGGTTGTTTTATGTCACTGTACACTACGGTTGTACCAGATATGAGTGTCACTGTGCACTGGCAAAAGTTGGTAGAGTAGATGCAATAGGCCTCACACACACGCCTGTAGGCAGGCAACTGATATTCAATCGATTACTGAAAAAAAAAGGGTTGTTTTATGTCACTGTACACTACGGTTGCACCAGATATGACGTATCACTGTGCACTGGCAAAAGTTGGCAGATTAGATGCAATAGGCCTCACACACACGCCTGTAGGCAGGCAACTGATATTCAATCGATTACAGTCAAAAAAGTGTTGTGATATATCTCCGTACACTACGGTTGCACCAGATATGACGTATCACTCTGCACTGGCAAAATTTGGCAGAGTAGATGCAATAGGCCTCACACACACGCCTGTAGGCACACAACTGATATTTAATCTATTACAGTCAAAAAGGGTTGTTTTTTGTCACTGTACACTACGGTTGCACCAGATATGAGTGTCACTGTGCACTGGCAAAAGTTGGCAGAGTAGATGCAATAGGCCTCACACACACGCCTGTAGGCAGGCAACTGATATTCAATCGATTACAGAAAAAAATGGGTTGTTTTATGTCACTGTACACTACGGTTGCACCAGATATGAGTGTCACTGTGCACTGGCAAAAGTTGGCAGAGTAGATGCAATAGGCCTCACACACACGCCTATAGGCAGGCAACTGATATTCAATCGATTACAGAAAAAAAAGGGTTGTTTTATGTCACTGTACACTACGATTGCACCAGATATGTGTGTCACTGTGCACTGGCAAAAGTTGGCAGAGTAGATGCAATAGGCTTCACACACACGCCTGTAGGCACGCAACTGATATTCAATCGATTACAGAAAAAAAAAGGTTGTTTTATGTCACTGTACACTACGGTTGCACCAGATATGAGTGTCACTGTGCACTGGCAAAAGTTGGCAGAGTAGATGCAATAGGCCTCACACACACGCATGTAAACAGGCAACTGATATTCAATCAATTACAGAAAAAAAAGTGTTGTTTTATGTCACTGTACACTACGGTTGCACCAGATATGAGTGTCACTGTGCACTGGCAAAAGTTGGCAGAGTAGATGCAATAGGCCTCACACACACGCCTGTACGCAGGTAACTGATATTCAATCGATTACAGTCAAAAAAGGGTTGTTTTATGTCACTGTACACTACGGATGCACCAGATATGAGTGTCACTGTGCACTGGCAAAAGTTGGCAGAGTAGAAGCAATAGGCCTCACACACACGCCTGCAGGCAGGCAACTGATATTCAATCGATTACAGAAAAAAAAGGGTTGTTTTATGTCACTGTACACTACGGTTGCACCAGATATGAGTGTCACTGTGCACTGGCAAAAGTTGGCAGAGTAGATGCAATAGGCTCACACACACGCCTGTAGGCAGGCAACTGATATTCAATCGATTACGAAAAAAAGTGTTGTTTTATGTCACTGTACACTACGGTTGCACCAGATATGAGTGTCACTGTGCACTGGCAAAAGTTGGCAGAGTAGATGCAATAGGCCTCACACACACGCATGTAAGGCAGGCAACTGATATTCAATCGATTACAGTCAAAAAAAGTGTTGTTTTATGTCACTGTACACTACGGTTGCACCAGATATGAGTGTCACTGTGCACTGGCAAAAGTTGGCAGAGTAGATGCAATAGGCTCACACACACGCCTGTACGGCAGGCAACTGATATTCAATCGATTACAATTAAAAAAAGGGTTGTTTTATGTCACTGTACACTACGGATGCACCAGATATGAGTGTCACTGTGCACTGGCAAAAGTTGGCAGAGTAGATGCAATAGGCCTCACACACACGCCTGTAGGCAGGCAACTGATATTCAATCGATTACAGAAAAAAAAAGGGTTGTTTTATGTCACTGTACACTACGGTTGCACCAGATATGAGTGTCACTGTGCACTGGCAAAAGTTGGCAGAGTAGATGCAATAGGCCTCACACACACGCCTGTAGGCAGGCAACTGATATTCAATCGATTGTCAAAAAAGTGTTGTTTTATGTCACTGTACACTACGGTTGCACCAGATATGAGTGTCACTGTGCACTGGCAAATGTTGGCAGAGTAGATGCAATAGGCCTCACACACACGCCTGTAGGCAGGCAACTGATATTCAATCGATTACAGTCAAAAAAGGGTTGTTTTATGTCACTGTACACTACGGTTGCACCAGATATGAGTGTCACTGTGCACTGGCAAAATTTGGCAGAGTAGATACAATAGGCTTCACACACTCGACTGTAGGCAGGCAACTGATATTCAATCAATTACAGAAGAAAAAGGGTTGTTTTATGTCACTGTACACTAAGGTTGCACCAGATATGAGTGTCACTGTGCACTGGCAAAAGTTGGCAGAGTAGATGCAATAGGCCTCACACACACGCCTGTAGGCAGGCAACTGATATTCAATCGATTACAGTCAAAAAAGTGTTGTTATATATCACTGTACACTACGGTTGCAGCAGATATGACGTATCACTCTGCACTGGCAAAATGTGGCAGAGTAGATGCAACAGGCCTCTCACATACGCCTGTAGGCAGGCAACTGATAATCAATCGATTATTGTCAAAAAAGTGTTGTTTTATGTCACTGTACACTACGGTTGCACCAGATATGAGTGTCATTGTGCACTGGCAAAAGTTGGCAGAGTAGATGCAATAGGCCTCACACACACGCCTGTACGCAGGTAACTGATATTCAATCGATTACAGTCAAAAAAGGGTTGTTTTATGTCACTGTACACTACGGATGCACCAGATATGAGTGTTACTGTGCACTGGCAAAAGTTGGCAGAGTATATGCAATAGGCTTCACACACACGCCTGTAGGCAGGCAACTGATATTCAATCGATTACAGAAAAAAAAGGGCTGTTTTATGACACTGTACACTACGGTTGCACCAGATATGAGTGTCACTGTGCACTGGCAAAAGTTGGCAGAGTAGATGCAATAGGCCTCACACACACGCCTGTAGGCAGGCAACTGATATTCAATCGATTACAGAAGAAAAAGGGTTGTTTTATGTCACTGTACACTACGGTTGCATTAGATATGAGTGTCACTGTGCACTGGCAAAAGTTGGCAGAGTAGATGCAATAGGCCTCACACATACTCCTGTAGGCATGCAACTGATATTCAATCGATTACAGTCAAAAAAGGGTTGTTTTATGTCACTGTACACTACGGTTGCACCAGATATGAGTGTCACTGTGCACTGGCAAAAGTTGGCAGAGTAGATGCAATAGGCCTCACACACTCGCCTGTAGGCAGGCAACTGATATTCAATCGATTATTGTCAAAAAAGTGTTGTTTTATGTCACTGTACACTACGGTTGCACCAGATATGAGTGTCACTGTGCACTGGCAAAAGTTGGCAGAGTAGATACAATAGGCTTCACACACTCGACTGTAGGCAGGCAACTGATATTCAATCAATTACAGAAGAAAAAGGGTTGTTTTATGTCACTGTACACTACGGTTGCACCAGATATGAGTGTCATTGTGCACTGGCAAAAGTTGGCAGAGTAGATGCAATAGGCCTCACACACACGCCTGTAGGCAGGCAACTGATATTCAATCGATTACTGAAAAAAAAGGGTTGTTTTATGTCACTGTACACTACGGTTGCACCAGATATGAGTGTCACTGTGCACTGGCAAAAGTTGGCAGAGTAGATGCAATAGGCTTCACACACACGCCTGTAGGCAGGCAACTGATATTCAATCGATTACAGTTAAAAAAAGGTTGTTTTATGTCACTGTACACTACGGTTGCACCAGATATGAGTGTCACTGTGCACTGGCAAAAGTTGGCAGAGTAGATGCTATAGGCCTTACACACACGCCTGTCGGCAAGGCAACTGATATTCAATCGATTACAGAAAAAAAAGGTTGTTTTATGTCACTGTACACTACGGTTGCACCAGATATGAGTGTCACTGTGCACTGGCAAAAGTTGGCAAACTAGATGCAATAGGCCTCACACACACGCCTATAGGCAGGCAACTGATATTCAATCGATTACAGAAAAAAAAGGGTTGTTTTATGTCACTGTACACTACGATTGCACCAGATATGTGTGTCACTGTGCACTGGCAAAAGTTGGCAAAGTAGATGCAATAGGCCTCACACACACGCCTGTACGCAGGTAACTGATATTTAATCGATTACAGTCAAAAAAGGGTTGTTTTATGTCACTGTACACTACGGATGTACCAGATATGAGTGTCACTGTGCACTGGCAAAAGTTGGCAGAGTAGAAGCAATAGGCCTCACACACACGCCTGCAGGCAGGCAACTGATATTCAATCGATTACAGAAAAAAAAGGGTTGTTTTATGTCACTGTACACTACGATTGCACCAGATATGAGTGTCACTGTGCACTGGCAAAAGTTGGCAGAGTAGATGCAATAGGCCTCACACACACGCCTGTAGGCAGGCAACTGATATTCAATCGATTATTGTCAAAAAAGTGTTGTTTTATGTCACTGTACACTACGGTTGCACCAGATATGAGTGTCACTGTGCACTGGCAAATGTTGGCAGAGTAGATGCAATAGGCTTCACACACACGCCTGTAGGCAGGCAACTGATATTCAATCGATTACAGTAAAAAAAGGGTTGTTTTATGTCACTGTACACTACGGTTGCACCAGATATGAGTGTCACTGTGCACTGGCAAAATTTGGCAGAGTAGATACAATAGGCTTCACACACTCGACTGTAGGCAGGCAACTGATATTCAATCAATTACAGAAGAAAAAAGGTTGTTTTATGTCACTGTACACTACGGTTGCACCAGATATGAGTGTAACTGTGCACTGGCAAAAGTTGGCAGAGTAGATGCAATAGGCCTCACACACTCGCCTGTAGGCAGGCAACTGATATTCAATCGATTATTGTCAAAAAAGTGTTGTTTTATGTCACTGTACACTACGGTTGCACCAGATATGAGTGTCACTGTGCACTGGCAAAAGTTGGCAGAGTAGATACAATAGGCTTCACACACTCGACTGTAGGCAGGCAACTGATATTCAATCAATTACAGAAGAAAAAGGGTTGTTTTATGTCACTGTACACTACGGTTGCACCAGATATGAGTGTCATTGTGCACTGGCAAAAGTTGGCAGAGTAGATGCAATAGGCCTCACACACACGCCTGTAGGCAGGCAACTGATATTCAATCGATTACTGAAAAAAAAGGGTTGTTTTATGTCACTGTACACTACGGTTGCACCAGATATGAGTGTCACTGTGCACTGGCAAAAGTTGGCAGAGTAGATGCAATAGGCTTCACACACACGCCTGTAGGCAGGCAACTGATATTCAATCGATTACAGTTAAAAAAATGTTGTTTTATGTCACTGTACACTACGGTTGCACCAGATATGAGTGTCACTGTGCACTGGCAAAAGTTGGCAGAGTAGATGCTATAGGCCTCACACACACGCCTGTAGGCAGGCAACTGATATTCAATCGATTACAGAAAAAAAAGGTTGTTTTATGTCACTGTACACTACGGTTGCACCAGATATGAGTGTCACTGTGCACTGGCAAAAGTTGGCAAACTAGATGCAATAGGCCTCACACACACGCCTATAGGCAGGCAACTGATATTCAATCGATTACAGAAAAAAAAGGGTTGTTTTATGTCACTGTACACTACGATTGCACCAGATATGTGTGTCACTGTGCACTGGCAAAAGTTGGCAAAGTAGATGCAATAGGCCTCACACACACGCCTGTACGCAGGTAACTGATATTCAATCGATTACAGTCAAAAAAGGGTTGTTTTATGTCACTGTACACTACGGATGTACCAGATATGAGTGTCACTGTGCACTGGCAAAAGTTGGCAGAGTAGATGCAATAGGCCTCACACACACGCCTGCAGGCAGGCAACTGATATTCAATCGATTACAGAAAAAAAAGGGTTGTTTTATGTCACTGTACACTACGATTGCACCAGATATGAGTGTCACTGTGCACTGGCAAAAGTTGGCAGAGTAGATGCAATAGGCCTCACACACACGCCTGTAGGCAGGCAACTGATATTCAATCGATTACTGTCAAAAAAGTGTTGTTTTATGTCACTGTACACTACGGTTGCACCAGATATGAGTGTCACTGTGCACTGGCAAATGTTGGCAGAGTAGATGCAATAGGCTTCACACACACGCCTGTAGGCAGGCAACTGATATTCAATCGATTACAGTAAAAAAAGGGTTGTTTTATGTCACTGTACACTACGGTTGCACCAGATATGAGTGTCACTGTGCACTGGCAAAATTTGGCAGAGTAGATATAATAGGCCTTACACACACGCCTGTAGGCAGGCAACTGATATTCAATCGATTACAGTAAAAAAAGTGTTGTTTTATGTCACTGTACACTACGGTTGCACCAGATATGAGTGTCACTGTGCACTGGCAAATGTTGGCAGAGTAGATGCAATAGGCTTCACACACACGCCTGTAGGCAGGCAACTGATATTCAATCGATTACAGTAAAAAAAGGGTTGTTTTATGTCACTGTACACTACGGTTGCACCAGATATGAGTGTCACTGTGCACTGGCAAAATTTGGCAGAGTAGATACAATAGGCTTCACACACTCGACTGTAGGCAGGCAACTGATATTCAATCAATTACAGAAAAAAAAGGGTTGTTTTATGTCACTGTACACTACGGTTGCACCAGATATGAGTGTCATTGTGCACTGGCAAAAGTTGGCAGAGTAGATGCAATAGGCCTCACACACACGCCTGTAGGCAGGCAACTGATATTCAATCGATTACTGAAAAAAAAGGGTTGTTTTATGTCACTGTACACTACGGTTGCACCAGATATGAGTGTCACTGTGCACTGGCAAAAGTTGGCAGAGTAAATGCAATAGGCCTCACACACACGCCTGTAGGCAGGCAACTGATATACAATCGATTACAGAAAAAAAGGGTTGTTTTATGTCACTGTACACTACGATTGCACCAGATATGAGTGTCACTGTGCACTGGCAAAAGTTGGCAGAGTAGATGCAATAGGCTTCACACATACGCCTTTAGGCAGGCAACTGATATTCAATCGATTATTGTCAAAAAAGTGTTGTTTTATGTCACTGTACACTATGGTTGCACCAGATATGACGGATCACTGTGCACTAGCAAAAGTTGGCAGAGTAGATGCAATAGGCCTCACACACACGCCTGTAGGCAGGCAACTTATATTCAATCGATTACAGAAAAAAAAGGGTTGTTTTATGTCACTGTACACTACGGTTGCACCAGATATGACGGATCACTGTGCACTAGCAAAAGTTGGCAGAGTAGATGCAATAAGCCTCACACACACGCCTGTAGGCAGGCAACTGATATTCAATCGATTACAGTCAAAAAAGGGTTGTTTTATGTCACTGTACACTACGGTTGCATTAGATATGAGTGTCACTGTGCACTGGCAAAAGTTGGCAGAGTAGATGCAATAGGCTTCACACACACGCCTGTAGGCAGGCAACTGATATTCAATCGATTACAGAAAAAAAAGGGTTGTTTTATGTCACTGTACACTACGTTTGCACCAGATATGAGTGTCACTGTGCACTGGCAAAAGTTGGAAGAGTAGATGCAATAGGCCTCACACACATGCTAGCAGGCAGGCATATGCAATTAGATTACACAGAAAAAAATAATAAAATAAAATAAATGATGTTCTAGCCCTAAAAAGGGCTTTTTGGGTTGCTGTCCTTGCAGCAGATTTCAAATGAATCCTTCAGGTGTGTAGTGAAAGCTAAATACACAGCCTGGCTATCTATTTCCCTATTAAATCAGCAGCAGGTAGAATATATGTCCTCTCTCAACGAATGTAGCTTGAGAATGATTCTAAATTGGAGGCTGTCCTTCAGATGGAAGGCCCTGAAAGGGAGTGTATGCTGCTGATTGGCTGGAATGTGTCTGCTTACTGTAAGGTGCAGGGTTAAAGTTTCCTCAATGATAAAGAATAGGGGGCGGACCGAAAAGCACATGTGTTCGCCGTTCGTTGCGAACGCAAACATGCAAAAATCGCTGCGAATAGTTCTCCGGCGAACTGTTCGGGACATCACTATATAGGAGGGCTAAATGACCCTATAAGGGATAAAGGTTGCAACTTATAGGTTTTTTCTCTGCTTTTTTGTAACAAGTTGCTTCTATTAAGTTCCTTTTCAAACATTACAAAGGACTGGCATGATTCCAAAAGAGAAGAACATATGGACTGCATGATTGATCTTTTGGGCTATTACGGTTTATGAAAACTGACCTGTAATTATTAACGTGAATGTATATATGTATTTACTGTGACTAATATTCAAATTATTGGCACTAAAGAACTGCTATCTTATTAATTGGTTACAAAAAATAAATAAATTTAAATTTTGATATTCCCTATCGTTCCTCTTTCTGACAGATTACAAAAACCTAAGGGTAACATTTATCCTCAGTAGTGAATGTAGAGACTTTAAATGAAATTAATATCTAGAGTGAACAATTGACACTTACATGATTATAGACAAAAAAGCCCTGTGTTAGAAAATACCTGTTAAAATAAGTGGGAATTAATAAACAGACTAAAAAAGATGAAAAATAACTCAAGAAGCAAATCTAAGGAAAAAGAAAAAAAAATGCTGCTAGAAACATGTCTATGATCCTGTCCCCTATGGAGAAATGCACAGATGGATCTTTTGATACATCACAAGCAACTAACTCTTCACAAATAGAAATTTCCCCTTTACAAATCAAATCAGGAGAAATAGAAAGAGAGAAACAATTAGACATAAAGAAAATTGTAGAGAAAGACATTTTGACGGTTAATAACATGAAAGAAATGTTCTCTGAGTTCCAGGATAAGCTAAGGGAGGAGTTGACACAGGGAATTCAGAACAATACAAAGAAATTAATATGTTAAAGATCAAAACAGATGACCTAGAAAATAAATACGAGGAGCTATGGCTAGACAATCAAACTATGTTAACAAAAGTTACGCAATTAGAAGAAGACAAGAAGAGATTGATACATAAAAAAAAAATATATATAATTATCTAGAAAGTTACTCCTGACGCAAAAACTTGCGAATAAGGGGAACAAAAAAGTTCTAGCAGAAGAGTTAAATACATACGTACAAAAATGTCTAAACTCATTAATGGAAACAGAGGATAATAAAATAGAAAAACTATACAGAATCCCTATCCTAAATTACACCCCCAAAGATACACATAGGGATGTAATTGTAAAGCTTCAATCAGTAGCATTTAAAGAAGTGATAATGGGGACATCTAGAGGGAAAGGATCTTTTGAGGATCCTTACCAGAAACTTTTGATATTCCCTGATTTGTCAAGTGAGGTATTAATAAAAAGAAAGGAACTTAGACAAATTGCTAATGTGCTGAGATGGGAAAACATACAATGTAGGTGGAGCAATCCAGCTAGACTATAAATTAAAACAATTGTCAAAGATACACTGTAAATACAGCAAGAGAAGGAGAGAAACTGTTTAGAGGGTGATTAAGTCAACATGAATATAGCTCCAAAACTAGCTCAGATCAATAGAAGCCTGAAAGATCGAAATGGCAGATAGTGGGTTAGTGGAAAGGGTGTATCAGAAAGAATAAAGGGGAAAAAAACTGATGGAAAAATGGGTAAGATAGAAATATTTGAGCTTTGGAACTGGATACAATTTTTAGATGATGCTAAATATTGAAGGGGGGGGGGGGATTTTAAATGGAAGACCTCCCCTCCCTTTTCCTTTTGTATTTTATTGGGTGAAGTGAAGGGAAAAAGATTAAATAGAGTAATAGAGAGTGATCAAGAGGAAAATACAAGATACAAGAAATTAAACACTAACACAGAATTAATGGAGAGATATTAATGGGTAACTTAAAGAATAAGCCTTAAGCGAGTTATAGAATAATTCACAAATAATTCACTAATGTAAGATCACTTACAGGGAATATAAATGGAAATATTAACTTTCGCCTATATAAGATTAGATAAATATTAGGTTTAAATTTAGAAACTGGTTAGGAGCACATTGAAAATAAATGAATGAACAAAATATTTATTCACTATATTTATTTAAAGAATACAATAAATAGTAGAATAATTGAACTAATTCATATAAATGTATTTATTAAACAAACATATTGGATATGAAAGGTTAACTCTAGAAGTGAATGGAATGTAGAGAAGGAAAAGGGAGGGGGAAAGAAGGGTGATTAAAGGGTAAAAAAGGGGGAGGAAAATGGAGAATTTGGAAAACAGTCCTAAATAGAAAATTAATATAGAAAGAAATACAATAAATAATTGGGACATTTTGTAATATCCAATCCCAAAGCTCAATAAGTTGGGTTGAAATTTGTATTTGTTCCTTGCATTTATAGTTAATTAGGTTAACTCAAAGAGGAGACCAGCCATGATCTATTGGGATCAAAGAGTTATTTTTTGTGGTTAATAGAAAACTACAAAACTGGTGGCAATTAGAAGTACTTGCCGCTAAGGGAGGTGTTTTTGTTTCCTTCTCACCCTTCTCACCCCTCTTGGGTCGGAAGAGGGAGGAGAGAGAAATAGCACTCCTTTAACTGACTGTGTGGAAAGTGACAAAATTATGTTAAATATTAAACATATGAAGAACAGGAGAAAATGGATGTGGTTAAAATCTTGAGAGAGACGTGAGACAGTAATAGGAAACAACCTCAATAGAAAATGGGGAAATATATATGGGTCTTAAAATATTAACGCAGAATGTAAATGGGATGAATGCACCATCAAAGAGACATATGATTATGAACTTTCTCCATGACCAAGACATTGATATTTTTTGCATACAAGAGACACATTTGAAAAAAAAGTTTATACCAAGTCTATCAGAAAAAAATTATAATATCAAGATGTTTTCTAACTTTAGGACCAAGTCGAGAGGAGTTGGTATTTTCTTTCATAGAAGGAATGAGGTAGTTGAGGAGTACAAGGAATTGTATACTGAAGGTAGATACATAATCTGGGCAGGAACTATAAATAGAAAATACTATACAATCATTAATGTATACGCCCCTAACAGTAAGCAATATAAATTTTTAAATAACCTGTTAAAACACATAAATTAAATTAAAAAGGGTAACTCAATAATTGGAGGAGACCTAAATATATGCCTGGATCCAAGAATAGATAGAAAGTCAACAAAAAAACCCATCCCAGATAAGTTAATGTTAAAGGAGGCAGCCAATTTTGAGGAAACTTTAGCAAAATATAGACTCTGTGACGGATGGAGAGTATTAAATCCAAAAGAAAAGGATTATACCTTTCATTCCAAAAAATACAATTCTTACACCAGAATTTACTATTTTTGTTGGATTTAAATGTAATGAATATTACATCAACATTAGAAATAAGACATATAACATGGCTTGACCATGCATCTATGTTACTAAAGTCAGATGAAGGAAGTAATTTCCAATTTAAAAGGGCTAAGAAAATGGATGCAATACTATTTAAAACCGTTAGTGTTAGGGACAAATTAAGCCCTGAAATAAGTACATTGTTTAAAATAAACGAAAACTCTATAAATTCTAAAACCATATTATGGAACACGCATAAGGCGTACATGAGAGGCACGCTTACGGCGTGGGCAGTCGACAAAGCAAAACAAAGGTCATTTACAAAAAGGCAATTATATATAAACTTATGGAATTACAATCGTATAATAAAAATACTCCAACGACCTCAACTATGAATGAAATTATTTATATCCAAGGGCAGGTAAAAAAGAGCCAACAAATGGAAGTCGATAAACTACTATGGTTATATCAAATTAAATATTATCACACGGGCAAAAAATCTGGGAAGTTATTGGCTAATCAGATAAAAGGGAAAAAATATCAATAACAACATTTCTAAGATTCAAGGAGATGATGGTAAACTTTACATAAAACTAACTGAAATAGCTAACACATTTCTAACATTTTATAAATCAATATATAAATTAGAAGAAAACGAACATTATGTTAAACTTTCAAGAAAACTTATAACAACTTAATAAACACAGACCAGACATGATTCATAAAAAATAGACAATCTACAGACAACACCCGAAAATGAATTGACATCTTGGCCTATGTGCAATTGAAAAAAATGCCACTAGTAATGATGTCTATCGATGCCGAAAAGGCATTCAATAGAGTCAATTGGCAATTTATTCAACTGGTAATAGAAAAGTATGGATTCGGAAAGTTTGGGACACATGCTATCAATGCTTTATTACAGAGGTAAAACGCCTATATCCTTGGACCGGACTTCAAATCTGAAAATTTTAATATACGCAACAGTACTAGACAAATCTGCCCTTTGTCTCCATTAATATTTGCTTTGATAATAGAACCTCTTTTGAAAAAATGAAAAGTTGTGAAGAGATCGAGGGTATAATAATAGGATACATAGTCAATAAAACTACTTTTTTTGCAGATGACCTAGTGGTAATGTTAACAGATCAGATAAAATCACTAGCAAAACTTCATCAAATAATTGAAGAATACAGCGCAGTATCATACTATAAGGTTAATATCCCCAAAACGGAAGTTCTATATGCAAACCTTCAAAAGAAACTTGAACTAAGAAGTAAATTCCTATATAGATGGAATAATAATAGTATAACCCATGTGGGTATTAAATTCACACCAAATATAAATAATATTAGTAAAAACAACTTAGATAAAATTACTACCCATATAAATGATATACTATTTAAGTGGATGAAGTTAAATCTCTCTTGGCTAGGCAGAATTGTTGCAATAAAAATGACAGTATTACTTAAAATAACATACATATTGAGAAGTCTTCCAAAAAAAAATCTGATAGCTGAACTATTAAATCTGCAAAGGTTAATAGATAATTTTATCTATAGAGGAAAAAAAACTTGTATTAAAAAATATGTCGTTACCAGAGCTTTCATTAATGGAGGATTAGGTGCACAAGATATACTGGAGTTTTCTAAAGCAGTGAATTTGATGCACTTACAAAAATTTACTCAAAAAATATTTAGAAATAGAGAAACCTTTATCAAAAGATTTGAACTTAGAACTTGCTTGTTGGGGTTGTAAAATTTTGGAAAGGAAATTAATAAATAATTTACCATATATATCTAGAATACTGTTAAAATGATGGTTTAAAATAAATGGATTAGCCCAACTGATAAAATTCCCCTCTCCTGTAATACCGCTGCATAAAATATCCCTGAAATTGATGCCATATCTAAATATAAACTGGGAAGAATGGGGCTTAAGAACTTTAGGACATCTATACCAAAATGGTAAGCTGAAAACTTTTGAAGTTTTGAAGTGGGAACATGATGTTCCAGGGGAGAAATGGCTGTTCTATCATTTGTTGTACTCAATTGCTGCTTCTGAATATGATATAAAGGAAGAGAGAAAACTAACAAAGTTTGAAAAAGACTTTGATAGTGTTAAATTTAACCACCCAATATCGACTTCCTATAAAAGTTTAAAATTACAAAAAATGACAACAAAAACAGTAAGATGGAGAAATGGGAAAAAGAACTGGGAAAAGTTTGGAATTTAAAACTATGGTACAGAGCTTTTCAAGACACAGAGAGATTTTCAAATTGCACCTCATTTAGAAAAACTTATTTCAAGCTTACTCAACGATGGTACATGACTCCAGATACAGTGCCTTGCAAAAGTATTCACCCCCCTTGACTTTTTACCTATTTCGTTACATTACAGACTTAATTTCAATGTTTTGTTAATCTGAATTTCATGTGATGTATCAGAACACAAGTTGATGAAGTGAAATAAGAAAAATATATACATAAAACTATTTTTTAGAAATAGAAAACAGAAAATTGGCATGTGTGTGTGTATTCACCCCCTTTGTTATGAAGTCCATAAAAAGCTCTGGTGTAACCAATTACCTTCAGAAATCACATAATTAGTGAAATGATGTCCAACTGTGTGCAATCTAAGTGTCACGTGATCTGTCATTACATATACACACCTTTTTTGAAAGGCCCCAAAGGCTGCAACACTGCCATGAAGACCAAGGAACTCTCCAAACAAGTAAGGGACAATAATGTTGAGAAGTACAAGTCAGGGTTAGGTTATAAAAAAATATCCAAATCTTGATGATCCCCAGGAGCACCATCAAATTTATCATAACCAAATAGAAAGAACATGGCACAACAGCAAACCTGCCAAGAGACGGCCGCCCACGAAAACTCACAGACCGGGCAAGGAGGGCATTAATCAGAGAGGAAGCACAGAGACCTAAGGTAACCCTGGAGGAGCTGCAGAGTTCCACAGCAGAGACTGGATTATCTATACATAGGACGCAAATAAGCTGTACGCTCCATAGAGTCGGGCTTTATGGCAGAGTGGCCAGAAAAAAAGCCATTACTTTCTGCAAAAAAACTAAATGGCACGTTTTGAGTTTGCGAAAAGTCATGTGGGATACTCCCAAAAAGTATGGAGGATGGTGCTCTGGTCTGATGAGACTAAAATTTAACTTTTCGGCCATCAAAAAAAAACAAACACATCACATCACCCAAAGAACACCATCCTCACAGTAAAACATGGGGTGGCCGCATCATGCTGTGGGGATGTTTTTCAGCAGCCGGCACTGGGAAACTGGTCAAAGTTGAGGGAAAGATGGATGGTGCTAAATACAGGGATATTCTTGAGCAAAACCTGTACCACTCTGTGCGTGATTTGAGGCTAGGACGGAGGATCACCTTTCAGCAGGACAATGACCCCAAACACACTGCTTAAGCAACACTTGGGTGGTTTAAGGGGAAACATGTAAATGTCTTTGAATGGCCTAGTCAAAGCCCAGACCTCAATCCAACAGAAAATCTTTGGTCAGACTTAAAAATTGCTGTTCACAAGCGCAAACCATCCAACTTGAAGGAGCTGGAGCAGTTTTGCAAGGAGGAATGGACAAAAATCCCAGTGGCAAAGGTGGCTCAACAAAGTATTAACTTTAGGGGTGTGAATAGTTTTGCACATTGACTTTCATTTTGTCCTATATGTTGTTTACTTCACAATACAAAAAAAATAAAACATCTTCAAAGTTGTGGGCATGTTCTGTAAATTATAAGGTGGCAAATCCTCAAACTATCCATGTTAATGCCAGGTTGTGAGGCAACAAAACACCAAAAATTCCAAGGGGGGTGAATATTTCTGCAAGGCACTGTACATTAGCAAAAAATAACCCCACAAAAAAACTTTAACATTTGCTGGAGATGTAATGAACAAATTGTTACACAAGAACATATGTGGTGGTCCTGTCAATACATTAAACAATTTTGGATAAAGTGTACCTCATATATATCTAAAATGATAGAATACCAAATTGATTTGGATCCAGGAAATTGAGCTATTTCCTATTCTCCCAGATGGTATTAATTATAAACAAACAAACATAATCATTATTATATTGCTAGTCGCTAAATGGCTTATAGCAAAAAAATGGAAAAATACTCCTTTACTTTCTTGGAGTGATCTTAAGGTGGTTGTAGAGAGAAATAAACAAATCGAATTAGACTACAACACTATGAATACAAATAAATTGAAGAAAAAAGAAGCTAAATGTTCATTTTGGAAAGAATATTAAAACTAAAAAAGCATAAATTACCCTAAAACTGCCTCCCGAAGTCTCTCCCTTCCACGTCCAATCCCGAAACATAGCCTAAGAAAACACACATTCAGATTATTGTAATGTTAACTGTTTAGTCCCAGCAGCGAAAGTAATGATGTAATGATGTCAGGTGCAGTACAAGTAGAAACTATGAAGATATACTCTCTGTGACATCATAGAATGAACAAAACCTTGACTAAAACCACTTTGCTCGCTGGGACTTATGTTTGTAATTGTGTTTGTATTTGAAATGTACTGTTTTATATTTTGCCTTTTTATACTTGTTGTACTATAAAAATGTCTAAATAAATAAAAAGAAAAAAGGACTTGCAATCCAGCAATGTAGAAATCAATAAAAATCATTAAAGCAACTGTTCTAGTCCATGCGGGTTCCATGATTTGCATTAACACCTTGATTCCCAGGATCAATATAATACAGAAATAAAACATTTTTTTTTTATTGCAGAATTGCGAGCTTGAGACTGTTGTGCACTCACATATATAGTTGTCGTAATTGCGAGTGTTGGTCATGCAATGTTAAAAGATATGGGCTTGCTCATGCGCAATGAGCGCCTAAGTTGCTTATCGTGAGGCTCACAAGACTTTGAAAAAGGCTCGCAATGATCGCCGAAGGCCGAAAGCGCTCATTGCGAGGTCTGCAATGAGCACCAATGGCCGTAGGCCTTAAGCACTCATCTTGAGACTCACATGACTTAGAAAAAGCCTTGCAATGACCGCCAAGGGCCCGTAACTTGGAAGCCGTAGGAAGACCGCCAAAAGACTCAAATTCATAAAAAAATGAACTTACAACCTCACACAAAGCACAGGAGGAGAGGTAGTGAACCTGTAAGTGACGTTGCAAGCTAATTAAATATTTAATTGGCATTTTTTGGGAGGTCTGAAATCGGCTAAGGCGAGAAAAAATTTGGCGGCCGTAAAAATTATGATAATTAGTATATTTTCTGCTGGCGTAATTTCTGAAGAGATTGTTAGCTCTTTAGGTTTTTCATTTCTGCAAATTAAAGATAATAGATAAACTACAATTATTAATTAATTAATTAATTAATTGAGTACATTTCAAAAATTATATTTCGTTATGGTAATTAGTAAATTTTATGCTTGCGTAATTTAGGAAGAGATTGTTAGCTCTTTAGGTATTTTAATTCTGCAAATTAAACATAATAGATCAAATATTATTCATTGTTAATTCATGGATTTATTAATTTAACATAATTATATTACGCTATGCAAATTTAAATATTTTTTTAACAAAGACAGTTCAAGGTCAAAAAATATTTATTTAGAGATAAATTAAATAAAAAAAGATTTATATTATTCAAAAAAATTATAGTAATTTTTTACATATGATTTTACATTTTGCAGGTCTCTGTCAATTTGAACAGACATTTGATGAAGACAGTGTCACAGAAATATTGGCTGCAGTGGACGTTTCTGAAGATAGACTGTCAGATCTGCATGATTTTACATTCACGTACTTACAAAGACTAGGTACAGTATATTTATTTACTCAAAACTTAATTTAAAAAGACAAAAAAACAAACAAACTAATAGCTCAAATAAATTCCCAGTGCTCAGCAAAAATATACAGGTGTGCACAAAAGCCAGCTGGAAGTAGAGAACTTTGGTGTTTCCCAAGAAGTGACATCATAACACCTTCTCTTTCATGCCCACAATTTCGAACCTAAGACAGGTCATTACTCATATTGAAAGAAGTGGCTAGTTTAGATGCCATATTACAGCTGTGCAGACTCTTTATGCTCATTCATAGTCTCCTTTCACGTCAGAAAGTTGATCAACAGAAGCCAAAATGGTAGATTTCAGAGCAGAATAATTGCTTATAAAATACAGAAAATTAGAGATTATGTTATTTTTTTTATTTTCCAAAAATATTTAGCTGATTTTATGTGTAGTTTTTCAGAAGAGAGTGTTATAAATATGGCCAATTGACATTACATTAATTGGCTATAATAACATTTGAAAACATTTTTTTTTATGCCCACACAGATTTAGATTTGAATTAAATTCTCAGGGCCTCATTCTATTAACAGCTGTAAAATGGCAGCAAAGCTGCGATTCCTTGCGGCCATCTTCCGGCCCAGTGTAGAGCTACTGCTACCTTGCTATTCAAATGGACGGCGCCGCAAGGATATACCCCTTACGGCCGGCCGCACATCATGCAAACGGCCGCAAGCGTTTTTCCTGCACCGGTAAATCTTGTTTTCTGGCCGCAAAGTCAGAAAACTGTAAATGCAAATATAAATTCAAGATGGCACTGTAAAGCTCCGTAAATGCTAGGCATCATAATGGGGGACATGAGGATTAATAGCAACACCCTCTCAAGCTTGCACATCGCCCAAATCCGATATATCATTTACGGTTTACTTTCTGTCCCGTAGTCCCGCGGGCTCGTTCTTGTTAAAACCCGTACGGGTTCGGAGGTGGAGGGACGCAAACAAAGCATTGTAGAAGCCAAAATATATTCAATCCAGCACTGCAAAGCACTGTAAATGATGGGGAACATAATAGGGGGCATGAGGATTAATAGCAAAACATTCTCAAGCTTGCACATCGCCAAATTGTACTTTGATTTTAAAATACGTACAAGTCCCACGGACTTCAATGATCAAGCCCGTAGCTCGTTATTCAAGCCCGTAGCTCGTTATTCAAACCCGTGCGGGCTTGCATGATAGATGAAGTTAAATATCTTTATTTGCGGATTTGAGAGTAGGGGAATGTTGAGCTATTAATTCTAAAACCAAACATCACTTTCACTTCTAATAAAAGTACAGGATGGCTTGCCTATGCTACGACTTGTAAGTAAGCCCTTTACGACCCGTAGGTCTATTTTACCCATTTACGGACTTGACGGAGGCTAATCCTGCAGGCTTTGCGGGTCTGAGGTGCTCCAAGCCCTTGGGACTTTGTCCACGGACATTTGACATGAATTTAACTAAAAATTATTTTCAGATTTGAGTGTAGGGGAATGTTGTGCTATGAATGCTAACACCTCCAATCACTTTATCGTCTCATCAAAGTGCAGGATGGCTTTATTATGTGCTTAATTGGGTGCTAGCGGGACCTTTTTGGTGCAAGTAAGCTGCGGCTCGGTTTTAGATAATTACGGCCATGACGAGAGGGTTTACATAGCAATTGAATAGCAACCGGGGCTTTCTTGCGGCCAAAACTCTTGCGGCCGTGTAAGATCAAAGGCTTTCCTGCGGCACGTGCGGCCGCAAGTTATAACAGGGCGCCGGCCGCAAGCCTGCCGGAGCCCTCGGCCGCAAAGGAATAGAATAGGCAAATAGCCTGCGGACGGTCCTTGCGGCCACGCATCTGCTACGGCCGTTAATAGTATGAGGCCCTCAGTATAATAGAATAAAAATTGACATCTTTTTGCAAGCTCCAAACGGGTTAGGAGTTATGGGCTTGAAAAAATTGCGATGGTTAAACCTGTAACTTACAGCCTCCTGAAGCCTTTGATCTTTCACTTTTGCAAGAGTTACGATGGCTAAAATCGCAAATCGCTATTCTTTTGCTCAATTTCCCCAAGCCTGCAAATGTTTTCACACCTGTAAATGGCAAAAGAAGGAGAAAATCCTATTAGTGCTAGAGAGGACCTGCAAGGGGGTTAAACACCTATTCGTAGCACTGTGAATGCAAATAAAACATCAATACTGCACTGTAAATAATGGGTAAAGCGATGACAGATATTAGAATTAACAGGCTCTCAAATCGTCAGTATATAGCATTTATTTTTATGTTTCATTTCGGGGTTAAATGAATCTCGGGTATCAATGAAAGAATACATATCAGGCCACCCATATGGACCAGAACAGTATTGGCATTCATTTTCATAATTCTTTATTTTGCAGGTTTGCGAGTCTGATTGCATATCTGACCCCCAAACCTAATTGATTGACATGTAACCTCCATGTTTTACTTGCGTAATAATGACAGTCTAATTTTCTATAGGCTGACTTGAAATGGGAGGTTATGTGCTTAAATTTAAACCAGCTATCGTATCTACTATAGAGACACCACAAGAGGTGGTTGTTTTATGAACATCCCTCATTGCCTTGAACTGCTATGTACCAGTGCATGGTTTCAGCTTTGGGACAGTAACTTGCGGGCTTGATCAATTGAATAGCATCATAATCAGAGACAAACGGGAGCGTCTGCGATCAAGTTGCGGGCTTGGAATTGAATGTGGCTCTGTGTATCCTAGAAAAAATGTTTATATTCGTAAAAGATAATATATATACATATATATATCACATATATAGTTGTGAGCGTACGGGTCGTTGCTCACGCTTGCGGGCTCGCGTAGCGAGCCCGCGGCCCTCGCGAAGCGAGGGCCGTGGCTTGCGACGCGAGCCGCGGCCCTCGCGTAGCGAGGTCACTGGGCAAGGGCCTCAGTTGCTGGCATGGAGCGCCAAAGGCGCTCCATGTCAGCAACTGAGGCCCCTCGCGAAGCGAGGGCCTCAGTTGCTGGCGAGGTCACTGGGCAAGGGCCTCAGTTGCTGGCATGGAGCGCCGAAGGCGCTCCATGCCAGCAACTGAGGCCCCTCGCGAAGCGAGGGACTTAGTTGCTGGCGAGGTCACTGGGCAAGGGCCTCAAACCCTCGCAAACTTCACGTCGCTACTCAAAAAACACGACACACAAATTACGACACTCGCTAAATTTTACGAGGAACGCAAACAACCTACGAAACACATTACCACACATTACGACCTCGCAAACATCGGACGCAACACGCCGACATACAAACATTTAAAACACAATACATACACACAGCACATACATAAAAACCTTACCTACACCAAGAGGGAGCACCCAGGACCTCAAAAATGCAACTTACACCTCGATTTTACTCGAAATAAAAGACTTTTGAGACTAAAAAAAAATCTAAGCGACAGAAAAAATGGCTGCCGAACAAAACGAAAACGAGGCTACAGCACTCTAAACTCGCAAAACAACACAACAAACTCGCAAAACACCACAAGAAACTCGCAAAACGCCACAAACCACCTACGGATATTCATACCACACAGTGCACACATTCAGCATGCTTACACAGCAGCTCCACACCACTAATGCTGCAGCAACATCAACACAGATTGCCAGCTCTTCATCACAATGCTTCAAAATAGGTACACTATATTCATTTACTAATTTAGCTACCTTACAATTTCATTGCCGTCATTTTTTGACGGGCAATTCGCTAGTCACATATATAGTTGTGAGCGTACGGGCCGTTGCTCACGCTTGCGGGGTCTCGCAGTGAGCCGCGGGCCCTCGTATAGCAAGGGCCTGTCTATCAGTGCAGGGCTCTCTCGGTGCTGTCCCTGGCAGTTAGTGCAGGGCTCTCTCAGTGCAGCCCGCGAATGCCGCGGCTTGCGCAGCGAGCCGCGGGCCCTCGCATAGCGAGGGCCTGTCTATCAGTGCAGGGCTCTCTCGGTGCTGTCCCTGGCAGTTAGTGCAGGGCTCTCTCAGGGCAGCCCGCGAGGGCCCTCGCATAGCGAGGGCCTGTCGATCAGTGCAGGGCTCTCTCGGTGCTGTTTCCTTGGTTCCCCAACCGCCTGATGCTCCCGCCCCTCGGCTTCCTGCTCTCCTCCTCCTGACCTCTCCTGTGTGTATCCCACATCTCTCCTCCCGTGCCTCATTCCCTTCCCTTCCCTCATGTCTCCTCCCCTCCCTAATCTCTCCTCCTCCTTCTCCTGTGTGCATCTCTCCTCCCATCCCTCATCTCTCCTCCTTCTCCGGTGTGTATCCCACCTCTCCTCACTCATCTCTCCTTCCTTCCCTCCCTCATCTCTCCTCCCCTTCCCTACCTCATCTCTCCTTCTTCACCTGTGTGCATCTCTCCTCCCCTCCCTCATCTCTCCCCTTTCTCACGTGTGTATCCCTCCCCCCCTCATCTCTCCTCCTTCTCCTGTATGTATCCCTCCCTTACTCTCCTCCTCTTACATCTGACTAAATGATATACTCATTCTTCATTTTACTTGCAACAATACACATATTCATGTACCCTTCATTATGGTTTGCAGTGTGTGCCACATATGTTATTTACCTCTTTTGTTCTGGTAATATATATATATAAATATACAGTCAGGTCCATAAATATTGGGACATCGACACAATTCTAAACTTTTTGGCTCTATACACCACAACAATGGATTTGAAATGAAACTAACAAGATGTGCTTTAACTGCAGACTTTCAGCTTTAATTTGAGGGTATTTGCATCCAAATCAGGTGAACGATGTAGAAATTACAACAGTTTGTATATGTGCACGCTTGCGGGCTCGCATAGCCGAAGGCCGAAGGCGCTCCTTGCCAGCAACTGCGACCCGCGCAAAATTAACGTTGTAAAGCAAACAACACCACACACCACCTGCGACCCTCACAAACTTTAACGCGCACCGTCAATAACATACGAGACACATATACACTCATTACGACCTCACAAACATCGCCCGCAACTCGCGAACACGAATAAAAAAAAACAACAATAAATACAAATAGCACATACATAAAAAAGCTTACCTACAGCAAGAGGGAGCATCCACGACCTCAAAAAACCAAGTTACACCTTAATTTAACTAAAAATAAAAGAGTTTAGACACTAAAACATTCTCTAAGCGACAGAAAAAATGGCCGCCGATCAAAACGAAAACGAGGCTAAACACGATAAACACCACAAGCAACTCGCAAAACACCATACGAGACACGTTAACACACATTAGGACATCGCAAAAATCGGACGCAACCCGCGGACAGGAAAAAAGCTAAAACACAACAAATACACACAACACATACATAAAAAGCTTACCTACAGCAAGAGGAAGCATCCAGGACCTCAAAAAAACAACTTACACCTTCACTTAACTAAAAATAAAAGAGTTTAGACAATAAAAAAATCTCTTAACGAGAGAAAAAATGGTGGCCAAACAAAACAAAAACGAGGCTACAGCACTCTAACCACGGAAAACACCACAACAAACTCGCAAAACACCACAAACGACCTACGGATAATCCACCGCTAGTTTCCTATATAAAAATGAGTTTCGCTGATATATCATATCACATACATTTAAATAACTGAATTTGGTGATCACAGACTCTCCTTTACAGTAAGCTCCCCCTTTAGGAGGAGGAAATGAATGCAAGAAATAATTATGACTCCAAGAAACTCTTGCCAAATATTCCTGGAGTAACAAAACCAGTTCTGCAATTACATCACAGATGCAGACTTAGAGATATGATATTCTGTATCTTTATTTTATATCTTTAAGGACTATTATGATATTGTATTCTATATCTTTATTCTATATCTTTAAGAACTATCATTATAGTATATTGTTATAGTATGGTATAGTATATATTTAAGATATTCTATATGAATATACACAGTCTATATATCCATAAATTCAAATATATATTATATATTTTTAGTTTGGGTCCCAATATAAGGAAGCAGTGTTCTTCTATGATAAATTAGATATCTTATATTTTTTATGCTGATATCACATTATATACTGTATGCCATCAATACATACACACAGTAATTTGTCACTCATAAACATCCACTAAAAAGATCTAAAAACGAACTCATCCAGTAATAGCTGTCACTAAAGTTGGCAAGTAACCTGTACCTTGGCGTCAAACTGTTACAGCGCTCCCCATGCCCCAACAGAAAGTATAGTCACGCCAGAGTATTTTCACCTGTAGATTGCTTAAGAGGTGGGTCCTCCTACAAGAAATTGCGTAGATCATAAAATTGAAGCCTGTAACTGTTACACATTCCATTCTAGATATATTAATTTGGATATATATTTCCAAGACATGTTGGTGTAGTGGTAAATGTGCAGCCTCAAAGTAACTTGTGAGTTTGAATCCCATACCTTCTACTGTTTTAGTTTAATGTTTATATATATACTAGCGACTTGCCCGTCAAAAATGACGGGGCAATAAAAAAAATGCTGTTTGTCACACAATGAGTGTACTGTGTGCCTCAACTATATAGACCCATATAACACACTAATGAACGCATGTAATAACACTATAAGTGCCATGAGGGTCATCCAGGACCCTCATGACCCAAAGTGTAAGCACTACACCATTTTAACCCGGTCTCTTATGGGGGTCTATACAGACCCTCATAAGCCTCTATTTAAACCCATTAGTCCCATAAGGGTATTTAAAGACCCTCATTGGACAGTTAGAAGCCTAACATTACCTGTTCTCCAGTACACTCATGACAATAAGTATAATTAAATCTAAACTAACCCCCATCTACACTAACCTATTAACACCTACACTACCTACCTACACTACCTACCTACCCCCTAATAACCCGACACCACCAGAAAATAAAAAAAAATAAAGTCACCAAAAATAAAAAAATCTACATTACTTAAAAGAAAAAAAACTAAATCACAAAAAAGAAGAAATCTACATTACAGAAAAGAAAAAAACCTAAGTCACAAAAAATAAAAAATGAACATTACAGAAAATAAAAAAAATACATTACAAAACCCCCCCCCCCCCCCCCACTACAGGAATAAAAAAATTACACACCTGTAAAGGAAATACATAGAATACAAACAATACACTAAAATATAAATAAAATACAATAAAATACAATACCCCCCTATCTAACATACAGTCAGTACTATCTATCTAAAATACATCCTCGAATCTATCTAACATACAATACATCCTATTTATCTAAAATACATCCCCCAATCTATGTAATATACAATACATACTATCTATCTAAAATACATACCCCTAACATACATACAATAATATATAATATACAATACATCCTATCTATCTAAAAGCGAGCTCGTAAGAACTGCGTCCCTCGCAAAGCGAGAGACCCAGTTTGGTCCGCAAATGCGGCCCCATTGCAAAGCGAGGGGCCGCATTTGCAGAAGGTGGAGGCTCCGACGTCGGCTGTAATGAGCCAAAGGCTCATTGCAGGCCGCAAATGCGGACCCTTGCAAAGGTGGAGGCTCTACGGCGCCTCACACGCGGTTACAAACACCCACACAAGCGGCACTACAAAAATAAATCTAACACGCAATCACTATATACGGACTTACACAAAAAAAATACGAGACGAGGGACTTATATTACCTTAACGACCAAACCGAGCGCACCTGAAAACATAAAAAAAACACTAAATACACACAAAAAACACATAAAAAGCTTACCCCAGGACCTCTGCAAGTGAAGTTACAACTCAATTTAAGTCCAAACTCCCGAGTTTAGAAACACGAAAATCTCCTAAGCGAGAGAAAAAATGGGCGCCGAAAAAATGAAAACGAGGCTACACAACCCGTAATAATTTTTTTTTTTAACCCTATCACTCATGGGGCTCTATACAGAGCCCCATTAACCCCTAAAAAAACCTGTCACTCATGGGGGTCAATACAGACCCCCATAATACATATAATTAACCCTGTCACTCATGGGGGTCAATACAGACCCCCATAAGCACATAATTTACCCCGTCACTCATGAGGGTCAATACAGCCCCCGATAAGCACTTAATTAGCCCTGTCTCTCATGGGGGTCAATACAGACCCCATAAGCCAATAAATAACCCTGTCACTCATGGGGGTCAATACAGACCCTCATAAGCCTCTATTTAACCCCATCAGTCCCATAAGGGTATATTAAAATAAAAAAAAATACAATACAACCCCCCCACTACAGAAAAAAAAATGACACACCTGAAAAGGAAATACATAGAATACATAAAATACAAACAAATAAAATAAAATACAATACCCCCTATCTATCTAACATATAATCAATACTATCTATCTAAAATACATCCCATAATCTATCTAATATACAATACATCCTATCTATCTAAAATACATCCCACAATCTAATATACAATAAATCCTATCTATCTAAAAGATATCCCCCTATCTAACATACAATAAATGCTATCTCTATATACAAACCCTAATTCTAAGCTAAAATAAAATAATCAAGACCACTTACCTTTGCAGATGTCCCTTCAGATCAGCAACCTAGGGGGAAAAAACCCAATTAGTACAACACATTTACAGAAAATAAATAAACATTCTAAATATTCTAAATATTCTACTCACCTTTCCAGCATGACCCCGTCCTTCTTCTTTTCTTCTTCTCCGGTGCGGCCCCTGTTAAAAAAAAACATTACATTAGTACTAAATACATAAACATTAAACAAAATAAAATAAACATAATATACATTATACTTACCTCCCCGCGATGTTCCTGGCCTCCTCCTCTTCTGCCCTGTCCTTAAACCGCGCTCTAAAAATAAATAAATAACTGAGATGAGCACTCGCGGACCTCCCCGACGCTAATGAGCCTCGTAGAGCCTTTTCCTGAAGAAAATAGGCAATGGCGCCTTCTGATTGGTTGAAAACGCTGTCTATCAAATTCAGCCAATCAGAAGGCGCCAATGTGTGAGCCAATCAGAACGGGATACACCCCAAAATCCCACTCTGATTGGATTATGCCCCAGTCAATCTTTATTTAAACCAATCACAAGGCGCAGATGCCTTCAGCCAATCACAATGGAATGCACCCCCACTGGGTGATTGGCTAGAGGCATCTGCACATTCTGATTGATTGCAGTGACAATAGCCAATCACAATGGGATACACCCCCATGTAGTGATTGGCTAAAGGCATTTGCGCCTTCTGATTGGATGTTGTCAATGTCAATCAGTATTACAGCCAATGAGAAGGCGCAGATGTCTTTAGCCAATCACCCCATGGGGGTGTATCCCATTGTGATTGTCTGATGGCATCAAAGCCTTCTGATTGGGTTAAATAAAGATTAACAGGTGCATTATCCAATCAGAGTGGGATTTTGGGGTGTATCACTTTCAGATTTGCTCACACATTGGTGGAGGCTCATTAGCATTGGGAGATCTCCGTTAGTTTTTTATTATTTTTATATTATTATTATAGAGCGTTGATTGTTTGAGGACGGGGCAGAAGAGGAGGAGGCCGGGGACATCGCAGGGAGGTAAATACAATGTATATTATGTTTATTTTACATTGTTTTTATGTGTATGTATGTTGTAGTAATGTAATGTTTTTTTTCAACAGGGGCCGCACCAGAGAAGAAAAGAAGAAGGACGGGGACATGCTGGAAAGGTGAGTAGAATATTTAGAATATATAGAATGTTTATTTATTTTCTGTAAATGTGTTGTACTAACTTTTTTTTTTTCCCCTAGGTTGCCGATCTGAATGGACATCTGCAAAGGTAAGTGGTCTTAATTATTTTCTTTTAGCTTAGATTTAGGGTTTGTATATAAAGATAGCATTTATTGTATGTTAGATAGGGGGATGTATTTTAGATAGTTAGGATTTATTGTATATTAGATTTGGGGATCTATTTTAGATAGATAGGATGTATTGTATATTATATAGTACTAGCGACTTGCCCGTCAAAAATGACGGGGCAATAAAAGAAAGTGTTGAAATGCTGTTTGTCACACAATGTGAGTGTACTGTGTGCCTCAACTATATAGACCCATATAACACACTAATGAACGCATGTAATAGCATCTGCAAAGGTAAGTGGTCTTAATTATTTTATTTAGCTTAGAATTAGGGTTTGTATATAGAGATAGCATTTATTGTATGTTAGGGGGATGTCTTTTAGATAGATAGGATGTATTGTATATTATATAGTATTGTATATTAGATTGTGGGATGTATTTTAGATAGATACGATGTATTGTATATTAGATAGATTGGGTGATGTATTTTAGATAGATAGGATCTATTGTAAATTAGAATGTGGGATGTATTTTAGATAGATAGTTTTGACTGTATGTTAGATAGATTGTATGTATTCTATGCATTTCCTTTTCAGGTGTGTAATTTTTTTTTCTGTAGACTTTTTTTGTGATTTAGTTTTTTTTTTATGTTATGTAATGTAGGTTTTTTTATTTTTTGTGACTTTTTTTATTTTAATTTTCTGTAATTAGAGTGTTGGGGGGGTTATTAGAGGGTAGGTAGTTAATGTAGGTGTTAATAGGTTAGTGTAGGGGGGGTAGTTTAGATTTAATGTTTTATTGGGGGTATAGTGCAGTGTAGTGTTTATACTTAGTGTCATGATGGTCCTTGAGGACCGTCATGGCACTTATGTGGTTAATGTTGGGTTGTAACAGCCCCATAAGGGTCATAATATACCCTTATGGGACTGATGGGGTTAAATAGAGGCTTATGAGTGTCTGTATTGACCCCTATGAGTGACAGGGTTATTTAGTGGCTTATGGGGGTCTGTATTGACCCCCATGAGTGACAGTGTTAATTATGGGTTTATGGGGGTCTGTACTGAACCCCATGAGTGACAGAGTTAATTATGGGTTTATGGGGGTCTGTATAGTTATTGACCCCCATGAGTAACGGGGTTAATTAAGTGCTTATGTGGGTTTGGATTGACCCCCATGAGTGACAGGGTTAATTATATGTATTATGGGGGTCTGTATTGACCCCTATGAATGACAGGGTTAATTAGGCGTTTATGGGTGTCTGGATTGACCCCCGCGAGTAACTGGGTATTTTAGGGGTTGATGGGGCTCTGTATAGAGTGATAGGGTTAACTTTTTTTACAGTCCTTTAAGGACCCATAGGGCGGGAAATTTCATTGCAGCATCGGGGACCCCCACTGCGATGGTTAATGTGGGGTTAACGCGGGTTTCCGAGCTTATCTCGGATCCCGTGGGGTTAATTTGAGTTTCCGAGATAATCTCGAATCCCTTCTTGGGTAAGTTGTACGTGGCTGGGCGGTCCGAGGTTGTATAGCCTCGTTTTCGTTTTTTTCGTCGCCCATTTTTTCTTTTGCTTAGGGGATTTTCGGGTGTCTAAACTCGGGAGTTTGGACTTAAATTGAGTTGTAACTTCACTTGCAGAGGTCCTGGGCGCCCCCCCCTTGCTATGGATAAGCTTTTTATGTGTTTTTTCTGTGTATTTAGTGTGTTTTTAATGTTTTCTGGAGCTCAGTTCGGTCCTTAAGGTCGTATATTTGCAAGGTCGTAATGCTTTTTTCCCCCGCCTCGTATTTTTTTGTGTAAGTTCGTATATAGTGATTGCGTGTTAGATTTATTTTGGTAGTGCCGCTTGTGTGGGGGTTTGTAACCGCATGTGAGGCACCGTAGAGCCTCCATCTCCACAAATGCGCCCCCTCTCTTCACGCTCGCAAAGCGTGGCGACGATTCGTAGTTTGACAACTATTATATGTGATATATATATATATATATATATATATATATTTATATATTTATATATATCCCCTTCTGGATCGTTACCTTGTTATGCTGAAGGGGCTTGTGTATCTCAATGAAGCTTTAATCTATACCATGCAGGGTCACCCAAGATGGGCAGGTCATAGCAGAGAGGTCAGATAAATTGAGGTCCACTGGAGAAGGAACTGACAGCCCACTCCAGTATCTTTGCCAAGAAAATCACATGGAAATCGCAACCAGAGACACAGACAGATGTCCCTGGCGTGCTGCCTCTATATGGTCACCGAGAGTCAGACACTACTGAAGGACTCAACACACACACATATATATATATATATATATATATATATATATAATAGTTGATCAGGGTTCTTTGATGTAAAAAAGGAACCTGTTTAGGTTGCCTTTCATCAGCAGCCATATTGGTATTGAGTATAGAGACATTAGCTAAAATTTGGATAGAGCAAGAAAAAAATGTTGTGATCCATATAGAACATGTAATATGGGATATGAAAAGCAGCACCCTTTGCAACAATATATTTTTCCATGAAAATCGCTTTACGAAACTTTTTCAAAATGTCAGCACAAAAATATCTATAACCACTATTTATATTTTTTAGTGAGGTGCAGGTGATATTATTAGATAATATTACAGCATTTCAATATAGATATAAAGAACTAAAGTTTAGACAATAGAACAATATCTACTTTGTTGAGTTTTATGTTGTTGTTGTTTAGTCGAACAGTCTTATCTGACTCTCCGTGACCCTATGCACCTACAGCACTCCAGGCACATCTGTCAGCTAGCTCCCCTCTGTGATCCATCAAGCTCATGTTCATTGCTTCAACAACCTCATCTAACCTTCTTCTTCTATGCTGTCCCCTTCTTCGTGTGCCTTCAATTTTTCCCAGCAACAGAGTATTTTCTAGAGAATCGTGTCTTCTTATGATATGGTCAAAATATTTGATTGCTAACCTTATGATTATCCCTTCCAGTGAAAAATCTATCTTGATTTCCTGTAGTATTGATTGATTGGATCGTCTTGCAGTCCAAAGAACTCTAAGCAATTTACTCAAACACAACAATTCAAAGCCATCAATTCTACACTGCTCAGCCTTCTTTATGGTCCAGCTCTCAAATCTGTATCTTACTTCTGAGAATACCATAGTTTTTATTATGCAGACCTTTGTTGATAGTGATATATCTTAACTTTTTAATAGCTTATCCAGACTTGGCATAGCTTTCCTCCTGAGAAGCAAAAACCTTTTAATTTCATGGTTGCAGTTACCATATGAAGAGATCTCGGAGCCCAGGATAAGAAAAGCTGTCATTGTCTCCACTTCTTCCCCATCTATTTGCCAGGACCTGAGATTGCAATTTGCCATTATCTTTGTCTTTTTAACGTTGAGCAGCAGGCCAACTTTTGTAATCTCTTCTATCACCCACATCAAGTCTCACTTTCAGCCATCAGTGTATCTGAGGTTGTTGATATCTCTCCCACCAATATTGATTCCGGCTTTGGATTCATCAGTCCAGCCTTACGCATGATGTACTCTGCATATAAGTTGAATAAATAAGGTGACAATATACAACCTTGTTGCACTCCTTTCACAATTTTTAACCATTTGGCAGCCCCATGTTACAATTTTTAGATACATATAGATGCATTCAATTGACTCAATTACATGCTCACAGCCCTAACATACAAACTATGAACCTGTAAGTAGCATTTCAATTAAGCCAGCCCGTAAGTTACATTTTAGACATAGAGAATAGTAAATGAGGCCGTCATTATGACGTCAATAAAACATGGAGTTTAAACTACAACTAATTTGTGTTTAGAAGTACAATTTGTGATTGGACTCGCAATCCGGCAATGTAGAAATCAATGAAAATCATTGCACAACTGTTCTAGTCCATGATATTTATTGACACCTTGATTAACGGGATCGATATAACACAGAAATAAAACTTGTTGTGCAATGAATTCCAGTGCCTTTCATTGCTTTCCCAGCATTTTTAAGTACAGTATTGTGTGTTTATTTGCTTTTCCTGTGATACGAACAGGTGTTTAACCCACTTGCGAGTCCTATCTAGTACTTGTATAATGTTTTGATACATTTGCCATTTAAGGGTTTGAAGGCACTTGTGGGCTTATTAAATTGTTGTAATTGAATATGGATTTTGTGTCTTTAGCACTGGTAACATTTGCAGGCCTGAAAAATCAATGGAGGAGGTAGGACAGAGTTACGTTTTTGACAATCGCAGATTGTGATTTGGTCAATTGTAACTCGCAATTGGAATGCGAGTAGGTAAAAGTAGCCACTTGAATATCAGTAACATTTACAGGCTACATTACGGGTAAAGTAATTGTTATTTGGGCAATTGAATAGGGCCCCAGGGGCCATATTCTATTAGCTACTTGCAAGTGTCTTGAACTTGGTCTTTGGGTGTTTATTTTATAAATGTTTATATGCATTCTATTGACTTAAGAATTCATTAGTGCCAATATTGTAATAATTTCAGAGTATGTAGCAATATTAAGAGTGATTTTAAGTGTGTATACATTTATGAATTGGGCAATTGAATCGGGTCCAGGTCTCTAAACCTCACCATTATAATAACTTTGCTTTGACAGAGCAGGCGTATAAATTGCTTCTTATTACTTACCAGACACCACAAGCACTTGCCAGATACTTCCCAGAGCAATCCAGTCAACTCTTCATGGAATGCTACATAATGGTAACTTTTATGCATACAAACATACAAGATACATGGATCTATAGAAGGGCAACACAATCTTACTGCTTGGATATTCTATTCCCCCCAAAAAATGAATTGGGATTAAACTGCATGTCGACGTATGTAACAAATAAACAACTTTAGCAGCTATTTAGGCTATGTAGGTCAAGAAAAACTGTCAAATCTTATAACATTAGCAGTTGTGTATGCTATGAGCAAAATTAAATTTTTAGAGAAAATCTGAATTTTTAAAGGGTCAGTTTATGTGTAAAAGACACCATCTTACCTTTGTTTCATTACTTCCTGATAACTAGAGCATTATGGACGTGTTTATTTTATCAGTAAAGGAATGGAGAGGAGGGAAACTAGCATCTTGCATAAGTAGCCATAGTGGCATCAAAATATATATTTATGTCTATTTACAAACTAGTTTTATGACTTTTCTATCCCTAATAATGCTCTTAGATTTAAAGTTTTTTTTACTGTGTCTTTTAACAAGAAATCAGAATCAAATGATTAGTTAGTTTTATTTGGTATCAGATTATGTTTGCATAAAGTTTAAGTTAGCAATTCAAAGAGTTAACAACATTTGCTATAATATATATCTGACATGTATGTAACAAAAATTATGAGAAGTTTTATTAATTATGGTTGCCTTAGATTCAAAGCACTGGTTTAGAGAATAATATACAATTGTTTTGAGTTCTCAATAATTGGGTAATTTAAAATCCATGTTAAACTATTTTCATTACGAAGGATTTTAATAGCACTAATATCTATAGTTTGATATAAAAATAGACCCATTAATAAATAGACTCTTTAGAAAAGTCTTATTAAAGTTTTAGCATACAAGAAAAAGCAGGTGTTTGTCTCATCTCAACAAAAAAGAGAGTCAGAATAATAATTTTACTGCAATAATTCATCTTTTACAGAACCACAATGTGTTTTCTATATGAGGTTTTAAATACTTTTAACTGATAACAGCCAAAATAAATTTAAAGAGCACAATAAATAAAAAATAAACATAAAATAAAAGTAAATTTTTTTACTACAGGTTACATTTTCTTTACCTGGCTGACTCTGGCCTCCATTCAATTGCAAGCCCGTAAGTACAATGCCTGTATATATAAGGCTGCAGGTTAGAAACAGTTACAGAGGGATTCAATTAAACAAGACGGCAACTACAGGCCTGAACTCTCCAACATGTGAACTCTAGTTTCATATGTAAGTATTTCAGGGCTTGATCATGCAAGCGCGTGGTTACTGTGTAGACAGAGCCAGTAGTAAATGAGACCATCATCATGGCGTCAATAACATTTGCGAGAGCCCATCAGAACCCCGCAGGGTCCCTACATTAACCCTTGCTGCGGGGGTCCCAATTGCAACCCCTGTGTCATTTAAACATTCAAATATCCCGTCATGGGTCCTTAAAGGGCCTGCGGCTCACAAATAGTTAAGCCTTCCGTGGGGGTACTATGAGTACCCCTGCGGCACCTAACACTAACCCCCATATGCTGCGGGGTTCCCCCTCAAGATCCCTACATTTGGGACCACCACAGCATGGCAAATTCAAATTTCCCACCTTGCGGGTTCTCAAAGGACCCGGACTACAACTAAATTTAACCCCTGTCGCGGGGGTACTATAAGTACCCTTGCGGCACCTAATATTAACCCCCCACCAAGACCCTTATGACCTGATCGAGAGCCACACAGCAAGGGGTTAAGCTACTTCCCTATTCCATTCCCTTGCGGCTGAGGGCTCCGGCCGACTTAGGCCGGTGCCCTGTTATCCCTTGCGGCCACCCCTGCCGCAGGGAAAGCCTTTGATCTAACGCGGCCGCAAGAAAGACCAGGTCGCTATTCAAATGCTAAGCAAAAACCTTCCTTCAAGGCAGTAATTCGCTAAAACCAAAACCGCAGCTTACTTACACCAAAAAGGTCCCGCAAGGCTTACTTACAAATCGTAGCACCAATTAAGCAAATAAAAAAGCCATCCTGTACTTTGATGAGACGTGAAAGTGATTGCAGGTGTTAGAATTCATAGCACAACATTCCCCAGCACTCAAATCTGAAAATATTTTTTTTTGTAATTTATGTTCAATTTCCGTGTCCAAGTCCCAGGGGCTTGGAGCACATCAGACCCGCGACGGCTGCGGGATTAGCCTCTGTCAAGTCTGTAAATGGGTAAAATAGACCCACAGGTTACTTGGGCCACTGAGGTGTTGCAAAGGGCTTACTTACAAATCGTAGCACTAATGAAGCAAATAGAAAAGCCATCCTGTACTTTTATTAAAAGTGAAAGTGATGTTTGGTCTAGGAATTAATAACTCAACATTCCCCTACTCTCAAATCTGCAAATAAAGCAATTTAACTTCATGTTCAATTTTCGTGTTCTATCTATCATGCAAGTCCCACGGGCTTGGAGGACATTAACCCTCCAAGCCTGCACGAGCTTGAATAACAAGCTACGGGCTTGGTCATTGAAGCCCGTGGGACTTTGGATGAAAATTAAACCTAAAATCAAAGATTATAATTTGTCGATGTGCAAGCTTGAGAATGTTTTGCTATTAACCCTCATGTCCCACATTGTGTTCCCCATCATTTACAGTGCTTTACAGTGCTGGATTGAATTTATATTTGCATTTACAATGCTTTGAGTTTGGGGCCTTCAACCTCCGAACCCGTATGGGTTTTAACAACGATTTACTGGCTTCGAGGTCATTGAAGCCTTGCGGGACATGGGACGGAAAATAAACCTGAAATGAAATATTGGATTCGGGCGATGTGCGAGGTTGAGAGGGTGTTGCTATTAATCCTCATGTCCCCCATTATGTTGCCTATCATTTACAGTGCTTTACAGTGCTGTCTTGAATTTATATTTGCATCTAGTTTTCCGACTTTGCGACCTTGAAACACGATTTAAGGGCGCGCGGGAAATACTTACGGCCAATTGCATAGTTTGCGGCTTGGCGCAACGGGGACCTCCTTTCTGCGCCGTCCATTTTAATAGCAGAGTAGCTGTATTGCTACGCAGGGCCCTAAGCTGGCCACAAGGAATCAGTTACGGCCCTTAATAGAATGAGGCCCCTAGTGTAACAAAACTGGTTCTGCGATTAAAACGCAAGTTCAGATTTAGTAAAAATATTGCACACATGATATGTTAGGCATGGAAAGCATTTTGCATAGATGCATGTGTATGGAGTATGATCACATATACGAGCTGTTGCTCACGCTTGCGGGCACGCACAGTTCTCCGCAAATTTGCGGTGGTGGAGGCTCCAACGACGGCTGTGTTTGTCCGCAAATGCGGACCCTCGCGAAGCGGAGGTATAGGCTCAAAGGCGCCTCACACGCGGTTAAGACACACACGCACGACTTAGAAAAAAAAACAACTGCGTCCCTCGCAAAAAAATACGGTCGTGATACGACCCATTCCCAACACGCAAAAAACGGCTGAAAACGGCACGCATGAAAACATCAGAAACACAATAAATAAACACAACAAACACATAAAAAGCTTACTTACAGCAAGGGGGGGCATCCGGCACCTCGAAAAGTTAATTTACACGTCCATTTAAGTAAAAAAAAACGAGTTTAAAGTGACGAAAATCCCCTAAGCGAGAGAAAAAATGGCCGCCGAACAAAACGAAAACGAGGCTACAGACGCAACAATACTACAGTGACTCGCAAACTGAAACACATACTATGCGGCACGTACCACACTGAGATTAACCACCATTTTGAAAACTACTACGCATAAAATGGCGGATGGAACGCAAATTGTAAGCTGGAACGCAAATAGCGCATGCGTATTGCGTTCTAACGGTCTGAAGCACCTCAAAGTTTATAAATACTGCCTACTTTCCAGAAAATTCTACATTTCTACTCAGGTGATGAACAGAGTGACTGGATAGTTAACTGCTGCTGTTACTTGAGAAGATAATTATTTCCTAATTTCCTACTTTACACTGTGCAAATTACAACTGAGAGGTAAGCTATAATATATTACATTTTATTATCAAGACAGGAAAAAAAAAAAACAACTTTAACTATGAAAATGTGGTTCATGTATAGTGACATGTCACACGCACATTTATGTGTATAGGCCCTACAACAAACTCATGTTAACCAAAACTAATTAAACAAGTATATTTAAATGACATTAATTTACTGCAACTCATAGCAAAAAATAATATGACACTAATACATATGGAACCTGAAGCTGAATCTTTGCCATTTTTTCACTATTCAAACAGACTCTGCATCAACAGCGTCACTCAAGAATTTGCACCGTGGACTGTGAAAGAGAATCCCTTTTAAAGAACACAAAGAAAGAAGAAGAGGTAAGATAGAAAAATACAGTACATGTTGAAAAAGACCATGCTTTGCTAAATCAAAAAGAAGAAATATACAATTAACCATTTCACTTTCTTTTTCAAACAGACACTACAAGAAGACTGTCAGGAGGGGACCCTCTGTCATTTGGACAAGAACAACACTTCAATCAAGGTATAGTATAAGAAGTAGAAAAAAAAAAAGAAATATATATGTTTAATGGCCGCCAATATGAAAATTAAAAGTACAAAAAATAAAAAAAATACAAATTTAATAAAGATTAAAACAACACAGTTCAACAAACTTCACAAACACCTATACAATTTACAAAGAAAGACAGTTTCACAAAAAAAGGTGGTCACAAAACAGGATAGCATCCGAAACATTAGCAACATACATAAAACAAAAGTATTCCTCCTCTTTACTGTAAAATAAACTCCAACCATCACCCACAAGCCAAATGCAGCAACCAAAAAGTGGTGAACACAAAACAGGATAAAACTAAAAAGCCTACCATGATATAGAAAAGGCAATTAACATTAATTTTTACTGTCCAACAACATTTAATACTCATATAGAAGACTAATTAAGCAAAAAAAGTATGCAAAATATGGTGCACACAAAACAGGATTGTACCTAAAATCACACAGATAGAAAAGTTAAATAATACTCTTCTTTATTGTTTAAGAACCTATAAGCCTTACAAAGAAGACTAAATAAGCATACCAAAAGTGGTGGACACAAAACAGGATAATGCTAAAAACATTGTGAGCATATGCAAAATACAAGACTAATTAAGGAAATAAAGTATGCAAAATATGGTGGACTCAAAACTGGATTGTAGCAAAAAACACGATTTTTTTTTTAAAAACAAACTTAACATCTCAAAATAAACTACTGATACATTATTTTTTTTTACAGATTAACATGGCTGATAACGAGAGCAAACAAGAAAAGATAAGACGGCAAGCTAGAGAACGATGACAGAGATTGGACAGCCAGCAGACGCCGGAGCATAAGGAAATTCGACGAGAAAAAGAACGCAAAAGAATTGCAAGCAAAAGACTATCACCTTCTAAAATTAAAGATACACCAAAAAAAGCTACTAACCAAACTCAGCATTTAGAACCTGTTCCTGAAACATCAGATTAAAAAAACATTACCTCAAGTTTACAATACTGATTAATTTAAAGTTCAACTGTTCTTACATTCAAATGTTAATACTTTTAATACAAAATGCTTTAACAGTTACTGTTCACCAAAACAAAATTTTACAAAAATAAACACGTTTGATATCACAATAGTACTTATTTCATCATAACTAAAAGCTTACAAGTGTCAAATACGTATATTAATAACGAAACAACTTTCCAAACATACACATCTCATTGCCGTCATTTTTTGACGGGCAAGTCGCTAGTTAAATATAAATATATGATTAAATATATATTAAAATACACAATACAGTAGGAGAATATAATTTTAATTAAATTGCATATCCATGTTTTATAAAATAATATAGCACTGTTATCAATATTATATTTTTTATTATTTTGCTATACACATTATAATTGTAGATATGACTGTATTAACAAATTATTTTTAAAGAGAATCATATATGTAGCTCTCTTTGTATCATGGGGGATTTTAGCTCGTCTCTATGTAGCCTGAGTGTGAGAGTTATGATATTGAGTCTTACTCTTCTGTAGAGATCTATGATTTTTCCTGTTTTCTTATTGCCAACAGCTGCTACGGCCAAGACTTATGATCTGCTACTTGTTTTGTGTTGTTTAGTTGTTTTCGACTCTCTGTGACCTCATGGACTGAAACACACCATGCTGATCCACTTGGTATTCATGGCAGAGTTACTGGAGTGGGTTTCCAGTTCCTTCTCCAGTGAGCCTCAGCATACAGCTCCTGGTATTCCTAGGTGGTCTCCCATCCAAGTACTGACCAGGCTCAGCGCTGCTTGCCTTCAGGGTGGTATGACCTCTTGGTTCCCTGACTGGAATCAAACCCAGATTGCAGTGGTGAAAGCACCAAATCCTAACCACTGGACCACCAGGAAACGCATATCATCTGCCATCCCTTACGGCCACTCATCTCCTACGACCATCTGCAATTACCCTAGCCCTAAACCCTAACCCCCAAGCTTAACCCCTAAACCTAAACCCTAAATCTAACCCTAAAGCTAGGAAATTTACTAAAATTTCGTCCAAAATTGACTCAAATCTCGGCCGTGCCACTTAGTGGCCTCTGGCCACCACTGCTGGCAGTCAGAAAACAGGAAATGTCTGAGATGTATTGATTCTATATAAAGAGCAGTTTTCATCAGAACTCAATTGAGATTTTATCTGAACCCACAACTCCTCACACTAACCCAGGTTTGTAATCATCTTAGAAATAAAAATGATTACAATAGTTTAAAAACAAAGACTGTATTTCAAAAACATTTTTATCAAAAGAGAATTCTAAAAATATGGTCCTTTAAGCTTAAAAAAGGAATAGAAGGAAGTGCAGGACTTCCAGTCGAGTGGGTTGGTTGTATATTTGCATATTTCACATCAGCTAATTGATTAACTGAGAAACTTCAAACACCCATGCATGCTATGACTATAAGTAATAAGCTGCTCGCATGAGGTTCATCAGAGTTTCAAAGAAGACTCAGCAAGAACTCTACAGGTAGGTGGGCAGGTTATATATTACTTGCTTTATTTGAATACCGTGATTGGTATATTTAGTAGATTGTAATAGGATGTGGTTAGAGGCAGTGGGCAATTATTCCACTCTTTTTATTAAATACCCACTGTAGTTCAAGAAATACTGCATACATTTGCAAAGTGTGTAATAAATTAGCAACCTTAGCCATTAGCAATAAAAATAGAGACAATTAGAAGTTTGGTTTATTTGTTAAATATTACATTTTGCCAGGATTCATCGCTTCCTGTGAAACAGAGCATGAGTGGGGTGATGTGGGAGGGATAAGAGAGAAAAGTGATGAGGATTTTTTGTTACAGATCTTGCTGAACTTGACACTTACCACTTTCCCTTCATGTATTCTTATTATTGCATCAGCAACACTGTCCTAATTAATTATGCTAATGAATCAGTAGCTAAGGTTTTTACTGTTTTCCATGTTTAGGAAATTATAGTCAGAATGTCAGCAATGCACTTGTGTGAAGATCTGATTAAACCCGAGGAAACGCATAGGAGGTAAGGAGATCAATCACTATGGAATTACTTTAGCTTATTTTGCAGAATAGCCATTAACATTTTTTGTAGTTAAAATATTGTTTATTTGTACAAAATAAATCTAAAAGTAAATAAGAAACAAAAAACTGTCCATTTTAGCTTGGCTTAAATAAGTGTCAGGAAAGTCTTATGCTTAAACAAGACATACTTGATTTCCTTTGTTGTATTTTTCCCTACCACTCTCAGTAGCGGCCATCGGCCATGAGGTGGCGTGGCTGACGTTTTTGTGAATTTCTTGTCAGTGTAAAGCTTATTATACGCCAGTACCCTAACCCTTAAATCTGCCCTCTAACCCGAAACACTAACCGTAAACCCTAAACCTAACACCTAACCCCAAGAAATTCACAAAAATGTCAACCGCTTCACCTAGGAAAGGTTCTTTTTCTCTCTATCATGTCATCCCTCTCCCTTCTACAATATAAGCCAGTGGTACTAGGATCATTGCAGATCCCTGATACCTTACCCGCTAGTACTCAGAATCAAAGAGGGATGAGGAGAGTCTAACACTTTAAGTATACCATGTCTGTCAGTCGTATAAATCCATATTATAGCCAGTTTTAAATAGGAATCTGTAGAATAACTTTAAATATTTCTCTTTTTCTGCTTCTAATTTCTCTTCCAATACAACTGATCATACAGTACAACAGTGGTTAATAATTGCTGATCCTAGGAACGGCAATGGCCCCTGCAATCTTATATGCCAGTCCTTAATGAGGGGAGCCTACACTTTAAATATACAACTGCCTAAGAATCATAGATAGATTATTGATTGCCTTATCTGCTGTTAAAATGTAGGCTATCCCAAACTAGATGAAAATAGTTTTTTTCTACTTAAAATGTTTTCTTTTTTTTTTTTTTTTTTATAAATATTTTATTGTTTTTTACATGTAAAATAAACAAAATACAGAATACAAAAGTACATACAAAAACACTAACATAACAATCAAAACAATTCGCACTACACACGTGTGAAATAATATCAAGAACAGCGTTGGCGCTATCATAGTTTGGACCCGGCTATTATGGCCCTCCACCATAATTATTGCATGCTATTTCCACCGTTTTACAAAAGAAAAGCAACAAAGAGAGGGAAGTCTAGTTTACATATACTTCATATCTAGGCTTCCCATCTAGACACCTCCTGGGAGGCTTCCCCCTAGCACAATGATAAGGATAGGAAGGCGAGGGCTTCCATCTCATTTTGGTCCGTTGCTCCAAAGGGAAAAGAAAAAAAAAAAAAAAACCCATTATGATCTACAGTAAGTTCCCCAGGGCATCATACCAAAATTGCCAACTACTATTCTGGGATTTAAACTAAAGCTTAACACACTACCATTCACACTCCTACCATTCATAAATCCGGGTTCCTAGAATGGGGTTGGGAGGTTAGGAGGAGGGAGCAAGTGGGTGGGCCCAAGAGTCATGGACAGAGTGTCCAAGGTCAAAGCGAAGGCCTGAGTAATTGCTTAATTAGGACCATGTTTATTCCATAATGCCCAGGCTAGGTTGTTTTTTTTTATAACGCCCAATTCAGAGAAGTTTGTTTCTAAACTACAAATTTTATCCACTTTCATTTTGACCTCATTCCAGGAAGGTACATCTTTTTGCTTCCACTTTAATGCTATCAGTGATTTTGCTGCCATCAAAACCTGCAATAAAAGGGCTTTAACTTTTAGGGGCAATGGAGGAAAAATATGAAATAAGATTATTTCTGGGAGTGGTCAGTTCTACTTCACATATTTTAGTCAACTGGGAAAAAACTTCCACCCAGAATTTATATATAATTGGGCATTGCCACCAAATATGCAATGAAGACCCTATATGACTACAATTGCGCCAACAATACATGATAAAAGCACGGTGGGAGCACCCTTTCGCTTGGAGTAAGAGATTAAGTTAATAATTCTCTTAACATTGTCGGATCCTTGTCTCCCTGGAATAAAACCTTTTTGGTCTGAGGAGATAAGATCTCCCAAAATTTTATTTAGCCTAATGGCTAAAATTTTTGCATAAATTTTTATGTCAGTATTTAAGAGGGAGATTGGACGAAAATCCTTGCATGATGGTTCTGTCCGCTCTTCCTTGGGGATTGTTATAACCGCAGCCTCCAGCATTTCTTTCGGTGCCCTACCCGTAATCTTAATTTCATTTAGGGCGTTTTTAAGAGGGATTAAGATTTCTGACTTGCAGAGTTTAAAGTAACAGTTTCTAAACCCGTCTGGACCAGGAGAGGAAAAGTTTCTCAAACCATCTATAGCTTCAAAAACTTCTGTGTCAGTTATTTCTTTATTTAGAGTATCAAGATCGGCATCCGAAATCATCGGAAGGTCAATTTTATCCAAAAATTTAACTATACTTAAAATGTTTTCGATCTCGATAGTCGCTGGGAGTCAACCAGATGGCCCTCAACGTAGAAAAGGTTGAGAGTCACTGCTCTGTAGTCTGGATTGGATTTATAGTTGTGGTGCCCATACATAAATAGGACATGCACATAAAGAGTTCTGCTACTGCTATTTTCACTATGCGGTACAGTACAGTCACACAAAGCAGCAGAAAGACAGAAGATGATGAGAGAGGTGTAGGAAGTTATGTGTTATATGGACTGAAGATGCTGCCTTACATCAGATTTACTAAATTAGTAACCTGCAGTACATTCACTTTTTTCTTAATACCCTCTCTATATGTACCTCATTGTTTGCCAACATGCTGTTTCTTTAATATATATATATATATATATATATATATATATCTTTTGATGAACTATGTTTGAAAATGGGCAAATTGTTTTGTAGAATGGAAGAAGGAAGGGGAGAGATGGTGATTGAGGGAAAGAGAGAGAGTAGAGATAGCGAGGGAGAGAGTGGGGAATGAGAGAAGGGAGAATGAAGGGCGAGAGATTAGAGCAGGTGTGGGGACCTTTTTCTGCCAAGGGCCATTTGTATATTTATAGCATAATTTGCTTGCCATACAAAATTATCAACTTAAAAATTAACCTGGTATATTTGGTCAAAGATTTAATGAACTCACCCCTTTGACTCTTGCTCTCCCTCTCTCTCTCCCTCTTTCCTGTGTCTATCTCTGTCCTGTCTCTCTCTCCTGTGTGTGTCTCTATCTCTCTCTTTCTCTCCCGCTGTCTCTCTCTCTTTCTCTGCTGTCTCTCTCCTGTGTCTCTTTCTCTGCTGTCTCTCCCGACGTTGTGTCTCTCTCTCTTTCTTGATGCTGTGGTGGAGATCTCATGCTCACATTACTTAACAATGTCAGACACCTTTTCAGGGGTGGAAGGGCCAGACCAAATGATTTTGAGGGCCTTATACGGCCCCTGGGCCTGACGTTCCCCACCCCTGGATTAGAGGATGGGAAGTGAAGGATGAGGGAAAGTGTTTTTTTTTTTATTATTTATAAAAAATCTTACATTTTATCAAAACTTTTGATTGTGTGATTTTAGGGAATGAAGCATATTGAGTATTTTTTTATTCTATCTGGACTCTACTTTCAGAGAATTGATACTTTTATAGGATTATACTGATGTACAGGGATAGACTAACTTTTTTAATCACAGGTGTACAAATTGTGCTTGTCATGACATATTCTTTGCTCTATGTAATGTCTTCTTACTTAAGAGATCATGGACATTTTTAATTGGCTAAATTTTTACTGATTGCGTTGGTTTTCGTAAAGGTAAAAAGAGCCAAATGAAAATTTTTTTTTTCATAATTACTACTGAGACCTTAATTATTATTTTTTTCTTTCCATTTTACATACAACTACAATAACAAATCTAAAATAGTAAAATAAAGTTTTACTGAGAAAACAGTATTTCATTTTCATATGTAAACACAAGTAAGCTGAGAGGAACCGCGTCTAAACAGATGTAGAGCAAAATGTTGGCTTCCAGGGTCAGGAAAATGTCCCAAACCCCCAGCACTGAAAGGGTTAAATGACCACCATAGTGCATTTACATGTAAGGCTCATATGCATGTTTGTTGGACACAGGATATTAAAAAAAACATGCAATTTAAAATAAATAAAATTCATATTTTCTTAGCTTTTAAACTGTGTGTTTTCTCCTAAAAACAGAGCTGCATATCTCTTCCTACCTGTGTCATCAGGGCCATGGCCAGTTCTTCCTTTGTACTGGACTAAAAATAAAGTCTGACCAGTGTAGGTTCTACACTGGGTGGGGCCCATGGACTGCTGCAAGCATGCTACAATAGAGCTGTTACCTCTGTACTGGCATTGTGTCAGATAACGTTGTCATTGGTCAGGGCCAGTTACATCAGCTTAGTTTGCTTGAGGGGAACACTGACAGATGAAAAGTTAACAGGAAATAATACGTTTTATTTATTTTAAACTGCATCTTGTTTTAATAGCAAAAATAGCAAAAAAAATGCTATTATAAATACACTACAGTGGTCCTTTAATGCAACTTGAGCAAACCCTAAATTCAAGCAGTATAGATATAATAGTGTCATTTACACAGCTTGTTAAAAACACTTTGTTGTGCAGTTTCTGGATCCAAGCAGGGATCCAATGTGGGACTTGGGTAAACAGGCCAACATTTATAACAGGTATGTCTTTTATGACAGATAGGGTACACAGGTATAATCATGTCTAAGGAAAAGTCAGGGAGAGTTAAAAAAAATCAGGTCTGCAACCAAACTGAGGTCAAACGTAGAAACAGGAAGAAGCGCCCAAGCAACAAGATATCTAGGAGCACTATATGATGAAAAAATATATATGCTTGAAAACATTTGAGCTTGACTAAAAACAAATTTAGGCAGAAAAAATGTCAGTATGCAACTAAAAAAAATTATATTGGGTGATGTTTACATTTCTGCAGGAGCAGATCTTGCAAGTGCATGGAGAAGTAGGTTCCAAAGTCATAAACAACCCACCCCTCTCTCCCTTCTCCCCCCTTCTGTGTAGCCTATTAACACGTGCCCTCAACTACCAGGAAGTACTCAAGTTATTTTTAATAGTTTATTTGTAATGCGCCAACATATTCCATAATCAAGTCAGAAAACATGGAGATTTGCTATATACAGACTTACTATACTAAACTGATAATTTTGCCAATGTGTTCCAAAATTAAAAAAACATGAGTTATTTCATAAAATATAATGCCTTTTTAATGAAGGATTTCTTTGCTCCCACAGTGATGTATTAGATCCACTGATAGAAAATGATGAACATAGTGAAGAAAACTTAATATTATGGATTGAGGTAAGAAATTTACTGATACTGATGGAAAAAAATATGTGTGATCTTTTTGATTATGACAAAAGTGTCATTAAGCTATTTTTTAATTAGAAAAAATATATATTTTGATACCTCTACTGGTCTCTGGAGGTATACATTTTCTTCTGTGAGTGTTGCATGTGAGAGGAACATTTACATTTTTACAGTACAAAGCTTGCATTTATTTATGCAAACTATCTATTTCAGAGCATGTGCAGAGAAAGGGGAAGGTGTCAAGTTCTAAAAGTTCCAATCAGTTAACAAGCCCCCACCCCTCTCCCTCCTCCCCAACTATCCCTGCATTGTTCAGTAAATAAGTATACCCCTCAAACTACTAAAGTCAGACAAGATGTAAACTTGCACTATAAAAACTAATCTTCAAAGATTTTCTCTACAATAATTGTTACACAGTTATGAGATTTTTTTTTTTATAAGGATTGTTTTTCTTCTACCTTTTTATGTATATGGTTTACATAGTTGCTAATGTTAGTTTTTTCCTAAAATGCACTGGCCCTTTAAATGACTTCTTTAGTCTTATTTATTCAAAAATTATCATATGCATTATTTTGTTTTATTTGTCTCCAAGTCTCATGATTCTGCATGATTCTCATGAAACCAAACTGTTTTAAAAAATATTCTAGAGGTATAATTGCAAAATGTTCTATTGATCAATAAGCCCATTCTTATAGACATTACTGTTTTACCATGGTCTGGTAAATATGTGGAAATGGTAGAACAGATCATGCTTTACTAGATTTAAAGAGAAACAGTTACCGGGAGCTAGAAAACCGAGCACCCTGGTGCAAAAAAAGTTATATTTGGGCCCCCTGAGGGATGCGGGGGTGTTGTAAAAATGTGATCGCACTGGGCCACCCTCGGTACCACTTCACTTAGTGTCCCTCCCCAAGACCCCTTCCCATAACAGCACCCTCTCCAATAGCCTTTCGCATTGCTGCTAAGCAAGACCCTCTTTCCATAGCTACTCTTTTTCCCTTACCTCTTGCTTGCACAAAGCTTCTCTGCCTGCAGCACAGTTCCAGAACCCACACTCTCCAGGTTCGGGTTACATCCTCTACAGGGGTGGGCAGAGCTGGTGTGGTCACATATACTATCTCTACATTTCACCTAGTCCCTCTCAACATCCACAGAGCAACAACCCCTCTTAGCATCTACCCTTTACATAGCTCCCAGTCCTTGGCAGCAGCTACCACTCTCAGCCTCCCTCCCCACACAGCACCAAACCGTCCTCATAGCACCCATCCCTATTTCCTTTGCTTTCCCTCACAGAACCCCTCCCCTTGTACTTTGCTGTCACTTTGCAGTCCTTGCACTCTTATCTTCTTCATTGATACACATGCCCAGTGTGCTGAACTGCGCCACACTGCATGGGGTGTGTGCGGAAATGAGGGGAGGCTTAAGAAGGCAGGGGGCCCAGGAGAGGCCCAAGGAGCCAGAGGGGCATTTATACATAAAACAAAAAGTTGGATTTTGTATGTAACTTGGATCCCTGATAATAATAACAATACTATATTGCAGGGGTCACCAAACTCGGTCCTGGAGGGCCACACCCAGGCCTGGATTTGAGGATTTCCTTTCTGTGTACAGGTGAGTCAATCAGGATGACTGAAGAAGCAATAGTCTCACCTGTTTGCAGCAAGGATATCCACAAATCCAGGCCTGGGTGCGGCCCTCCAGGACCAAGTTTGGTGACCCCTGCTATATTGGGTCATATATGGTAACTAGGAAATTGCCTGTCAAAAATGACGGGAATAAAATGTTATGGCTGGCAATGCTGTTTGACACCTTGTGTCTCCTTTTCCCCTCCTCTCCCTCCCTTGTGTCTCCTTTTCCGCCTCCTCTCCCTCCCTTGTGTTTTTTTCCACCCCTCTCCCTCTCCTGTACCTCATTTCCCCCTCTCCCTTTCCCTCCCCTGTGTCACCTTTCTCCCCATCTCCCTCCCCTGTGACTCATTTTCCCCCTCTACCTCCCCTGTGTCTCCTCCCCCTCTCTCTTGTGTCTCCTTTCCCACTCCTCTCCCTCCCTTGTGTCTCCTCTCCATCCCCTGTGTCTCTTACCTGGATGCAACCCTGCCAGCAGCGCCACACTCTCCGTCTTCTCCTCCTCTTCGGCTCCGGTCCTTCATCTGGAACTACTTTCTGGATCAAGCCGCGCATGCGCATCCGCCTGCGCAATGCACAGCTTGATCCAAAAAGTAGTTCCGTCCAAAGGACGGGTGCCGCAGAGGAGGAGAAGACGGTGAGTGTGGGCCGCAAGCTATTGGCAGGGTTTGGAACCAGGTACGAGCCGCAGGCTACTGGCAGGGTTTCCAGGTATGCTGTGGTGCTGGGGGAGGCAGAGGGAGAGATGAGAGAGGCAGAGGGGGAGACGAAAGAGAGAGAGAGAGAGAGGCAGAGGGAGAGATGAGAGAGAGAGAGCGAGGCAGAGGGGGAGATGAGAGCAAGACAGAGGGGGAGATAAGAGCGAGGCAGAGGGGGAGATGAGGGCGAGGCAGAGGGGGAGATGAGGGCGTGGCAGAGGGGGAGATGAGAGAGAGGCAGAGGGGGAGATGAGAGAGAGGCAGAGGGGAAGATGAGAGAGAGGCAGAGGGGGATGAGAGAGGCCGTCGCCTGTGGTGCTCATCGCAAGGCCTGCAATGAGCGCCTTTGGCCCTCATTGCAGCCTGAGTCCCCATGGCTCTTGCTCGCGAGGCTCGCAAAGAGTGACCAACATCGGAAGCATTATGAACAGCTCTGCAGATCCACAACTAATACAGTGTAATACCGTAATAAAAATAATAATACCTGGTTTGGAACCAGGTACGAGCCGCAAGCTACTGGCACGGTTTCCAGGTATGCTGGGGCACTATGGGAGGCAGAGGGGGAGATGAGAGAGGCAGAGGGGGAGACGAGAGAGAGAGAGAGAGGCAGAGGGGGGATGAGAGAGAGAGAGAGGCAGAGGGGGGATGAGAGAGAGAGAGAGGCAGAGGGGGGATGAGAGAGAGAGATAGAGAGAGAGAGAGCGAGGCAGAGAGGGAGATGAGAGCAAGGCAGAGGGGGAGATGAGAGGAAGGCAGAGGGGGAGATGAGAGCGAGGCAGAGGGAAAGATGAGAGAGAGGCAGAGGGGAATGAGAGAGGTCGTCGCCTGTGGCGCTCATCGCAAGGCCTGCAATGAGCGCCTTTGGCCCTCATTGCAGCCTGAGTCCCCATGGCTCTTGCTCGCGAGGCTCGCAAAGCATGACCAACATCGGAAGCATTATGAACAGCTCTGCAGATCCACAACTAATACAGTGATAAAAATAATAATACCTGGTTTGGAACCAGGTACGAGCCGCAAGCTACTGGCAGGGTTTCCAGGTATGCTGGGGCACTATGGGAGGCAGAGGGGGAGATGAGAGAGGCAGAGGGGGAGATGAGAGAGAGAGAGAGAGGCAGAGGGGGAGATGAGAGAGAGAGAGAGAGGCAGAGGGGGGATGAGAGAGAGAGAGAGAGAGAGAGCGAGGTAGAGGGGGAGATGAGAGAGAGAGGCAGAGAGGGAGATGAGAGCAAGGCAGAGGGGGAGATGAGAGGAAGGCAGAGGGGGAGATGAGAGCGAGGCAGAGGGGAAGATGAGAGAGAGGCAGAGGGGGATGAGAGAGGCTGTCGCCTGTGGCGCTCATCGCAAGGCCTGCAGTGAGCGCCTTTGGCCCTCATTGCAGCCTGAGTCCTGCTGGCTCTTGGTCGCAAGCCTCGCAAAGCGTGACCAACATCGGAAGCATACAGCTCTGCAGATCCACAACTAATACAGTGTAATACCGTAATAAAAATAATAATACCTGAGTGATGTAATAATAAGTTACAGCAACTATTGTGCTCTTTCTTTTAATTCAAACAACAGTACATAAAAACAAAAAAGATGATAAAAAAAGCCTTGGGACCCTGTTCTTAACTATGGGTCATCTTTAAGTCAGGTCGTCTGTAACCCAGGGACCTTCTGTATATGTGTACATTTATTTTCTGCAGTAACTGAGGCATTTGCAAAGTAACTTTTACAGTACAACTATATAAAAGTTTTTTTCTTTGTTAACTACAGGACTACACACAATTCAATCCCTTAGTGATCTCTGATCATCAGACAACAACAGTGAATTGGGATAAATTTGAGGGGAACTCATTCATATCTTCGCTTGCTCCGCATTCAAATAAAGAACTTGCACACATAATAAATACATTTGATTCAAAAGGTAAGCCATTATATACTCGAACTATAAATTAGTTCTATAATTAAAACTATAATTCATACCACAGTGAAACAGAAAGTCATGGACGACCACTAGATATCCTAAAGACTTGATAGTTGTATTTTGTTAATAAGAATTTCTAATGGTGCCAATAATTATGACATGTGTTTTTGAGAAATATGTTTTATTTTCATTAGAATTGCTTTTAAAAAAAAATATTTTGTACTTCACTGAAAGGTGAGATTTTTCTCATATTTTCAGTGTAAAGTCAAGCTGATATTCAGACATTTTTAATAGGTTTTTGGGTTTATGTTTACCAAAAGTGCCAATCATTCTGGAGGTCTATTCCTGTGTTTGCCAGTGTTAGGCTGACAATTAACCCTTCTATGTATAGTCCATGGAGAGATGCGGAGTAGGGGTTCCTCTGTCCAGAAATCTACATTTTATCTAAGTTTTAAGCTAATATTCCTAGATTATTTACAGTATATATTTTTCATTATACTGTATTGCCACTGAGAAATTTCATTTTAGCAATTCCTTTAGACAGCTCTATACTATTTATTATTGTTTCATTTGCTCATTAAAAGAACAGTTCCAATAAAACATTGCTTGTTGGTCAGGAGCCTGAGGGGATGTTCTCTGCCATTTTTCCACTGCTTCAGATGGATTTGTGAGCATTTGACAACCCGTACGGTTTCCCCTTACATGTAGGCAGACATACTGTAAAGTGGATATGATGATTTCATTGCTCTATAACTGCCCTCTTGTGCACTGAACAGGAAGGATATCAGCCATGTCAGCCCCTAGAACAGTAGTGGGTAGCAGACAGCCCAGGGTCACATGTGGCCGTTAGGCACTTTCCATGTTACCCCAGTCAGTTCTCTGGAGTGGGAGAGAATTTTCATCTTCAACAATACACAGTGCATTATATGTCTCTAAAACTAGCAAGCTAGTATTAACTAATTTTGGTCTTTAATATTTATCCTTATTATCTATATCTCTATTAGCAATTAATTCCTTTCCTACAGCGATTTTACTTTGGGTAAAATAAAAAGTTTTAAAGCACTATGAGGGCTTTTTAATGGCTTAGGTTTAATATGAGGACCTTCAAGGGAAATAGTTTGACCATTACTCCTATAGACACTGGCAAATGCAGAAAAGTAACATCTACTCTATAACTAGCGTTGTGCTCATGGCTTACATGGCTGCGAGTGTTATTAGTTTAAAGACTAAAATAATTGATTAAATCAAGTTAATATAGCTTCCATTCCTGGCATGTTCTCCTAGTGATAATTCCTGATGGTTTTTAAATACAAAATTAATCAATTTTAGAAAGCTGCATATAGGAGAAATATTAAATACTATAGTACCTTATAACTATGAAGCTTTGTCCAAATGTAGCAACACTATCACAAAGGAAATAGGTGGGCTGTATCAATAAAGAAAAAAACAGGCTTCAAGCTTGTAAAAATATTTCAGAATTTTAAAATTCAGTATGCATTTCTAATGTTTGTCTTCATTTCAGATATTACATCTGTAACTATTAATGTAGAAAATGAAAAGACAGTTCTCAATTTGTTGGAAATACATACAGGCATTCTGGATAAATATGAAAAAAGTCTTATATCACAAAATAACATATTACAAGCAAGGGCATTGCCAAAAGCTGTTACCCGAGGTAAGTTCCAAAGTATATTTTTCATTAATAATTTAGTGAATTGATTTTGACAGAGAGTAGGTGGTAACATGTTAGCAAGTAGCATAAATATGACACATTTTAATGGCTAACTGTTTAGAATAATAAAGTGAACTTGCAGTGCAGTATTACATCATGTTCATATTTAGGTTCACCTTAGGTTAATACCAACAATAGAGGTGCTCAAGCAGAGAACGAACTATCCTTAATAGGTAGTTCTATGCATATGGTCGTCCACTCTGAGAGCAACCTCTTTTAGCTCACTTGTACCCTTCACAGGGAGAAATATCTGTAGTATATCAGTCTGGCCTTGAAGGGGACCAGTGAAGATTACACCAATTGTATTTTCTGACCACCGGGGTAAACCTTTACTCATAAGCAAGACGTCCTGGAGATTCCGTATGGAAATGAGCGCACACATACACATATAAGTTTTCCACACAGAGTCTCGTTTATTTGGTTACGTTTTGAGCTTATATAACAGATAGGATAATAATTCTCACATGTCAGGTTTCTCATTGGCTAATATCCAGTGTCAGGTACCAACCAATCAGGTGTAGTGCACGTGCCACAGAAAAAGTTCATGAGAGCAGTTCATGAGAGCAGTGCATAAGAAAAGTGCATGAGAAAAGTGCACAGATCATCACGTACACATTTCTCTAGAACATTCTCAAGGCCTATGCAATTAAAAATAATTGGTAAAAAATATGTTTATAGATAACAGGTTTCAGGATTACATACTTTAGCTGTGAGAGCAGTTTCTATCACTGTCTGGTACCTAGGCACCTGCTAAGCTGAACAGAAACACAATTAACCCTTTCAGGCCTCACTCAAAAGAGTGACCCAGCCCCGAAATACCAGGCAATTCTGGTAATTCCGGGCTGGATCACTCTTTTTAGTGAGATCAGACTGATATACTATAGGATATTTCTCCCTGTGAAGGGCACAAGTGAGCCAAAAGAGGTTGCTCTCTGAGTAGGTAACCAGATCTATAGAACAAACCTACTTTGGTGTTGTTTGTTCTCAGATGAGGGTTTGAATTAGGTTTTGTTTTATTCACCTTAGGTCAAGCACAACTCTTTATAAAAAAAACTAATTCAAACCATTCCTTTGTTAAATTTATTTTGCATTCGTATTAGCCATAAAAAGTCTTCAAGAAAAAAATGCCAAACTATTTCTACAAGAAGCACACTGGGTCACCACAGCAAGCTCTCGTGATAGTAACAATTTCTGTGTGTCACAGTTTTGAAGGGATGTTGATTTCCCACCTACTTATGCCCATAGTTCCAGGACCACAATTTGTCTGTTCAAAGTAGATTAAGAGATCTCAAGTAAATATGCAGCAACAATGTTGATGAGTAGGAGAAGAACATTGAACAAAGCTTTGTGTATACATTTGTTTAAAGTATTTTTTTGGAGGTTTTACAATTATTTTGTTAGTTCTTTCAACATTACAAAAATAAATGAAATATATATATATTGCTTATAGTCAGAGACAATATAGTCCAAAAATATATATAATTACATATAATCAGATAAAATAAAATCATACATAATAATAATAATAATATTACAATATTATCAATATGATAAAACAAATAACACATTTCTATAGTATTGTATGAATATTCTACATTAATCAGATACAAAACAATCACAAATATAGAGATTAAATATATAGAACTAAATATGAGTTACAATAAAATCATAACATAATATTAATAACATACTTTCAGTATTATAAAATATTTCATTCCTATCTTTATAAATAGTATAATATATTATAAATAAAGAATATTTTTAATAAAAATGACTTCCAATTATAACAATAAAATAAATATATATACATATAATTACATATAAACAATAAACATAGAAATTATATTATTATTATTATTATTAATAATAATAATACAAATCAATAAAACCATAATATAATCCATGTAATTCATATAAATTATATATTATTATTCATTAAACATTTTTTCAATATATATTAATTAAAAAAATAGAAAATTGCTCCACATAAATAGGATTAGTCATGTCTAATATCCATCTAAGGTTTGTTTCTGAAAAAATGGACAAAAGATAATAAACATTTATGGTAATACAATCTAAATATTAACAATTAAAAATATATTTATTGATTAGTATAGGTAGAATAAGAATGAATGTCTTAGAATTTTAGTTTTAACCAAACAAGATTTCCATAGCATTCCTTTTTGATTAAAACTGGAAAATACATATAATTTCGTTTGATAGACATTTGTAGTTTTCTATTTAAAATATACTCTTTTGAAGAATTGCACTTAAGAAAAGGGTGAACGTACTCCACACATGCTCAAAAGCAGGCATCTTACAACAATAAATGCAAGTCCCACCCCCCAGGAAATATAAACACCCCTCTCACAAACCTAAATTTAACCAAGGCATCATAGATACCTTTGGATACCAACAGCCTTATTATATTGTGATTCGGCCAATTGAAAAGGGCTCTATATAAGCACAGGGTATATTTTTTTTACAGAAGTTTTTAGTAAAAAAACTTCTGTAAAAAACATATGCTATGTGCTTATATAGAAGGCTATTCAGTTGGCCAAATCACAATTTAATAAGGCTGCAATTTAATTAAAAGCTAACTTTATGACTTTTGCCTGCCTTATTATGCTTGTAGCCAACCTCTGGTTTATAATGGTTTGATGATGGTTTGATGATTAATTCATCTGTGCTTCAAAAGACTTATCCTTAAAATATGACCTGAGAACAGATGTTGAGAAACACCTCTATAAAAGAGCTCTTCCAAGTGACCAAATAATATAACAATTTATATATTGTAATTCCAACAATATTTTCCATATATTTTGACAATATTATATGCAACTCCATAATATCATATTAATCTTATTAATTTGAATCCACAGAACAATACACTGTAACATTTCATGTTTATAAAGGTAAACCGGCTGTTACTATTAAGCTTAAAGACAAAGATCTCTTCCTTGCACTGAAGTCTGATAAACTTTGGTTTAAGGTGAGTTTTAAACTACATATCTTTCCATAATTAATCCTTTTTTCTTTTCAGACACGATAATTAACAAGTTAAACTTCTCACATTCTCTTAGATCAGGGATGTTATACCTTTTTACATTATAAATCTGACGCAAAACTATAGGAACTATTAGCTCTATTACATCCTGTAGTATCTCCTATAAGGCTGACTCCTAGCTAGAGGAGTTCTTACAAGAGAAGTTGTAGCTATTACATGGTTCCAGCAACTGTTTCATGTAAGGACTTACAGATATGTAGCCAGTGGGTTGTCATATAAGAGCAAATAGCTTACGAGACTCAGAAGGGTCCTTACGAGTAACTTAAGTAGATATGAGTGTTTAAATTGCAAGCCAGAGCCCAGAAACGCAATGACTCCCAAAAGAACCCCAGTAAAACTAAAAAACCTCAATAAGTATTTACATTGTGTCTACATAGCTACATGTTTCCCACTCAATCATTGACACATTGATCTGGTTTATTATTCTTGCACATAAGCATTGCAGTTCAAATGCATTTTATTGTACATTAGAAAATAACATATTACAAGGTATTAAATGTCAGTTGACACACAGGTGAGTGGGTGGTCACTAACCCTGGTGCTCTGTATTATTCAGGTGTGCTTTAGTATAATAGCATTATTTGGGTGTTAGTATTTAATTTTGTGGGCAGTTATTTAGAATTTTGATTTCAATGGCTGTTCTTTAGTATTGTTGTATAGGGCTGGGTTAACCATCAGGAAATTATTCTTCTGTGCTTTAGGATGTGTAGGCTTCAATTTTATGTCTTTAGAGTCTTGAAAATGCTTCTTTATGCTATTTTGTCTTTTCCACTGGGAAACACGTAGCTCCTTAAGTGTCTTTTAAGTGCCTTGTAAATGTTCTCATATAGGGTTGTATCTGTTCTTGAGAGCGGTTGAGTTCACACTTATGGATAGGTCTCACTACGAGCACTCACAGAGTCTTACAAGAACACATAAGATGTTCAGTAACATTTACAGGAGCCATGTACTTGTGCTTTTGGTAAAATCTCCCGTAGCAACAGTAGCTATAACTCGGGAGGTATGTAATAGCTATGTAGCTCCCTAGGTGTATAGTTCACTAGCGCAATTACTTATATGAGCCTAATATGCATAATATGGTATTGATTCCATCCTTGGTCAATATAAGGCTTTGTCAGGGAAACATTTTGTGCAAAGAGGTTTAAAACTAACAAGAGGTCATCTGTGTGGTTTGAAGAAAAAGATTCAACCTCAAGGAAAGAAAAGGGTTCTTCCCAGTGGAAATCTCTAGGACGTTCTGACTTCAGTAGATAACTTTAAAAAGGGGTCAGATATATGTTTAAATAAAAAGAGCATAATGAGTTATGTCCTCCAATTGCCAGTATTTGGGGTCAGGAAAGATATTTTTTCTCCTTTCGAGACAATTGATAAATGTTCAATTGAGTTTGCCTTCCTCTGGATCTATTAATAATTAAAGGATCAGAGGAAATCTAGAAAGATTAAACTTGATGGAGTATTAGTTTTCCAACCTCAATTACTATGTCACTATGATTGTGTTCGGATTTGGCACCAATATCCCTATCCCCAAAGGAACTGTTTTGGCATTTTTTGTTTTATATAAATATTTAACAGTAAAATTAATGAATATAATCCCTGTCAAAGTAATTGTGGCATATCATTTCACTTCAATGAGGTGCCCACGTAGTAATAGTTTCTCAACTAGAACTAGTTCCTTTCTTCCAGTGATATAAGACCCTGCCCAGAGATGAGGGGATTCATCCTTACGGTGGCATCCTACTGCAAGCAGACAGTGAATTAGAAGCAGGGTTTATTGAAGTTATATTGAGTAACAATCATAGTAATTGCATCTTCCTGTAATTCCTCCTTTATAATATTTGTTTATGTTTAACCATTTCTAGTACCACAATGTACTCATGAAACTTATAAATGCAACACTTACATATCTCCACATCTATCTCCTCATTTTTTTTAGTTTAGTTTGCAAATTGTAAAACACAGCATGTCACTATCTGCTTACTAACAACATAAAACTTGCAGCATGATGTCCCTCCCTTGTAAGGAAAACCTTAGGTCACGAATGTGAAAAATTGCCAAATGTATGTGAGTAAACAGGAAAAATGTGTGGTTCAGAAGCTGAGAAACTACTGTATTAGTCAGTGTTTTTCATACAAGTAAAGTTTACATTTATATATATATATATATATATATATATATATATAGTTGACAGACTATAAGAAGTTAAAGAGAATCAATACTAAAGTTGGGTCCCCAATTTAAGTAATTTATAATCTTATAATCTGTATTGGTCCGATAAATTTGCCCCCCGGGAAGCTTATGTGTTCTCTTGTATCTCACCTCTCCAATAGTACATGAACTGTAAGTTAAAGGAGCACTGTAGTTCAATAAAACATGATTGTTTGTGATGTCTGTAACAAGCTAACAACATTAGCAGCTGTACAAGCCATGGACATAAATATATTGAAGATTCCATCTTTTCTTTATTTTATGAAAGACAAGGTGATATATGTGTTTTTTTATCAGAGGAGTTGTAAAGAATTGTAAGCTATGCAGGAGGAGAGAACAGTGAGAAGTGACAAGGATAAGGCCTCTTTGGTTCTTATCTGCCTTCAAATCTATGTCTCTGTGTTTGTTTCATTTTTGGATCTAATTGAATTTGACACCTACCTCTTGCCCCACATGAGCCCTCTTGTGTAAAAATGTGAATACCCTTCTCACACACATTCTTCAACAATGTATCATTGCCCAGAAGAAACATCAACATTTATTTTGGTAATTACAAGTTAGTTGTATAATTAATTGTATCTTTACCATTTATATTTGAAGGACAATATACAGTTCTATCCCCTTCTAGATCTCTACCTTGTCGTGGTGAAGAAGCTTGTGTACTTCAATGAAGCTGAGAGCTATAACATGTAGGGTCACCTACATGTTATAGCTCTCAGCTTCATTGAAGTCATAGCAGGTCATAGACAGGTCATAGCAGAGTGGTCAGACAAATCACAGTCCACTGAAGAAGGAACTGGCAACCCACTCCGGTGTTTTTGCCATGAAAACCTTATGGATTAGCATTACCAGACACAATATGTTCCTGTTGAGCTGGGATCCATAGGGTCACGGAGAGTCGGACGCGATTGAGAGAACAAATACAGTTCCATATTTTTGTCACATTTTCAAAAATATGTTGTAAATGTTATATTGTCATAACGTCACAGCTTAAAAATGGGTTACAAGGTAAGAGGAGCCTTTTGTCCAACTATTATTTTTCAGTATTTGCAAAGATTGCATGTGCAGTACCCACATCTACTGAGGTCTCTGATGAACCCTGTACAGTTATCGCTGTGCTTAAATAACCAGAGGCCTATGACAACATTCATCTAGTAGCAGAACACTTCTTTTGGCAAAACACTGCACCTTGAAGCGGATTGTTCAGAGGACAATATCTCCTCTATGCTTAAGAGCACAGTTGTAATTAATCAATTTGATTTAGTTAAGAAAACTATGTATTCAAGTTAAAAAACTGCCTATAATGATGTCCAAATATATTTTCTGTCCAACAAGAAAGAGGGTGTAAAACTATGTGTAAAAGTTGTTTACTTTATTTAAATTGATTAAGACATGACTTCATAATTGTCATTTTTACTTATTGGTTGTATAGCCTCCAAAGCCCTGCCACAAGAAAATACATAGATTATAAAGTTCTGGCTGTAACTGGCACACTGATTTTTGTTTTTAGCTTTATTGACTTTAATACTTATTGCTAATCATAAAAAGACATGGGTCCCCATTCAATTGACCAAATTGTAATTACGGGAGACTGTAAGGTAGCCTGTAAAAGTTACTGATATTCAATTGGCTTCTACTAGCTACCCACAATAGATTTGCGATTTTACAGGCTCAAAATCCCTGCGGTTGTCAGAAACATAACTCCGTCCTATCTCCCATGTTGATATTTCATGCCCGCAATTGTTACCAGTGCTAAAAACACAAAATCCATATTCAATTGCGACAATTCAGCAAGCCGGTAATTGCCTTCAAAGCCGTAAATGGCAAATGTATAAAAAATTTCTATGAGTACTAGATAGGACAAGTGGGTTAAACACCTATTCGTAGCACTGTAAAAGTAAATATAAACACACTACTGTTCTATAAAATACTGGGAAAGCAATGAAAGGCATTGGAATTAATTGCACAAATGTCTCAAGATCATAAATCTGCAATAAATAATCTTTTTTTAAACGTTTTATTTCCGTGTTATATTGATCTCAGGAATCAAGAAGGTCATACATATCAGGCCACCCACATGGAATAGACCAGTTTATTTATTGATTTTTATTGACTTCTACATCTGCGAGTCAGATTGCAGATCGGACTTCTAAAAACTAATACATTGTAATCTAAACTCTATTTTTACTGACGTCATGTTTCTTTTTGTATTATATTTTTTTAGTTTAATTATTTTTAAGGCATTATAACTCTCACATTTGTCTCAATCCACATCTCTACAGTTTCTGTTTTGTTTTTCAATCAAAAAAAAAATGGCTATTAAAATGGCCATTTTTTTTTGATTTTTGAAAATCAGAGCTGCTTTACATTATTATTTGCTATTTCTAGTAGGCTCTGCTCCTACATGCTTTTAATGGATGAAAATGAGTAATATTTCTAATTCAGAACTAATATTGGAATTGTGTCACCATCAGAACCACCAGAAATGTGTCACTATGTATTCTACCTATACAGGGGCATTTTAGAAGCAGTCTAAAACCATTAACTAAGCTAAAGCTTTTTCTGCATGGTTTCCACTCATCTAACCACACATAATGACTTCAATGTCCCTTTAACGTTTAAAAATGTATGCTTTAAATAACATGTACATTTACATAAAAAAATGGTATTTAGTTAATTCTAAATTTATATTTTTTGTTTTCAGGAAATGACGAAAGAGGAGCTTAAGGAAAGAAAGGAGGAGAATGATATGTATTATTTTTATACAAGTAATACGAGCATCATCAACTATTCATTTAATCCAGTCTTATTTCCTCATTTGTTCATCAGCTGCTCAACTGAAGATAATATGCCTGTAACTGCGCAGCCATCAAGTGAAAACACTCGTATCACTGAGTTTGTGCTTGAAAACATGTTTCCTAGAGCGAGATCTCAAAGGTTACGTGTTGTACTCAAATGGAAGAACTTTAGGAAATCTTCAAGTAGAGATAGATAACTTCTCCTTTTCATAGTGCAATAGTTGACTATATATTAACTATATCTTATATTTTCCCTTAAATTGGCAATCTGAAACCCCCTTCTAACTTCTAGAATGGTGCAATCTTAATTTAATTTGTGCATTAGCTTAAATAACTGAGCTGAGACCTGAGTTGACCATCACCTGTTGCCAAGGGCTAAAAACAGCCTTTAGGATGATCACTTGCTGTGCATAGTTAACACAGCCAATATGAGTAAGACTGATTAACTCACCTTTGTTGAAGTAAAGAAATCTTAAATTCTGGCCTGCTTGTGACTAGAGTTTATCATGTATTATCTATACTGTTGAATGAATTAAATGTCACCACAATTCTCTCCCACCTCTTTCTATCACACCATTCATGTCCTCTGTATTGTAAGCTTTTAATTGTATTACGTTCATATTTAATTTTCCTAAGTATTTTTTCATTATTTAAAGGACTATGAAACTGTCATGGATTATGAATGCATCTGACAGAAAAGAATCCATAGTGGATACAAATATTCTTTAAATAATCCCAGAATAAACTTACCATAAAGTTTGCAAAATGTCTTCTGTTTTCTCGCAGTTGATTTTGAGAAGGAACACACCTGATAAGCCAAGCTAAATTAGCATAAAATTCAAAAACAATGTAAAAGTATATGATATTCAGTCTCTGCAGCAAAGCATCATGGGATTTATAGCCTTGTGTTCCATGTTGATGAGCTGAATGGCAAAAACAACAAGACATGAAGTTGCTGCTTTGTCTTCATTGGAAGGAAACTCCGCTAGTATCGTACCCTTCAATGTGAATCCTACATTACCTCTGACATAACTTCCTTTGCTTCACCTTCCTGCTGTTTTAGAGAAAGACAGAGTAGTTGTATATATGTAGTCATGTCACAACCCAGGGGTGAGTGGACCAGGTGTGCCCCAAACCTTCCTGCTTTCAGCTACACAAACACCCCTAGATTGTCAGGGTTCTTGTAATCTCACCACCCAGCTTGCTTCTCCATTCAGGAACTGGTTAAGGATATCAGGAATCAGGAACAGGTATTAGTCTCTTTAGAGTAGAACCTAGAAGGATACCAGCATCATGATAAAGCAGGAATAATCAGGAACAGCACAAACAGATGTAACCTTTAAAGTAGGTCCCAGGAGAGGTATTAGAATACCCTCAAGTTATTTAGCTGATAAATCCCTTTTCCAAGAATGACTGTACACCATGATTATGTACAGACAAACTAAGCATACTATAGTGGAAAAACAAGCCAAAGGGGCGGGAGGATGAACAGATCCCCCTCCTGTGGTGCCTTATTGCTGAATGCTCAGACGGCATGGTTGTTGGTTTCTTCAGCTGAGGGGTGGAGCATATAGTCCCAGGTGGCCACCCATGTGCAGCTCTGTCTCTGAGAATGGAAACAAACAGGCAGATGGTCCACTAGTTAGCAGATCACTGGCAAAATTGGTTGGACCAGTGCTGGTGATACCTCACAGCTGCATTTGTAGGTTGGGCATTTGACTCTGCATGTTGGTAAGAAGAAGCATAGTGCCTTCATACCGGGCGCATTGTGCTTTTCTTATATGTAATGACATGGTCCATTTACACAAGTCTCTTGGGTAGTTCCCCAAATGAGGGTAGTTAGTGTCACCGGCGTGATCTAGTGGTTGGAGTGCCCTGGCGGGGGTGTGCGACCCGCTTCTCACTAACAGGTTTAACATGGCTCCCTGGGGGCAGTGTGGTGGGTGTCACAGTGACCAGTCGAGGCAGCAGTAGGACTTATATGGATACAAATGTGGACCATTCTTCCATTCAGAGATTTATTTTAACACAATAAGGCTCTCTTAGAAGCGTTGCTGGCTTGTCCCAGCTGTTTGCATTGTCTATCCCACAGTCTCTCATGCCATTGGTCCCTAATTGAGAGAAAATAACATGAATAGTATACATATGAAAGTAATGTATAAATGCAATATAACATTTCTACGTAATTAATAAATAATTTTCAGGAGTACCGGTACTGGAAGGCGTTGGGGTAGTCCAATGAAGGTGACCAGGGAGACCTACAAAGGATAGGTCTAATCCTCTGTGTCATAACTCCACCCCCTAGTCACTGACAGGTGATGGGGATCAGCCAAACCATATCTAATGAGACCATAAAGATCCGCCTGAAATCCGACAAAAGTGCCAGCTGCTACTCTGTTGTTATATCCTGCTGCAAATTGTTGTCCTTCTTGATTCACTATTGCGGCTGCTATGTACTGCATAGCTGTTTCTGTTCCTGTCTGCCAGGAGTTCTGCCTACGCATACTAATCTACTCAGTTCCAATACTCACCTCCACCTGTGTGCTTGATCCTGCCTTCATCCCCTAGTCCCCTAGACCTCTGTTCCTAGTATTTACTACTACTTTCAACTATATTTTTTAACTTCTATAAAAATAAAAGTCTTTCTTACACAATATTCTTTCATTCAACTATGCATGTCCTGGATTGTAACGTCATATATTCCTGGAATTAACAATAACCGTTTCTGCCGTCAAAAAACAAATACATACATACATAATGAAAAGATTGCACATACTATTGTGCAAATACCTTTATAATTAAACCACAACAATAATTACACAAGTGCAAAGCACACGTAAATGGGATTAAAATTGTTTATTAATGTTTAGTAGAAGTGATAATTGAGTTTGAAAGTTAGATATTTTAAGCATACATATCTGAAAGTATCCTTTGTCTCTGTAAGTTCTTTTATCTAAGAACATTAATTAACATACACAGTGAGAGAAATGAGCATTGAAAGCATGCAAAGTTGGTATAAAAAAATAATGAGAAGAGTTTAAAGTTTAAAAGTGCATTCTTGTCTGGCAACCCAGAGGTCTAGAGAGACATGCAATTCTATCTATGTCCTGTCTAGGGAAGATGGACAGCGTATTAAGAAATCTCAGCTGTTCTCCATAAATTGTGAAACACTTGCAGAAAGTGGATTTAAATAAAAGCTAGTGCAATCAGATTACCCACTAATGGGTCTTAGTTATTCTGATATGATTCAAATTGTAAGTATTCACATAAAGGAAATACTTTCTAGAACCCAGTGACAGATAAAGGAAACTTTAAACTAGTGGATTTCCTACACATTGGGTAGAATTAACTCACTCTTGTACAATATTCTTCTATATATAAAATGAACTATATTGGAGAAGTTTGCCATCAATTTTATGCTAAGTAACACTGAGTTGCAGCTAGTGCTGCTAATTCAAGCACTGCAGCACATTTGATGCCATCAAGAGATGTCTAAGCATCTACAGGGCTTGATGCAAGCGTTTCATGTTCATGGCTTCTACAGCTTTGTAAAACCAACTAAACAGGAAATAAGTAGATTTCTAGAACAGAACAATTTAGCTAAAGTCCCAAAGAGCGAGTTGATAAGTTAAACCGGAAATTTAATGAGAGAGAGGTAGAATCCTCCATTGCGGAATAATTGCATAAAGCCCCAGGCTCTGGTGGCTTTGTAAATCAATATTCTCTCATCATTGTTAGCAGATCAGTTGAAAAAACTGATTAATAAAATAAAAATTAAAGTTCCACCACTGAAGAAAAATTAGAAGTAACAGTAGTCACAACTTTAACACAAGCCAAGGACCTAACTGACTGCTTGAATTATCAGCCTATATAACTGTTGAATGTAAGTGTGAAAAATCTTGTGCATGAGATTGAGACCTTTAATGACAAAACAAATATGCTTGGATTAAATAGGCTTTATGAGAACTAGAGAAGGACCAGTTAACTCTAGAAGATTGATCAATAGTATTACATATGCAAATGATAAAAACATTTGTATGTAACTAGATGACAAAAAGGCCTTTGACAGAGTGAGCTCGGATTTTATAGACCTGGGCCCCTATTCAATTTAGCAATTGTTAGTTACTGGAGCCTGTAATGTAGCCTGTAAACTAATTTGCTATTTACTTGGCGTCTTTTAGCTACCCACAAATGATTTGTGGGTTACTGGCTGAATATCCCTTCTATCGTATCCATCGTAATCATATCTAAGCCTTTGATCTTTCAAGGCCGTAAATTTTACAATCGCAAATCACTATTCAATTTCTACATTTCCTCAAGCCAGCAATTGTTTTCACACCTGTAAATGGCAAATGTAGAAGAAAATCCTACAGGGACCAGATAGGACTCGCAAGGGGGTTGAACACCTGATCGCAGCACTGTAAATGCAAATAAAAAAATCAATACTGCTTTAAAAGACGGGGAAAGAGATGAAAGATATTACAATTAATTGCACAACAGTCTCAAGCTTGCAAATCTGCAATCAACAATTATTGTTTTTACATTTCATTTCCGTGTTATATCAATCTCGGTAATCAAGGAGTTAAAACATATAAGACCACCCACATGGACTAGAACAGTATCATCATTCATTTTTATTAATTTATACATTGCTTTATTGAGAGTCTGATTGCATATGCAATTAATTGACGTTTAACCTCCATGTTTTCCGGACGTCATTCACTATTGACTGTTTCTAAAACGGTAGTTACGGCCTTGCTTAATTGATCATGGTCATGCTCTGAAATGCTACTTACGGGTGCATGGTTTATGGTTTAGGCTTTCGGACAGGTAGCTGTGAGTTTGTTCAAATTAATCTGTCTGTAACTGTTGCAAATTTCAAGCCCGCAGTTGCCTTCATACAGACCACAAGTCTGCAATTAAATGGAGGCCCTGGTCTTATGTACATCTGGATTTTGCCGCTTTGGAAACTGTGGAATAAAAAGCCTTCTGCTCATATTGATGGGACAAAATTTAAATCAGATACTTTTTACATTAAAAATGATATAAGCGGGGGGGCGTGTCCGGACGCTGAAAGGACTATATTATAAAAGGGGTATAAGGACCCCAAAAGCAAGGGGTTACCCTTTTATGGCTATCTATGACACCACCAGAAACGGAAAGCATCACAAGTACTCCCTAAATCCGCCTCCGGACCCGAAATTCGGCAGCGAGGACTTGAGGCCTACTCCATCGGGCCTCCCGCAGCAACCACTCCCGGCAACCCTTCCGTGCAAGAAGAATAGGGGCACAGCCACCTGACGGATCTTCGCCGCAAGGCCTGCACCTGGCCGAGGAAGAGAAGACCCACAGCTTGGGCTATCGGAGGTGTGACACGGGGAGGGTCCACGGAAGAGAACCCATGCTTAGGCCCCATGGGCCGAAAAATAATATATCTGCTTCCCCCTCCTGCAGCCTTCATCAGGGCACATTCAGAGGAGCAGGACCGTGGACTGTATAGCTGGCCAAGGTGAGAGAGCCGCCAGGGAAGAGGGGGCTTGGACGGAAGAGCCTCGTGGTGACGGTGGCAATCTTGGCTAAGGGGGCCAAGGGCCTACCTCTGCACAACGAGCAGGTCCCGGGCACATCAAAGGGGAGCTTGCATAACACCAGGGAAGCTTCCCGCCAAACGAGCGGCGGCCATCTTAGATCTACCCACATCCCATAGTGACTCAGCCAGGGCTCCACTTACTGCACACTGTAACTGTGGGATTGCTCCCCCAGGGGGCCTAAACGGAGGTTTGTCTATAGGCTAGGACAAACCAAATACAAGCTCAGAGCCTGACTGTTGTTTTCTGCAATCCATTAGAGGCTCCCATATATCTACAGCACCAGACAACAGAACGGGAAGCCACCATTTTGGAATAGGGTAAAACAGACGAAACGCCAGGAGTCTGCTCTCTCTGCTACCACTCCAGAGGCCCTCAGGCAAGCAAATGTAAGTCCATACTTAATAACATCGAACTGATTGGTGCCTGACCAGCCTGACAGAGCTGCATGTCCCAGAACTATAGAAAAGAATAATAAGACAGGTGATGGGGATCAGCCAAACCATATCTAATGAGACCATAAAGATCCACCTGAAATCCGACAAAAGTGCCAGTTGCTACTCTGTTGTTATATCCTGCTGCAAATTGTTGTTCTTCTTGATTCACTTTTGCGGCTGCTATGTACTGCATAGCTGTTTCTGTTCCTGTCTGCCAGGAGTTCTGCCTACGCATACTAATCTACTCAGTTCCAATACTCACCTCCACCTGTGTGCTTGATCCTGCCTTCATGCCCTAGTCCCCTAGACCTCTGTTCCTAGTATTTACTACTACTTTCAACTATATTTTTTAACTTCTATAAAAATAAAAGTCTTTCTTACACAATATTCTTTTATTCAACTATGCATTTCCTGGATTGTAACGTCATATATTCCTGGAATTAACAATAACCGTTTCTGCCGTCAAAAGACAAATACATACATACATAATGAAAATATTGCACATACTATTGTGCAAATACCTTTATAATTAAACCACAACAATAATTACACAAGTGCAAAGCACACGTAAATGGGATTAAAATTGTTTATTAATGTTTAGTAAAAGTGATAATTTAGTTTGAAAGTTAGATATTTTAAGCATAAATATCTGAAAGTATCCTTTGTCTCTGTAAGTTCTTTTATCTAAGAACATTAATTAACACTAAAAGATTTTGACCGCCTGCTGGGAATCCGAACATCTAACCACTCTGACCCTATGCGCAAGTCACTACACGTCACAAGACGGCAAGAGATGGGGAGGAACAAGAGAGCACTACCAACAAAGAGAATTACAGATTTCTGCAAGCCTCCAGGGGCTTCGAAGGAGGTGGCATCAGACCCGTCGGGAGAATCAGGGGATGAGGGCCTGGCAGACTTGCCCCATCCTGACATGAACCTCTCTAAAAGCTCCTTAGCCCAGATTGAGGGACTATTGCAAACATACATGACCAAAACAGTTGATGCCATCAAGAAAGATATCCATGAATTGGGCCAAAGGACCCACTTGCTTGAAGAGACCACCGATCAGATTGTTGAGGCACAAGAGCAAGATAGGCAGGAAATTCATCAGTATTCTTCTCTCATAACGGCCTTGGAAGGTAAGTATGAAGATCTTGAGAATCGCTCGAGATGCCACAACATAAGAATGAGAGGGATTCCCAGAGCGGTTCAGGATCTGAAGAAATATGTCTCGGAGACACTGGCCATGATCCTGCCAGAGGTCCCGGCCTCACGGCTGGATATTGAAAGAGCCCATAGAGCCCTAGGGGCGACAAGAAACTTGGAGGTGCCCAGAGATGTTATCATTCGATTTCCTTGGCAACAAACAAGTGACCTGGTGTTAACAGCAGCCCGAAACTCCCCAGATATCAAGAGGCCTGATAATGCTCCACTTCTTCTCTTCTCTGACCTCTCCCCCATCACGCTAGCCAATCGAAGAGACATGAAGCAGGTCCTGGGACTGCTGATTCAACACAACATTCAGTATCAGTGGGCTTCCCCTTTGCCCTGGTATTCCAGTACAAGGGCAAATCATAATATGCCCGCTCACTTGAAGATGGCTGGGCAATCCTCCAAGCTCTTCATATGGTCCCGGAAGAAGAAGGGGACGGGGGACCAAACCCCCGGCGGGAAAGACCAAGTCTCAACCCCAAGCAGCGATGGTCTACTGTCCCGTATAAAGCTCAGGCCCAGACAACAAAGAAGACAGCTGGAGGCCCCACATCCTCACCCCAGACCTAGCCCTCCCAGGCACGGAACAAGGCGGTCTCAGAGGGCCCAGAAGCAAGCGGCTTGTGACCAGAGGAAAGCCAGAAAAAAAAAGACAAGAGAGCGGCTGTATTGAATCTTGCTCCTTTTGGAACTATGGATGGTTTTCTATCAAGTTTTTTGAGACTGAATGTTAAGTATTTTTACCTACTTTTAGGCACTTTTGCTCTATATCCCCAAGAGATGACTTGGCTGCTGGTTATACTGTCTTTACTACACAAAGATTTATAGATCCGGAAATACTCCCCCCTCATAGTATTTTTTTTTAGCTGTTTTTTTTTTTTTTTCCTGTTCCTCCCCCGGAACTTATCCACCCCTTCCAATTGGGGTCCTTTGGAAGAGTGGCAAGTCCACTCAACCTTCCCCACGATGCCAGGATAGACGACTGATGGTGTGTTTGAAAGACTCAATGTATTTCTATGAATGTTTAATTTTACTAACTTTAAACAGTTACAAAGTTGTTATTACTTATTTAATCTGTGTCCTTTTTTTCTTTCTTTTTTCCCCCCGCTTTTCTCCCCCTGGTGTGCACTCTCCATTTCCGCGCCAATGTGGGCCGTGCTTGGCTTTCAGGTGTTGTCCCGGCTCCCTCCCGGCCGCTCTCTCCTTGTTGGGTCCTTTACAGGACAAGGTAAGATGACTGGACAACACAGCCCCACACTATACATTCGTAATGGCTGGACCAGCTGACGCTAACTTTACCTTTGTGAGTCACAACGTGAAGGGCTTTAATTCCCAGTTTAAAAGAAGGAAGGCCTTTATGTACTACAAAGATTTTATGCCATCGATTATATTCATGCAGGAAACACACTTTGCTCGTAAACATATACCAAATTATCTTAGCTGAGATTATATCACCTATTACTCCTCTACCCAAGTTACCAAAAAAGCGGGGTCCTCAATACTGATTCATCGCAACTTCCCCTTCCAGTTAGAGTCTAAAGTAGTGGATAAGGATAGACACTATGTAATACTCCACGGAACGGTCCTGGAGACTAATATATCCCTCATCTCCTTTTATGCTCCCACCAATGCATCACATAAATCATTACTGCATATTCTTCGGCTTTTGGAGCCTCACTCGTGCAATACGATGGTGATGGGAGGGGATTTCAGCCTGACCTTTGATCAAGTCCTAGACCGCTCGGGTACGCAGGCCACAGATCGTTTTTTGAACAAACTAAGACAAATTAAAAAGACTCTAGACGGTTTGGGCCTGGTTGACGCCTGGAGGGGGCACCACCCACACAGTAGGGACTATACTTACTATTTCCACACCCACAGATCTTATTTGCGGATCGATACCTTCTTGATAGCTTCATCATTGTTTGATCGATCAAAGAGGGCGGAAATAAAGGTATGCCCCTGGTCAGATCATGTGGCGGTAAGCATAGACATTGACCTAGGGTTGAATATATCCACACCGTATCCCTGGAAACTAAATGAGCTCCTACTCGCTCATTCAGAGCTGTCGGAACAAATTGAAAAGGATCTCCGCTTTTACTTTGAGTGCAATGGGACGGCTAACTCGAACATAGGATGGGTATGGATGGCCCATAAGGCCTTTATCCGGGGCTCCTGCATTAAAATAGCTTCTGCTTTTAAAAAGAAATGTAAACTCAAAGAGCAGGAATTAAACACTAAGTTACAGGACTTAGAGTCAGGGAACCAATCATGCCCCTCGTCCAGGCTTCGCCAGATGATAGAACAGTGTCGGCTAGAGTTATATTAACTTAATATATCACTGTGCAATTTTCCTGGTGCTTAACACCTTATTATAATATTCAAGTAATTGTGAAAAATTAGGGAACATAAATAGCCTAAGGATGGATAGTTACTCTTTAAGAGCTATTAGCATACAATGTCCCATATTCATATCACATTCAATCTTCCCTCATATGGCAAAATTACTTTGCTAATCTTTGGGAAGATGAAAAAATGTGTTTTTATATTAGATCTAAAAAGTTAAATTTAAAACCAATCTAGAAAAAAGCGCACCCTTAGTACTCTTATGGTTAACAAAAAAAAAAGGTTTTATAATTAGTAATTATGTGATCATATGTGAGGAGTATATGGGGAATACCTAGAATAACTTCTGTAAAAGTTGTTCAATACTACACTCCTTATTGCCTGAGGCTACTGTATGTCATTAAAGCAGACTAGCAATTCAAAGTAGTCAAAAGGAGTCAATAAAAAAAAATAATATGTACCATGGTTCACCATAATAAATACTACTCCCTTAATATCACAATCAAAATAACCAGAGTACTTGCGCTTCTGTAGAGATAGTCCCGACAGTCCCGTTTCGCCCTTCTTAGGGCTTACTCATGGGCTACTGAATTTCGGTTTAAATGGGGCTTTTATAGCCCTTTTCCATCCATTTACGCTTATTAAACGCAATTTACGTCATTACATCACTACGTGGTGACGTAATCAACGTGAAAACGTCACCACGTTTTTTCCAAGGTGTTAATTTGCCAACCATACGCGATTTGCCAATCGTCTCCATTATGTTAGCATTGTGTAATTACACTAATAGGCTGTATGAAGGCACATCTACATAATATATAATCTTTTGAATCTTTAAAAGTTGCAAAGCTTTTTCTCCAAGCATTCTTTGCTTGGGACAATAAACTTGCAGGCTTTGCATTTTCCACATTTCAATAATCCCTTTGTGGATGATAACCATGATGTTTTCATTTGTTTAGATGGCTTAAAGAAACTATTCACTAATTCATCTTTGATGCTTTTGTTCTTTCGATAAGTAATGGAGGCTTTTTCTGGTAAACTTGTGTGTAATGTAGAGTCTTCTGTTAGTATATACCAATGCTTGTCTAGAATTTCTTTGATTTCTTTCCAATCTTTTCCAAATGACATTATGCATCTTATCTGGCCACTCGCTTCTGCTTTCTTCTTTGCATATAATAGATCCTGTCTACTGGATTCCAAAGCTCTTTTATATGCTTTTTTCAGTAGATGATTTTGATATCCTCGAGCCTTAAATTTTTCCCTCAGTTGGTCTGCTTGGGTCTTAGAGTCTTCTGGATTACTGCAATTTCTTTTAACCCGTAGTTTGTTGTAGTAGGTTTCGTAAAGGTAGATGTATGTATTTTTCCCGTTAAATCCTTTGATATTATTAGGTCTAGGAATTCGATTTTTTCTTCATCCATAACATACGTGAATTTTAAACCTAGAGAGTTTGTATTTAATTTTTCAATGAACTCAATAAATTCCTTGACATCTGCAATAAATCTATGCCAGGATAGTATTTTGTCATTGTATCCAGACATATCTTCAGAGAATACATGTGTTTTTTCCCAGAAACCCAAATACAGGTTTGCATAATTCGGGGCGCATGGGGTCCCCATGGCGGTACCATTGATTTGGTGATACCAATGGTTATTGAAAATAAAGAAGTTTCGTGTTAGTATAAAATGAAGCAATGATGTAATGAATGCATTCATATTTCTATATTACGTGGGTCTCATACTTAGATAATGTTCAACTGCTAAAATCCCTTGATCATGTGGGATGCTGGAATACAGTTGTTCAACATCAATGGATATCAAAATTGTTTTAGTGGGCACAACAATATCCTCTAAATGTTTCAAAAGATCCAATGTGTCTTTTAAGTATAAAGGTATTTCAGGTACTATTTCTTTGATGTAATCATTTACGTATTCACTTATTTTTTCCGTCAAACTACCATTTCCAGATACAATTGGTCGTCGCGGTACGGGCAGTTTCTTTTTATGTATCTTTGGTAATGAATAGAAGGTGGCTATCACCTGTCTTTTTGGAAAAAGATAATCATACGTGTTCTGATCTATGAGTTTATCTTGTTTGGCTGTTTGCAGTAAATGTTTTAACTCTTTTAGGAATTCTTGGAGTGGATTACTTTTTAACACTCTATATGTTGATGTATCCAATAGTAATTTGTTGCACATTCTTAGATATTCTTGTTCATCCAAGATAACAGTGTTACCTCCTTTGTCGGCGGGTTTTATCTCCACCTTGCTCTTTTTTAATTCCTGTAGAGCTTTGAATTCCTCCACACTTAAATTGCATTTATCCTTACTTTTTTTATCCTGAGCATGATTAAATAGACATTTAAAATCTTTATTCACCAAATCCACAAATACCTGAATATTTCCATATTGTTTAAAGTCAGGCGTAAAAGTGCTGTTATTTTTCTTGGTTATTTTAGTTTGAGAAAAACCTTCATACTTTTGTTCGTCCATTAGTGACAACATAGTTTCAAATACTTCTTTGTCTTCATCACATATTCCCAAATTTTTCAGTTCTATTTGCCGTTTTTGTGTGAAGAATTTTGTAAGTGCTAGTTTCCTCGCAAATAAATTTATATCTTTTACATTTACGGCTAGAGTTTTTACATTCGGCTAGAGTTAGACACACTACTCTCCCACAAAACGGAGAAAGCCCTTAGACGAACCAAGCATCTATTCTACTCCAAAGCCAAAAAGCCAGACTCCTTATTAGCTAGGAAGCTGTGATCTAAGATAGCTGAGTCTAAGATATTGCGGATTAGAACTGCAAAGGGGCAGATAATGGTTAGCCAAGATGTCATCAAGCGTACGTTTGCAGATTTCTATAAGTCAATATGTTCCATAAAGCTGCAACCGAACGCAAATTTCACAGGTCTTACCTAGATTCCTGTGACCTTCCCAAAGTCTCAGATCAGAATACGGCTACACTTAACTCAGACATAACAGTAGAGGAGATATTAAAAGCCATCAACAACTTGAAACCAGGGAAGGCCCCCGGCCCTGACGGACTCCGATGCCCCCGGAGCTAAACAGGGCGGACCTAATTGTTTTTCCCAAAGAAGGCAGGAACCCACTAGAACCGAAGAATTATCGGCCTATATCCCTTATAAATAGGGATCTTAAACTGCTAGCCAAAATTATCGCAGATAGGATCTCGGTGTTCCTTCCGGATCTGATCCACAAGGATCAAACAGGTTTCGTTCAACATCGGCAGGCAGCGGATAACATCAGGAGAACTATGAATGTCATCCATTTGGCCGCCGAGAGCAAGTCCCCTCTCTGTGTGCTAGCCCTAGATATGGAAAAAGCCTTCGACACATTGGAGTGGTCTTATATGTATGCAGTGCTGGCCAAATTCAGCTTTGAAGGGAGGTTCATACAACTCATTAGAACACTGTACAAAAATCCGCAGGCCAGCCTGAAACTTCCGGGTTCAGAGAACATCTCGATAGACATCCAGAGGGGGACAAGGCAGGGATGCCCACATTCTCCACTACTTTTTGCGCTGGCGATCGAGCCTTTGGCTCAAAAGATTAGATGCAACACTGAGATACAAGGAATGCGGGTGGGTCTTCACCACTTGAAATGTTCGCTCTTTGCGGACGACCTTCTTTGTACACTAACGGAACCATTAACGTCGATTCCCGCTTTATAGTTGACTTTAGGTAGATTTGGTGCCCTGTCAGGCCTACAAATTAATGTTGAAAAGACTGAGGCCTTAGGAGTTGGCTGTAATGATATAGAAATCACAAGGTTGTGGAGACCAGCAGCCAAGGTCAGCAATAATCCAGTTCAGCAATTTGTAGGTGAAACAGGAACAAGCTTTATTGAAGCGATCAGGAACCACACAATAATCTGGCAAGGTACATTGACAGGAAGTGCCTTATATAGGCCAAGGACCAGACACCTGACCAGGCACAGCTGAAGAGACTTAGGCACAGATACAATTGCTAGCAGAGTCAAGGTTATCAGATCTCAATTAAATTCACGAAGGCAGGCTGGCGCAGTGGTAGGGAAGAGGTATAGCAGCCTGGGGACCAGGGTTCAAAACCCAGCAGAGTCAATTCCTCACATTGGCATTCCACATGCGGTCCTGGAAGCTTTGAAAGCGGAGTATAGATTTCAATGGCCCAAAAACTCTATTAAACACTTGGGGGTTAGAATCACCAGGAAGCTGTCAGACATATATAAGGCCAACTTCCCACCCCTATTTAAACAATAAATGGAAGAAATGCGACGATGGGCGAAATACCATATCTCATGGACAGGGCGGATAAATTTGGTAAAAATTACGGTTTTGCCAAGAATATTATATTTATTTAGAACTCTCCCAGTCCCGCTAGACATGAAGGAACTAGATAAACTTCAGGCTACTATATTCAATTTTATATGGCGAGGTAGGTCGCCGCATATAGCAAGAAGGACTATGTACCAGCGCAGGTCTCAGGGGGGACTCTCGTGCTCGAGACTTTACCTGAGAGTGGCGCAGCTTGTGTTTATCCAACTGGCTCATTCGGGTAAGCTACAACCGCTTTGGGCCTTCATGGAAAATTGGCAAATGCAACCTCACTCATGGGATATTATAGTCTAGGATCTCAGGCATCAGGCAGCGAAACGGTAACAGACAACTTTTAACAAGACTTCAATGTGTATTGTATAAATATAACTTATTATATACAACTGTAAGAAATCTAGTGTTAATCATTTGTTATAACAATTGTGTGTTTGTATCAAGACATTATACCTCAGGTCTTTTTATTATTCCCACAAATATATATATACAGGGAGTGCAGAATTATTAGGCAAATGAGTATTTTGACCACATCATCCTCTTTATGCATGTTGTCTTACTCCAAGCTGTATAGGCTCGAAAGCCTACTACCAATTAAGCATATTAGGTGATGTGCATCTCTGTAATGAGAAGGGGTGTGGTCTAATGACATCAACACCCTATATCAGGTGTGCATAATTATTAGGCAACTTCCTTTCCTTTGGCAAAATAGGTCAAAAGAAGGACTTGACAGGCTCAGAAAAGTAAAAAATAGTGAGATATCTTGCAGAGGGATGCAGCACTCTTAAAATTGCAAAGCTTCTGAAGCGTGATCATCGAACAATCAAGCGTTTCATTCAAAATAGTCAACAGGGTCGCAAGAAGCGTGTGGAAAAACCAAGGCGCAAAATAACTGCCCATGAACTGAGAAAAGTCAAGCGTGCAGCTGCCACGATGCCACTTGCCACCAGTTTGGCCATATTTCAGAGCTGCAACATCACTGGAGTGCCCAAAAGCACAAGGTGTGCAATACTCAGAGACATGGCCAAGGTAAGAAAGGCTGAAAGACGACCACCACTGAACAAGACACACAAGCTGAAACGTCAAGACTGGGCCAAGAAATATCTCAAGACTGATTTTTCTAAGGTTTTATGGACTGATGAAATGAGAGTGAGTCTTGATGGGCCAGATGGATGGGCCCGTGGCTGGATTGGTAAAGGGCAGAGAGCTCCAGTCCGACTCAGACGCCAGCAAGGTGGAGGTGGAGTACTGGTTTGGGCTGGTATCATCAAAGATGAGCTTGTGGGGCCTTTTCGGGTTGAGGATGGAGTCAAGCTCAACTTCCAGTCCTACTGCCAGTTCCTGGAAGACACCTTCTTCAAGCAGTGGTACAGGAAGAAGTCTGCATCCTTCAAGAAAAACATGATTTTCATGCCGGACAATGCTCCATCACACGCGTCCAAGTACTCCACAGCGTGGCTGGCAAGAAAGGGTATAAAAGAAGAAAATCTAATGACATGGCCTCCTTGTTCACCTGATCTGAACCCCATTGAGAACCTGTGGCCCATCATCAAATGTGAGATTTACAAGGAGGGAAAACAGTACACCTCTCTGAACAGTGTCTGGGAGGCTGTGGTTGCTGCTGCACGCAATGTTGATGGTGAACAGATCAAAACACTGACAGAATCCATGGATGGCAGGCTTTTGAGTGTCCTTGCAAAGAAAGGTGGCTATATTGGTCACTGATTTGTTTTTGTTTTGTTTTTGAATGTCAGAAATGTATATTTGTGAATGTTGAGATGTTATATTGGTTTCACTGGTAAAAATAAATAATTGAAATGGGTATATATTTGTTTTTTGTTAAGTTGCCTAATAATTATGCACAGTAATAGTCACCTGCACACACAGATATCCCCCTAAAATAGTTAAACTAAAAACAAACTAAAAACTACTTCCAAAAATATTCAGCTTTGATATTAATGAGTTTTTTGGGTTCATTGAGAACATGGTTGTTGTTCAATAATAAAATTAATCCTCAAAAATACAACTTGCCTAATAATTCTGCACTCCCTGTATATATATATATATATATATTATAGATGTATATAAATTAGCTAGCTATATGTGTATGTAATTAGCTAAAAACCAAGTCTGTGTATGGGAAAAGACAACAGGTGTCAGTAGCCCCGTTTAAAATAACTCAGAGAATCACAAAGGTCTTGTTTACAGTAAAAACATAAAGTCTTAAGTGTACATTTGTAGACAGCTGAATACAAGACTCTAGATAGGTGTATATGAGTGTAATGTTACTGCCTGTATAGAAACCAACAGACTAATTTCAACTTATAGCCATGTATGATGTATAGAGAGGGTGGGTCATGAGCTACAATATGATATAAAAAGCCAAGAATCTATGGAAGAGATGGCAACCAGCAGGCAACCAGCAGAGGCACCCAGGACAAGAACCGGCTGTCCCAGGTTGAAGGAGCCTTCATGCAGTCCAGAGAGAAGTGTGCTAGATGAGCCCAGCTGAGCAGATCCTGACCAAAGAGAACCTGATGGAGGCTGAACTTCCAACACTGATCACATGTGGTATTATCCTGTATCTTTATATTACATAATGTAGAATTCATATCAGTATTATATTTGTAAATATTGTCTTAATACTTCTTGTCTGTTATCTGTTTTGTCTAAAACCATTTGTGTAACTGTATCTTGATTTATGTAAAATGTATCTTAATTATAAACTTATTCATATGTCCGTTTATTGATTTGTCCAAAATAACTTATTACTTGTAGAAATTATACATTAATTATTTAGTTATTAGTTAATTTCTTACAATATCTTCAACTCTAGCGGCTTGGGCTCGGCTTAAGTCGATTGGCGGCTTGGCTCCCCTCCTATCGCCATCGTTATCCATTGTTATCCCTAAGATCTTTCCCCGAATTTTGGACTGCGTTTAGCCTCACCTCTAGACAATGGTGGCTTAGCAGCCCACTGGAAAAAGCAGGAACTTGGTTTTCAGACGACGCTCTGCTATCCCACACCTATCTTATCACCAAATATCACATACCTGAGAGTGAACTCTGGAATTACAGAAAAATTAGACATTGGATATCCTCTCTAATCCGGGTACATGGGACCCCTAAACATTCCTGGTGGTTGACTATATGTGCAAAATTGCCCTCTATCAAAGGCCTCCTTGGGTCTCTATATTCTTTTCTGAATGACTCTCTGAACAAACAGAAGCCAAAATATATGCTCCAATGGGAGAAAGACCTGGGTAGGGAGCTAGATGGAGCAACTTGGAGAGAAATTTGCACCAACTTAACAAAAGGATCATACACATATAGCCTACTTGAGACCTCAGTTTTGCACAGGACCTACTATACCCCCTATCTAATGTTCAGACTTAATAATAGACTTAGCGAGGACTGCTTTAGAGGATGCAAGGCTAAGGGAGACTTTTTACATATATGGTGGACTTGTCCATTAGTGCAGATGGAGTGGAAAGAGATGTCTGACTTATTCTCGCAAGTGACAGAAACCAAGTTGGGGCCGCAGATGGAGACCTATCTTCTGGGGGTTCAAGGAACCAGTCTCTCTAAAAGCCAAAGCAAATTATGGCAATTCAGGGCTCTCGCCACCAAAGCCTGTAGTGCAAAAAAAACGGAAAACTACAACACTGACCTCCAGAGAGATCATTTTGAAAATAAATTATGTTATGGTAAATGAGAGACTGTCCCATGTCCTACAGAACACGGTCCCCCTATTCCAGAGTATCTGGACACCATGGCTGACCTCGGCCCACAGCATTGAGGTTGGGATATGACTAAGACTGTAAGGATTGAAGATATTGCCGAAGGTTGGCGATGGGGGGGAGCCTGGATAACCACTGATACCAGTATAATTTCGGCCTGTGCGGCACTGGAGGAGTACGCCAGGTATTTTCTAACTCTCCCCCCCCCCTTTTTTTTTTTCTCTTCACTACCCCTGTTGACACAGTTGATGTTAATATTTTTCAGTTTCTGAACTCTTAGATTCTGATAAGAGGTAGATAACAAAAAATAAAAAAAATACCATGTTTGAAGACATGGAGGGATAGACAGGGCACAAGATAATATGAAGCAATGTACCAGTAAGATCATTATGAAAACTATAGTTGATCAGTCAAACAAAATAAATACGAATTGCGGGTGAAGTAGTTGTTACAATTGCCTAAACCTTTGATCTCCATAGCTATTTACATAAAAGTCTAGAATTTCTAGCGACTTGCCCATCGAAAATGATGGGGCAATAACATTTTAATGCTGGGAAAGCTGTTTGCCACAAAATGTGAGTCTCTGACACTCTTAACCTTTTTGTTATCTACAAAGAAGACATTTATAATTATTTTTTTTTAACCTTCAACTTGTATTTCACCAACAGGTAAACCATAACTTTTGAACAATATTAACTACTAGCGACTTGCCCGTCAAAAAATGATGGCAATGAGATGTGTATGTTAGGAAAGTTGTTTAGTTATTAATATATATATGTGACAGTTGTATTGTGATATTAAAAGATGTTTAGTTTTGTAAAATGTTCTCTTGGTGAACAATAATTTGTAAAGCATTTTGTATTAACATTTGAATGTAATAATAGTGGAACTTGAAATTAATCATTATTGTAAACTTTAGGCAATGGTTTGTTAACATGGAATTTGTATGTGAAGAATTGTTAACTTCAATATACATGAAAATTCGGAGAAAAGCAAATAGTAAAAACCCTTGTTGAAACGTACATAATTTTAACCTGAACTTAATATATGTAAGTAAGAAACTTGAAAGTATATTTTTTTAAACTTTAACTTTATTATTTGTGTAACTTTGGAACTTGACAAAACATTTGTATAACTTTGAACATTATAAACAGTAACATAGTGAATACATTTTTTAACATAATTTTGTATTAAAAGTATTAACATATGAATGTAAAAACATTTTAACTTTAAAGTAATCAATATTTTAAACTTGAGGCAATGGTTTTTTAACATGCAATTTCTATCCGAATAATTGTTAACTTCAATATACATTGAATGCAGAGGAAGGCAAACAGTGAAAACTCTCTTTAAAATGTACCCAATGAAATAAATTCCTTCCTGACCACATGAACTGTCGATAAACATTAATACAGGGAGTAATCTTAACATAACAGACAATATTTACATTGTGTCTTAAAACGTGGTTGAGCTGTTAACATGAACTTTGTAATATGTTGAAGTAAAGACCATTAAAATATTGTTTTCCCAACTTGTAACATTAGAAACAGTAACATAGTTAATTAACATTTTAACATAATTATTACATATATAGTTGCAAGGCAAGTGTTTTGTGAGGTGAATCATCCATAAAGAGTCTTTCCATAAATTATGACTGAAATTGTTTCTTGTTTATTATTTTTGAATGTTTTTTAATTTGTTTTCCTTGTGTTTTCTTTCTTTACTGAAAAGTTATAGTACTTCATAGTAGACAATGTTTTTAGTAAAAATACGTCCATCTTCTAATAAATCACCTTGACTTTCATTCTTTTCAATATAAACTTTAATAGCCTGTGGATTTTTGCACCGTGACAACGCAACGTACAATTGACCATGTGCAAATACTGTTTCTTCCAGGAAAATACCCACAGATTTGAAAGTTTGACCTTGTGATTTATTGATGGTCATGGCAAATGCCATAATAATGGGAAATTGTCTTCTTTGAAGTATAAAAGGGAGACTACTTTCACTTGGTGCTAAATCTATTTTTGGTATGAAAACTCTCTCTCCTTTATGGGTCCCAGTTAAAATTTCAGCATCTATAAAATGGTCCTTTAATTGTTGAACAATTAATCTTGTCCCATTACATAGGCCTTTTTTGGGGTTCATATTTCGCAGTAAGATAATAATTGCACCTTTCTTTAGCTGCAAAATATGTGGTGGCATTCCAGAAGGAGTTAGTGAGTTTATGAATTCAGTCGAAAAGTTGGCCTGACTTTCATTGTCATCAGCAAGTACAGAATCAGCACTGTGATAATTTCTTTGTGGTGCATACATTTTTTTTAAGATTTCATTATTGAGGATTAATGCATCCTTATTTTTACACGTTAGTATGACTTGGTTGGCAAGCTCGGAATATTCCTGGTTATTTATGCTCCCTTCAAATATAGCGGATATAATATTTTGTTGACAAATCATATGAGGTGGGATCTCTACAGTGTCGTCAGGTAAATGTGGTATTTTTTCTGTTCTGCCTTCTCCAATTTTAATAAGCCAATCATTGAAATCAGTTTGGCCTTCTGATCTCATATTTTGTTTCAGTTGAAGATGGGTAAAATGTTTTCATAGTTTACTTGACTTTATACATGTTTCAATAATGTCAGTTCGATTTCCATGTACAACGACAGGTAATGTTTGTCTAAAATCGCCACCTAACAACATTACCTTTCCACCAAATGGAAAAGTATTATCCATGACTTCACGAAGCAAACGGTCAATACATTGGAGGGCATAGCATGACATCATTGTGGCCTCATCTATTATAATTAATTTACATTTGTTCAATTTCTTTGCTTGTAATGATGTCATGCGAATATCTGACACAGAAGTTTCTAAAATAGGCACTGGCAGTTTAAATCCACTATGAACAGTTTTTCCACCTTCTAACAAAAGTGCAGCAATTCCAGTAGTGGCAAACGCCATTGCTATTTGACCTTGTGCTCGTACTGAACTCATTAATAAATTATACAGATAGGTTTTTCCTGATCCGCCAGGTCCATCAAGATAGAAATAACGCTCTGTCACCATGTCATCATCTATTGCATTTTTAATGGCATTAAATGCTTGCAATTGTAATGTATTTAAAGTTGCAAGTCTTTCTTGTGTTCTTTCTGCTTGTAGTTGAATATCATAGTCTTCAAAGTTTATGTCATCTATAAGACCTGGATCAGGCAAATTAAAACTTGCACAACTTAATCCATGAGTTAAAAATACTTCTTGGATTTCCATTAACGCTTTTAAGTGTGCAATGGGTTCATTGTATCGTCGCATAAAGTCTTCAGCCATATTACTTTTAAAAGTCTCCCACAAAGCTAATGCATTTGGAGCATTTGAGAAGATACAAATAAAAGCAAATTGTTCTCTCATCTGTCGTGGCATTTGACATTGTGCTGCTTCTTCTAAACATCTTTCCCATTCTGTATCATCCGATAGTAAGTTTCTATGTCTTGCAGCTAAATGGAAGGATTCATATACAATGTCATTAACAGTTCTTAAGTGTTCAAAACTTTGTGCTCCAGGAACATTTAAAAGTAATATCCGTAAGCAAAAACGTTCAACATCTCTTGGACTGACTGTGTAAATTCTTGGAATTATTTTATTGCCTCTGCTTTTTCTTGTTCTCCATAATCCATTCACAAAAACATAGTGATATGGAATTTCAATATATAAGTATTGTGTTGCTTCAGAATCAGTGGAATTTCATTCAAACCATGCAGTTAGTGTAGTGTGACGATCTTCACTTTGGGCCAATGCATTCATTTCATTTCCAGCATGGAAATAGACTAAATGTCGTTGTGGCAAATGTACTGCTAACCTATATACTGCATGTGATCTATCATGCATTTCAAATTTTAAAAGCCGCCACATAGCTTCTGGCGCACTGACATAGCGAGCATCTACATGAGATGCAAGTTCATCATGTACTAACTCACTACATTCAGGGTTGTCTGCACTTTTGACGACTACAGTAGCTACATCGTAGCCTTTGTAAATATATTTGTAGACATATTTAATGGATTTGATGGAAGTGCAGGCTTCTACGTTGATGTGGGCATTGTACTTCATGAGTAAATGTGGATTGTAGGGTACTACATATCTATTGTCCACTTTTTTCCACGAATAATGGCACTATCTCCTTCTCTTCTTTTATAAAGTGGATATCCATCACAATTGGCATAGGTTTTGTCTCTATAATCTTTTGGAAATTCTTTGGAACATTTATTATTTTCCATACATGGTGATTGTGGATTAAGGTCACCACAGGGTCCATGAATCATGCAATGAGTAACAATCTCATATAGTCTACCATATAGTTCTGGATCTGGTAGTTCAGCAACAATGACTGCATCCACTTTGTCCGAAGTATCTAATTTATCTTTTTCTTGAAGTATTATTAGAAGATGTGCATGTGGAAGGCCTCTTTTTTGAAATTCAATGGTATATACATAAGCAAGACATTTGCCAAATAACTGATTTATAGTGAAGTCACGTATTAATTCATTTAATTAATCTTAAAAACTCTGGCTACTAAATCTGGTCGATCTGAAGCACTTTGTCCAAGAAGTAGATTTTGTGTAATTTCTGGCCATTGTGGATTGCATGTAAATGTCACAAATAAATCGGGTTTGCCAAATTTAGTGACAATAGCCATAGCATCATTGTATCTTTCTCTCATATTCCGAGGAGATCCTGGAAAGGAAGATGGTAAAATGATGGCTTTGCCAGCTGTCATGTCTCTGCTTGTAGCCACGTCAGCAACATAGTCCATTAATCCAGAATATTGTTCTACACAGAGTTTATCTTGTTGATATTTGAAAAAGTTTAAATTATTTGCCTCAACTTGCAAATATGAATCAATAATCCATTGTTGTGTTAGTTTCCCACCACATAAAATTGGATTAAATACATTGCGAATGGCAATTTGAGCTACTTTAAATTCAAGCATAGAAACATTATTTCGGATTCTGGCTTTAGCATTTGGGTAACTGGGAAGTGTTAATTTTGGTTGCCAACCTGCTTCTCCGTGTGGGAAAAAGATGGGATATGTCATTGGATCTAAATTTGGACTTAAGATACTCATATTAATGAACGGTTGCTCCTCATTTCTGGGATATATTCTAATGTCTCTTTTAAATGGTGGTTCTCCTTCATCATTCTGAAACACCATTGCAACCTCATTTGATGTTGGCAAGTTATAACGACGTTTATCAGTATGCCTGTCTCTTTTAAGCACCATAATTACCTTGGGCATTGGTAATTGATGTCTTTGTGCATGAAGTAGTTGTTCATTTTCTACTTCTGCCAATTTTTTATAAGCTTTACTGTAGGGATTGTTGTCCATAATGTTATTTAGCTCTATAAAAACACTGTGTAAGCATTTTTTATTTTCTTCCATCTGCATACGTTGGTCAACAGCTTCCATTGTATCTAGGACATATAGTTGAGCGAATTTTCTTTGATCTCCTTCCTCTGGATGTAAATGGGAAGTTCGATGATAAATTTGTCCTTGGACTTTAAAACAGTAAGGACCATGTCCTGGTACATTAGCAGCTAATGTTGCCCCCATAGATGCAAAGGATATGGCACTATTGTAGGATCTTATGTTTGTTTTAAAATTTTTGTAGTTTGGAAAATTAGGTTCAGTCATAATGTTTTGTAAATAGATAGGAAATTCTTTCCTTTCTGGAAGTTTGAACTTGCCTTTTTGACAGCAACTAATAAATTGGCCATCTCTGGGTCTCTGTTGTTTAAAATAATAAGCCTCACAAAACTGACATTGAGTAGTCATGTCCCCACAACTATGAACCTCTACTGCTAAAGACTTGAGTAAAGGACAATTTGCAAAGCATATAGGATTTTGACTTTCATATTCATCAGGTGAAATGTCATATAATGTTTCAACAACAGGTTCTAAATGTTTAGTTTTTTTCGTGGCTTTTCTTGGTATATGTTGTATTGTTTGAGGTAAAATGTCATGTAATGTTTCATGAACCGGTTCTAAATGCTTTGTTTTTTTCGTTGCTTTTTTTTGTATCCCTTGTATTTTTTCAGCTAAAATGTCATCTGATGTTTCAGCAACAGGTTGTAAATGCTTTATTTGCTTGTTGTTTTTTTCTGTCATATCTTTAATTTCTGCAGGTGACAGTCTTTTGCTTGCAATTCTTTTACGTTCTTTTTCTCGTCGAATTTCCTTCTTCTCCGGTGTCTGCTGGCTGTCTGCTCTCTGTCGTCGTTCTCTAGCTTGGCGTCTTTTCTTTTCTTGTTTACTCTCGTTATCAGCCATGTTAATCTGTAAAAATAAAATAATGTATCTTTAGTTTATTTTGAGATGTTAATTTTGTTTTCATCAAAAATTGTTATCAACAGTGTGTTTACATTTTATACTTAATCAATTTCAATTTGGTCAATTGAATAGAGGTCTAAATAAGGTCATCATATAATTTTTTTAAGAATTTTTTATTTAGTAAACATGTATCCAAAAGCAAGTTTTTCACTAACAAAAAAGTTATTTGAAAAAAATTGTTATGGTTTTATTTACAGCACTATTCAATTTGTCAAATGGCAATTCAATGAGGGTCTAAGACTAGAAATGTCCAATGCGAAATTGTATAGAGTCTGGCCCTCATTCAATTGCATTTTGGCCAATTGAATAGGGGTCTAAATAAGCACATAGCATCATTTTTTTAAAGAAGTTTTTAGTTAGTGAAAACCTTGCTTTTGGATAGATGTTTACTAACGAAAAGCTTATTTAAAAAAAAGATGCTATGTGCTTATTTAGACCCCTATTCAATTGGCCAAATCGCAATAGAATGAGGGCCTCTGTGTTTAGAGCCTTTTTTGGAGTATGCATTATTTTTTTCTGGCTACATTGAAGTTTGTATTTACTATTAAAGATTATTGGCCCTAAAAGACAAAGAAGAGATAGCATAAAAATGTGTTAGTTATATTTTTTTCAAAGTTATAGTTACTGGTGTTTTTTTTGAAATTTTATTTTCTGTTGACATCGATACAAAGCTAAGATATTTATTTATTTTTCTCTTTTTTTACTTGTTATACTGTACCTTGGTTGAAGTTTGATTTCAAGCAGAATCTTTGTTGGTCCTGTGTTGAAAGCCTTCGTCTGATGGTCTGGTCCTGTGTTGAAAGTCCTCGTCCAATTGTCTGGTCCTCTGTTGAAAGTCCTCGTCCGATGGTGTAGTCCTCTGTTGAAAGTCCTCGTCCGATGGTCTGGTCCTGTGTTGAAAGTCCTCGTCCGATGGTGTAGTCCTGTGTTGAAAGTCCTCGTCCGATGGTGTAGTCCTCTGCTGAAAGTCCTCGCCCGCTGGTCTGGTCCTCAGTTGAAACTCCTGGTCCGATGGTCTTCACGCAGTATCTGTTGTAAAATAAAAATGAAAATGTTATTTGATTTGAATGTATTTGTATTAACTAAAAAATGACATTATTTCTGTGTATTGTATCTGTTATGGTGATTTTTTCTACTATTTATTTGTTTGTGCAACCTTTTCAAAATAATTTAAATGTATTTTTATATTGCATAGATAATTTTTTTATACTGTAATTATTTTTTTGTGAATTATTTTGTATATGATTGCACTGGTTTTAGCATTATCCTATTTTCTGTTTAGCACTTTTGGTATACTTCTTTAGGCTTCTTTGTAAGTCTTATAGGTTGTTAAAGATTCTTAAATATTAAAGAAGAATATTAATTTAGTTTGCTATGTGTTTGTGTGAGTTTTTCTAAAATCCTGTTTGGTGCGCACCTAAAGTGGTATGCTTATTTATGCTTCTTTCTAAGGCTTATACGTTCTTAAACATTAAATAAGAATATTAATTTAGTTTCCTATGTGTTTCTGTGAGTTTTTGTACTATCCTGTTTGGTGCGCACCACTTTTGGTATGCTTATTTAGGCTTCTTTCTAAGGCTTATAGGTTTTTAAACATGAAATAAGAATATTAATGTAGTTTGCTATGTGTTTGTGTGAGTTTTTGTACAATCCTTTTTGGTGCGCACCACTTTTGGTATGCTTCTTTAGGCTTTTTTTTAAGGCTTATAGGTTGTTAAACATGAAATAAGAATATTAATTTACTTTGCTATGTGTTTGTGTGAGTTTTTGTACAATCCTATTGGTGCGCACCACTTTTGGTATGCTTATTTAGGCTTTTTCCTAAGGCTTATAGGTTGTTAAAGACTAAATAAGAATATTAATTTACTTTGCTATGTGTTTGTGTGAGTTTTCCTACAATCCTATTGGTGCGCACCACTTTTGTTATGCTTATTTAGGCTTTTTTTCTAATGCTTATAGGTTGTTAAACATTGAATAAGAAAGTTAATTTAGTTTGCTATGTGTTTGTCTGAGTTTGTTACAATCCTGTTTTGTGTGTACCACTTTGTGTGTACCATATGTTGCATACTTTGGCCCTCATTCAATTGCAGTTTGGCCAATTCAATAGGGTCCTCATTCAATTAGAAGTTTGTCAATTGAATAGGGCTCTTATTAAGCACATAACATATTTTTTTGTAGTTTTGGATAGAGGTTCAGTAACTAAAAAGTTTGTTTAAATTTTTTTGTATGTGCTTATATAGAGCCCTATTCAATTGGCCAACTCGCAATTGAATGAGGCTCATAGTTGGTTTCTTTTTTTATACTTAATACTTTACCTTGATTGAAGTGTCGAATGTTAGGGGGTCCCCTCCTGCCAATCTTAATCCGCCGGTCTTCTTGTAGTGTCTGTTTGAAAAAGAAAGTGAAATGGTTAATTGTATATTTCTTATTTTTTATTTAGCAAAGCATGGCCTTTTCAGCATGTAATGTATTGTTCTATCTTACCTGTTCTTCTTTGTTGGTGTTCTTTAAAAGGGATTGTGCTTCACAATGCACGGTGCAAATTGTTGAGTGACGCTGTTGATGCAGAGTCTGTTTAAATATTAAAAGAAGTAGAAAGATTGAGTTTTAGGTAATGTATTGAATTGCACTAAATTAATGTAATTTAAATATTTTCAATGAACATTATTTTTTTGGGTGGGCTACACACATATGTCACATACATGAAGCACATTTTCAGAGTTCAATGTAATTTTTTTCTGTGCGTGTGACATATCACTATACATGAATGATATTTTAATTGTTAAATGAACCTTATTTTTTGTTTTTGCCAACACACATAAATGTGTGTGTGACATGTGACTATAGATGATACATATATGTGCGTGTCACATATCAGTATACATGACTCCTATTTTCATATTACATTTTTTTTTCTAATGTCATTTAAATGTAGTTGTTTAATTAGTTTGTTTTAAGATCATTTTGTTGCAGGGGGAATACACATAAATGTGCGTGTCACATGTCACTATACATAAACCCCTTTTTGATATTTAATTTTTTTTGTTTTTGTTAAATGAACCTTATTTTTTTTGTGGGCCTACACACATAAATGTGTGGGTGACATGTGACTATACATGATAGACATAAATGTGCGTGTGACATGTGACTATACATGATAGACATAAATTTGCGTGTGACATGTCACTACATAAATCACATTTTTTTTTTGTGGTGTCTTTATAATAAAATGTAATATATTATAGCTTACCTCTCAGTTGTAATTTGCACAATGTAAAGTAGTAAATTAGGAAACAATTCTCTTCTGAAGTAAGAGCAGCAGTTAACTCTGAAGTCACTCTGTTCATCACCTGAGTAGAAATGTAGAAATTTCTTGAAAGTAGGCAGTATTTATAACCTTGTAGAAATTTCTGGAAAGTAGGCAGTATTTTTTTAAACTTTCAAGTGCCTCAGAACGTTATAACGCAATATGCATGCGCTATTTGCGTTCCAGCTTACAATTTGCGTTCCATCCGCCATTTTGTGCGTAGTAGTGTTCAAAATGGTGTTTAACTGTGACTGTGGTATGTTCCGCATAGTATGTGTTTCATTTTTCCGAGTTACTGCAGTGTAGTTACGTATGAAGCCTCGTTTTCGTTTTGTTTGGCGGCCATTGTTTCTGTCGCTTATCCGATTTTCGGCCGTTTAAAGTCATTTTTTTTAACTTAAATGGACGTGTAAATGAACTTTTGGAGGTTCCGGATGCCCCCCCTTGCTGTAAGTAAGCTTTTTATGTGTTCGTTGTGTTTATTTCTTGTGTTTGTGATGTTTTGATGCGTGGCATTTGTAATGGGTCTTTCGCAGCCGTATTTTTTTTCGATGCGGCCGTATTTTGTTGCGATGTTGCCGTATTTTTTTGCGATATACGTAGTTAGCTTTTACGTGTACGCTGCAGTGTATTTGTTTCTAAGTCGTGCGTATGTGTGTTATTGTTTCTAAGTCGTGCGTATGTGTGTTAAGAGCGTGTGAAGGGGCTCCCACCACCGCAAATGCGGACCCTCGCTTCGCGAGGATCCGCATTTGCGGGGACGTTGTGGGTTTTTGATGGCTGGGAGGTTGGGTTTATTTTGTTTAAACAGTCGTGTGTGTGTATGTGTGTGTTAACACAGCCGACGTTGAGCCTCCACCTCCGCAAATGCGGACCCTCGCTTCGCGAGGATCCGCATTTGCAGGGACGTTGGGATGCTCCCACCACCGCAAATGTGGGCCCTCCCTTCGCGAGCCCGCAAGCGTGAGCAACGGCCCGTACGCTCACAACTATATATGTGATTTTAATTTAATTGTTATGTATGCAAGAATAATATAACAATGGCTGAAGTTTTGATGAATACATATTGTAAACCATTACAAAATACTTTGTAACATGCAACATATATTTGAAACAATCTTGAACCATTTTCTTTCACAAAACTAACATTTTTAATTCAGAGGTATGCATGAGTAACATAAGAATAGGTCAACTTTCTCTGAATATCTATTTGCAACCATTACATAATGCTTTGTAACATACAACTTTTATTTCAAGTACTGGTAAACCACATAGGTATTGAATCCAGAGGAAGGCAAACAGTAAAAACCCACATTGAAACTTAGTTAATTGTATCAAAGAGGGAAAAAAATAAATTCCTTCCTGACCTGATTAACTGACGATCAGATTACTTCCGGATCAATACTCTGTATTTACTCATACAGTTCAATTTATTAACAAATGGTTATTGAAGGGGACAAATGATGAATACACCAATTATGTTTGCTGACCGGGGGGGAACCTTTACTCATAAGCAAGACGTCCTGGAGACTACGCATGGAAATGAGCACACACACACACAAGCTTTCCACACAGAGTCTCGTTTATTTGGTTACGTTTTGAGCTTATATAACAGATAGGATAATAATCTTTACATGTCAGGTTTCTCATTGGCTAATATCCAGAGCCAGGTACCAACCAATCAGGTGTAGTGCACGTGCCACAGAAAAAGTTCATGAGAGCAGTTCATGAGAGCAGTGCATAAGAATAGTGCATGAGAAAAGTGCACAGATCATCACGTACACATATTTCTAGAACATTCTCTAGGTCTATGCAAATAAAAATAATTGGCTAAAATATGTTGTAGATAACAGGTTTCAGGATTACATATTTTAGCTGTGAGAGCAGTTTCTACCAGTGTCTGGTACCTAGGGCACCTGCTAAGCTGAGCAGAAACACAATTAACCCCTTCTTTCCCCTCTTAGATCACAACGTGATCTTCGAGAAGAACTAGACTAAAAGTAGGAAAGCGTGGATTAATTGTTCAAAAACATCTAGAGCTGTAATGGTATATGTGAATAGTAAAATATAAAGCTCTTAACAAGAAATAGGTTAGGAAATAATAAAAGCATAATAAAAATGATACATATTTGAGAGTACGTATGCATATGTAATTATTAAATGGAATATATTTGCAGTCTAAAAGTGATACTAAAGTGAAAATACAATATACTGTAGTGGAAATATAATGTGTTCTTTCGTTATTTTATTCTGAAAATATAACCTTTATGAAAATATAATCTTTGTGAAAATATAATATGTGATACAATGTGTAGGTAGAAGATTACTCAGAGAGAGTATATATCAAGGAGTTGTGTATATCCTGGGCATTATTCTATCATCCGATTGAGTAGGGCTTTACAACAGGATACTAGAATACACAAGAGGATAAGAGCACATATTACCACCAGAACAATTATGAATATCTTCTGACCTAGACTTCCCATCCATGAAAACATGTCTTCCCATATACTACCCTGGAAGTCTCGAAGACGGTCAACTATTACTTGAGTGTTTGCTAAATCTTCAGTGATAAGAGCAGAATTATCATCAACGTAGGAACAACATTTATTGCCTATGAGAGCACATACTCCTCCCACATACTCCTCCCTTAGAAGCTAACACATAGTCTAAGGCCATTCTATTCTGTAAAGCTACCATCCTAATTTGCACTTGTTCTTGATTTAACTTTTCAATGGCTGAAGTAGTACTATTCAGGGCTTTTTGCACAAGTAAGGAAAGAGCAGATAACTCAATTTGCAGATTAGCTACACCTACATTAGGAAACATGACACTTACTACATCTGTGAATTTTTTCCAACCTGATCTCCTGTCTGTATCTCTGAGGTTTCTCGGACGTCCCTCAGGGAGAGTGGGAGTATGGTAGACATGAGGAACTACTTGTCCCAAGTAACAACAGCCAACCCAATCTAACGGAAGTCATCTATGAGCGTTCTTACCACAAATGAAATAAACATCAGTAGCTGGGGAAGGTGGCATAAGGTGAAAGAGATTAGATAATGATCTGTTGAATTGATCACACTTAGTTGTGTTAGACCAGTATATAGCTATTCCTTTAAGTAAGTGGTATACATACAAACATCCAGGGCCCATACAATCATAAGGTGCACAACTTTTATGTAATTTTCCTAGTGTGCTACTAGAGGTGGTCCTATTAAAGATAAGGGTAGTGTTAGTACATGGGGACCATCCCACCTTTGTTCCATTCCCCTGGGCCCGAAAACAGTTATAACCTTCGGTAGTGTATACTAACTTAAAAGAGACACTTTTATTATATTTGGAAGGAAATTATGTACGGATAATCTTCATCTTTAGTGAGAGGCTGAGAGAGGTAGCAGATTGGACATAAGTAAAGAAATTCCAGGAATAAGGTTGTGTACTATCGCTAATATACATGTGTTGTTGAGTAAAATTCTCTGCAGGTAGACCAAATAGAGGCATCCCCATTTCCCCATGTGTAGCAATATGTGAGCAAACCCAGCAATTAGAAAGATTAAAAGAGTGAGCAAAGCCTTCTAGTATTGAAACATATATGTTATGTTCCCATGGGTGTTTTTCCTTATCACTATATGAATATACTGTGTTATTAGGCAATGATCTTCTGGTTCTATTATAAAAATCAATATCATTGACATTGTGTTCATCACAAATGGATCTCAATAGTCCCAGTTCTTCTGGACCATAATAACAGTTAAGGACTGTCCAGAAAAAAAAAGATCAGGTGCATAATGCTCATCATCAAAAGGAAGTTCTTTTGGTACAGGAATAAAGTTGACATTGTCATCATCGCTGTCTTTGTCACCCGCTTCACCCCTCTTTGGACACAGCTTCAGTCGTGATGCGTGAATCCAGATGTCCTGTGCGTCGGTGAGGATGGCTGTCCTAGTCACTGCTATCACAGTCGTCGGTGGTCCGAATGGGAAGCCTCCCTTCTTTGCTTTATTCAGCTGTCGGACACAAACCAGATCACCAGGTTGGAACGGATGTGATGGTTCCCGTGAGGGTAAAGGCAAGCGAGAAGACACATCACCATAGATGCCATTCAATTTATCAATCAATTGTTTCACATATTGTTCTCTTATGAGATCAAGATCTCCTGGCATATTTACAAGTGGGTCTTTTACCCAAGGAGTTGGAAATGGTCTTCCCATAAGAATCTCAAAAGGAGACAATTTAGTAGTTTTATTAGAAGACATCCTAATCTCTGCTAGTACAGCAGGTAAATATTTTTTGCCAATTAACCCATGTACCTGCAGTGGCCTTTGTAAGTTTCTCTTTAATAGTGCGGTTCATTCTTTCCACTATTCCTGAACTCTGAGGATGGTAAGGGATATGGAATTTCCAGGTTATCTGTAACCACTGTACCAATTCCTTAATTACTGCGCTGATAAAGGCTGGTCCATTATCAGAGTTAATTTGTAACGGACATCCATATCTCGGTATAATGTCAGTAGTCAAAATTTTAGCTACTGTCTTAGCATCCTCTCTTTGTGTTACAAAGGCCTCAGGCCATCGGGAAAACTGGTCCACTATCACCAAAAGATATAATTGTTTTGATCCCGTCGTTGGGATATGAGTAAAATCAATTTGTAGATGAGTAAATGGAGCTGTAGGTGGAGGCAGATGATCATGCTTTGCTTTATTTGGCACTGTAGAATTATTCTGCAAACATTGTACACATCTCTGTATGTATGTATGACAGTGCAGCATCAGATTTCTGATGCAAAATGATTGTCGTAACTGTTGCATGGTAGTTTTAACTCCTTTGTGTCCTACCCCATGTGCCTTTGCTATGAATATAGGGGCACTACTCTCAGGTATACCTATCCTCCCCTCTTTTGAGAAAAGACCATTATTGTCTTTTTCCAAACCTTGTGATTGCCAATATGATAAATATTTTGGTGTGGCAAAACCTTATAACTGATTGAAAAGAAGGTCAGATGGGTAAGACGGGGCTTGGAGCATAGGGTAAGTAAGGTTAGCAGAAAGTGGTTTAAATGCAGCTTCTTTAGCTACTTGGTCAGCAAAGGCATTACCTATGGATATAAAATCATTGCGATTCTTTGTACTTGCTATGTGTTATCAGTTTTTACTAGTTTCGTTTTCAGTGTACTACTGGATGCAAGGGGGGGTGGGGGTGGGTTGCAGCTGCAGCTTGTGTTCTCTCTGTCAGTCCTTCTGCCAGAGCAGCTGAAGGGGGGGGGGGGTTAAGTCAAGTCAAGGGGGATTGCTTTCTGCACGGCCACATCACAAGGAGCCAAATGTTTGGAGACACCCCAGCATCCCCTGGACCGGAGTAGGGACTGCTTTGGAAAAGAATGCAACGGGACACATACTATCTCCGTGATCTTGGGCACAGACCGCTGCCATGGTTTTACAGTTGTCCCTTGCATACAAATGAAATGGTTTACAATAATCAGGTAGTCCTAAAGCAGGGGCCTGCATAATGCTAACTTTTAAGGTCACATAAGCTTCAGTCATGCCTGGAGTCCACTGAATATGTTTTGGGCTGTCCCCCTTAGCAGTCGTACCTAAAATGGAGTCATAGTGAGCATTCAGGGATCCATTGCCTGCAATAATTAATCATCAACATGTGTTGCCCCCATTTGTATTTTGTTTTTAGTTACCTTGTGACCTTCAGCTGCTAGGTGCTGTAGCAAACTGAGTGAATCCTGTCTTTTGGCTTCCCCGGTAGGACTACACAACAAACAGTAAGTCATTTGACGTACTGAATGGGGACAGAACCATGACACGGGTCCATGACCGCAAGGTATTGGAGCACCAGTGAGTAAGCAGCTGGTGAATCCACGTGGCCTTAGGGGAAGACGGGTCCATGTTAACTGGCGCACATCAAAAATGAAAACCATAAGTAGTTGTGTCTCAAAGTCCAATGGGACCGAAAAGAATGCGTTTGATAAACCAATAATAATAAATATAGTGGCGTCATGTGGAATGGCCGTAATGAGAGCAGTGATATCAGAGACAATCGGGGCAATTTTGATGACTAAGTAATTAATTGCCCTTAAATCCTGGACAAATCTAAGGTCATTGTCACGTAATGGAAGGGACGTTAGCTCAATTCCATCCTGACTCTGTATCAGAGTCTAAAAGTCTGTATAAGAAGTCTGATGTCAGTCTGAGTCATGGAGTCCTTGACACATTCACTTCAGATACATCATATATGTAGAAGGATTAATTCAGGGGTTAAGGGCTGCCTGTTTTCTTTTTCCATATTTACCCTTTGCAATCTATTCAAAAACAAACTCCATTTTAGATCAAATTCACATACAAAATCTCTCTTTCAAATCACTTGCTAAAACATTCTCAGAACGATTCCCTTCAGTCCCGTACTTAACTTACAATAATTCCCAACTAACACTTCCTGAGACATCTCCACAAACATTTAACTACAAATACTGGAATCCACCTTAAAAAGTTCAACAACAACATTCCATACACATGACAGTTTTCTGATCCAAACTAAATACGACCTTAAGAATTTTCTGCCTGGAAGAAAGAAATTCACAGCCTCTTTTTTTTTTTTTCTCGGGACGCGGAGATAAGTGTTAGCAAGTTTTAAAATAGAATAAACACACTGTCTTATACGTACAAACAAGATAGACCATAAATCCTCCACTGTTACATATTTCTGGAAAAAGATTTCCTTTTTTTATATATATATATGCCGGCTTTATAAATATATTTCAGTGGCGGACACGATCTCTACAGCCTTAAAGACACAGATGAAAATTCACTACCCTGCATTTCTCAATTGTATTGCAAAGAAAAGAAAGTACAGCAAACACTTACAAATTTATTTGCAGCAAAACACAAGACAATCCATCTACTTTATAAACAAAAGCAATCAGAATATTATACAAAATGTACAGTATGTAAAGAAAAAGTTCCTTTATATTTCTGTGTTCCTATTTCTTTTATTATCCCTTATCTCGTTTGCTCTTTCACAGGATCTTATGTTACGCTGTGTATATAATTACATATGACAGCTTTGCATGATTCTCCCGGGTTGGGAGGTGGGTATTGTTTAGACTGGGAAGTACCCATTTCCAACTCTTTTGTAAAGGGGAAGTCAGTTGTCTCACCACTCAACTTGACTGTGTATATTGTGACTGCGACAGTTGCCCACGGAACAGGAGTTCACGCTTGAGCAGTACAATATCCCCTTGGTAGTTTCAGCTAGTGATCAATCAACCCACAAGAGTGGCTGTGTGGAACTAGAATAGCTCCTGCAAAACCATCAGGTGTAGGAGAGCGTTAACGGCTTAAGATCACAAAGAGAAAAATACCTCCTCTCAACACAGCTTTGCAATACAGCACATTTTCTTTTAAGCAAGCAGAAGCTTTAAAACAGCACAGCAATACAACACAATATGTATTTAAGCAAGCATATAAGCAGTATTTGAGTATGGTTGCCCCGGTAAGTCAAAATTTAATTTGATAATTTTCCTGATTTCTACCAAAGAAATCCCATAATTTTCCTGATTTCTACCAAAGAAATCCCATATGTAAGTACAGCGCTGTTTGTGCTAAAAGCACGTGAGGTCTGCCAAAGACCACAGGAAGTCTGCCAAAGACTTCTTAAAGTCTTACCAAAAGACTTTCAGTCTACCTAAGACTGCTTAAATTCTTACCAAAAGACTTTCAGTCTACCAAAGACTGCTTAAAGTCTTACCAAAAGACTTTCAGTCTACCAAAGACTGTTTCCATAAATTCCCCTAAATAATCTAGTTGGACTTTAGGATAAATGAGTGCAAGAGAATAGGTCCTAATAAAAGACACTTTCTACTCACCTCTCATATGTCCTGTCCATCCCACTTCTGACACCAATCGAAGGGGACAAATGATGAATACACCAATTATGTTTGCTGACCGGGGTGAACCTTTACTCATAAGCAAGACGTCCTGGAGACTTCGCATGGAAATGAGCACACACACACACACACAAGCTTTCCACACAGAGTCTTGTTTATTTGGTTACGTTTTGAGCTTATATAACAGATAGGATAATAATCCTTACATGTCAGGTTTCTCATTGGCTAATATCCAGTGCCAGGTACCAACCAATCAGGTGTAGTGCGCATGCCAAAGAAAAAGTTCATGAGAGCAGTTCATGAGAGCAGTGCATAAGAATAGTGCATGAGAAAAGTGCACAGATCATCACGTGCACATATTTCTAGAACACTCTCAAGGTCTATGCAATTAAAAATAATTGGCTAAAATATGTTGTAGATAACAGGTTTCAGGATTACATATTTTAGCTGTGAGAGCAGTTTCTACTAGTGTCTGGTACCTAGGGCACCTGCTAAGCTGAGCAGAAACACAATTAACCCCTTCATTTATCCTCCTACTAACATAAATCCTTAATTATATACAATGAAACAACTTTGCACACCTTTTAAAATACATTTTTAACATTTCAAATAGTACCTTAAAATACTAACATTTAACCTTGAATTGTACGAAAATGCCACCTATTGAGGGGCCAATCAGGTATCTTCTAACACATTCCAATATGTTACTTTGTCTTCTCTATGTTTTTTACCATTTTATAGAGTTTCCTTAGTGGAATAGTGGTCAAACTAAAACCACTGTTCTCTATGTTTGTTGAGGTATATTGAGAAGTTAAGTGTTCCTTTTTTAATGTTGTTATATATGAAGACATTGCATTTTGTTTTTGTATGTCCAAGGGTTCCCTTAAAAAGAGCCCAGCAGACTTGTAATGTTGTCTATGGGATATAACCACTGTTTATTGTTGTTGTTTTTGTTTTTAACTTTTTGTTGTTATTCTTGTAGTTCGTGAAAATGGCACATAGAGTTTCCTATGTGAAATAGTGGTCCTCTAAAAAGAGTCCCAGTGACCTAAAAGTTCATCCTGGAAGTAAAACCACTGTTCTCTATGTTTACAGAACCTCATAGAACACAATGTTTTTGCTAAAAATGCACCCATCCTCCAATAAATCACCCTGACTTGGGTTTTCCTGATCCACCAGGTCCATCTAGATAGAAATAATGCTCTTTGAGCATGTCATCGTTTATTGCATTTGTGATGGCGTTAAATGCTTCCAATTGTAATGCATTTAAAGTTGCAATTTGTTCTTGTGTTTTTTGGTATTCAATCTCAGTGTCATACTCCTCAAAGTTAATTTCATCTATAAATTCTGGATCAGGCAGTTTCTAATTTGCACTATTTAATCCATGACAAAGAAAGATTTCCTGAATTTCCATTAATGCTTTTAATAGCGAAATGGTCTCATTGTAACGTTTTTATAAGTCTTCACACACATGTAATTTAAATGTTTCCCACAAAGCTAATACATCAGGTACATCGAAAATATGCAAATAAAAGCAAATTGTTTTCTCATTTGCTTTGGCATTTGACATAGTGCTGCTTCTTCTAGACATCTCTCCCATTCCGTATAATCTGTTAGGAAGTTTTGATATCTTGCAGCTAATTGGAAAGTATCATAAACTATATCATTTACTGTGCGTAAATGTTCATAACTTTGTGCACCGGGAACATGTAAAAGAAGTAATCTTAAACTGAAACATTCAATGTCTCTTGGACTAACGGTATCAATTTGTGGGATAATTTTATGATTATCTTTTTTTTCGTCACCATTTACGAATACAAAGTGCTGTGGTATGCCAATGCATACAAATTGTCTGGCCTCATTGTCCTGGCAATTTAATTGAAACCAAGCAGTAAATGTTGTTTCTCTATGTTCACTTTGTGCTAAAGCATTTCTTTCGTTCTCTGCAGTGAAGCAAACAAATTGACTTTGTGGCAGATGGACAGCTAATCGATACACAGCATGCGACCGATCATGTATCTCAAATTTGAGAAGACGTCACATTGCTTCTGGAGCACTTACATAGCGAGCATCTAAATAAGATTAAAGTTCATCATGTCAAATTGGATTGTCTTGTTCATTTTGTGCACCTTGCACAACACCAGTTGCTGCATCATATCCTTTGTATATATATTTATACATATTTACAGTTGGATTTGCGGCAGACATAGCGTTTTCTTTGATGGCTAAAAAGTTCAACTTTAGTCTCATCAGACCGGAGCACCTTCCTCCATACATTTTGGGGGTCTTCCACATGTCTTTTCGCAAACTCGAAATGTGCCATTTTGTTTTTTGCTGAAAGTAATGGCTTTCTTCTGGCCACACTGCCATAAAGCCCACCTCTATGGAGCATACGGCTTATTGTTGTCCTATGTACAGATACTCCAGTCTCTGCTGTGAAACTCTGCAGCTCTTCCAGGGTTATCTTAGGTCTCTGTGCTACCTCTCTGATTAATGCCCTCCTTGCCCGGTCCATGAGTTTTGGTGGGCCATCTCTTAGCAGGTTTGCTGTTGTGCCATGTTCTTTTCATTTGGTTATGATAGATTTTATGGTGCTCCTGGGGGTCATCAAAGATTTGGATATTTTTTATAACCTAATCCTGACTTGTACATCTCAACAACATTGTCCCTTACTTGTTTGGAGAGTTTCTTGCTCTTCATGGCAGTGTTTGGTTAGTGGTGCCTCTTGCTTAGGTGTTGCAGCCTCTGGGGCCATCCAAAAACGGTGTGTATATGTAATGACAGATCATGTGACACTTAGATTGCACACAGGTGGAAATCATTTCTCTAATTATGTGACTTCTGAAGGTAACTGGTTGCACCAGAGCTTTTTATGGGCTTCATAACAAAGGGGGTGAATACATACGCACATTCCAATTTTCTGTTTTCTATTTCTAAAAAATAGTTTTATGTATATATTTTTCTCATTTCACTTCACCAACTTAGGCTATTGTGTTCTGATCCATCACATAAAATTCAGATTAACAAAACATTGAACTTAAGGCTATAATGTAACAAAATAGGTAAAAAGTCAAGGGGGTGAATACTTTTGCAAGGCACTGTATGTTTATAAAAGGTTGGTCTTCATTGCATGTATATATTCTAATATCACACTCAAATGGTGGTTCACCATCATCATTTTTAAAGACCATGGCAACCTCATTTGCTGTTGGGAAATTATACCGACTTTGATCGGTGTGGCGATCTCTTTTGACAACCATATTTACTCTTGGCATTGGCAATTGATTTCTTTGTGCCTGCTGTGCTTTTTTAACCTCTGCTAATGTTTTGTATGCTTAACTATATGGGTTGTTGGCCATAATGTTATCGAGCTGTTCAAAGACTATGGGTAAGCGTTGTTTATTTTCAGGAAGCATCATTCATTGTTCAACAGCTTCCATTGTAGCAAGGACATATAACTGTGCAAATTTCCTTTGCTCTCCTGCTTCTGGGTGTAAATGTGAAGTCCGGTGGTAAATTTGACCATGTACTTTAAGACATTAAGGACCATGTCCTGGGACATTTTCTGCTAATGTCTCACCCATTGAAGCAAATGAAATTGCACAGTTATAAGACCTAATGTTTTTTTTTTATTGGTATAATTTGGAAATTTTGGATCACTCATTATATTTTCTAAATATTCTGGAAATGTGTGTCTTTCTGGAAGCCTTACCTTTCCTTTCTGACCGCAACTAATAAACTCTCCATTAGTTGGTCTTTCCTTCAGAAAATGATAGGCCACACAAAACTGACAAACCACATTCATTTATCCACAATAATGAGCGTCTACTGTTAGTGCTGTAAATAAAGCAGTATCATGAGCTTCCTCAACATAAATATCACTAGAACTTTCTTTATCTACATTGGTGTCATGTGTATGAACATTGGTTTCATGAGTCAATATTGGGTTATTAGGCAATGTTTTAGAGATATTTTTTTGTTTACTTTTGATTTTCTTTGAAGCCTCAGCATTCTTTCTTAGTAATGTTTCCTTTATTTAGAAGTCTCTGTCGGTCTTCTTCTCTTAAGCGTTGTGAAGTCTCAGGGGACTACATCTTTGCTTCCGTTCCCTTGTCATTCTTCTTTTACATTCATACTTGTCTTCTGCGTTGTCCGCCATTGTAATCTGTAATTGTAAGATATTGTTTTCTTTTTATTGTACATATTTTTTTTTAACCTGCCATCAATGCACATCCTAAATAGCAGTAATGAATCATTAAAATTACTAAATTCAACATTAGTTGAAATGCATTTGTAATGTTTTAATTAAATTAATTAATTAATTAATTAATCAATCAATGGATTCTTTTTAATTTGCATACATTAAAAGCAAAAGAGCTAAGCATATATACAGTATATTGATAAATAAGTTAAGGGTTAAACATTTTTTTATTTTTTTCATAATGAATTATGAATTAATTAATAAATTAATGTAAATTAATGAAATAATCTAAAACTGTCATCAATGCAAAACATAAACAGGTAATCATGTGTTCCTAAAGAAGGGCAAACACAAAGAGCTATGACCAAACTATGGATTGGCCTGAAAGGATTTGTAATGTTTAGATTAAATTAATTATTTAATAAATGAAGTTATGAGATGTAATTATCATTTATTAAAACATAAATGGCTAAGCATATATGTATTTATCATGTTTTTAATTTTTTTGTTTTTTTTAAATTACTGATTAATAATTATTTAATAAAATAATATATGTTAATTAATTAATCAATAACTATTATCAATGGAAAATAAAAAGACTTAATCCTATTTTCCTAAAGAATGTCATCATTAAATTATATACCTGTCAAGTTGATCTTATAGACACTACAAAATGTGGCTTCGCCTTAGGCTGAAAGTAGTTGACGAATGCAGGAATGTTTTTTTTCGAGACAAAGGACTTAAAAAACAAAATTCGACCTACGAAAAATACAAAGTTAATGGCCGAACTGCGCAAACCAAAATACAACAAAAACACAAAACACAAAATACAACTAAAATATCACCGATATTGGAGAACAGCCATGACATCTGGAAGTGAGGTGAAACGCAAATTTAGGTCGAATTTAAGTAGTTTCGGCACTTGAAAATTGCCTGAGAAAAAAAATGGCATCTGAAAAAAATGAAAACGAGGCTACACGACACCGAATCGCGCAAAAATACTAATAAGAAGGCCGTAAACTTACGTCGCCATTTTACAATACTAACTTACACATTTACACACTAACATTGTGAGCTGGCAGATTTACCGCCTAAACCAACGGTTTTGTCTCGCGCACGCAGCCTATATATAGAGCATATTTGCCACAGAACTGACACTTTCTCCTCTGGTGATGACAGTCTGACTGGACATTTTCTGCTGCTGGAAAATACAAAGAGATTGTTAGCTCTTCAGGATACTGATTGCTGAATATTAAATACAAAAAGATACAATATATTAATAATCATTAATCAATAATTAATTAAATAATTATTAATAAAAAAAAGCAAAAAAAATACAAATTGAGCAAACAAGAATTTACACTTGATTTAGTTTAGCAATACTTTAATGCTTAGCTGTTTGTAATATATTAATTCATTGAATAGTCAATTAATAATGTACTTTAATTTATTAATTAATAATTTGTAATCATTATGAACTAAAAATATTTGAGATTTTACAATGCCTTTAGTTTAGGAATATATTAATGCTTAGCTCCTTATAATACATTTAGTCAGTGATTAATTGATTATTAATCAACCTTAATTTATTAATTTGTAACTAGTAATATATATATTTTTTAAAAGACAGCAAACACGTTTGCAGCCTTTCCACACCATAAACATCACCTTTACAGGTATATCATTAAATTATGTTCTTTTGTTAAAAAAAGGATTAAAGTCTTTTTAGTTGGAATTGATGACAGTTATTGATTAATTAAGGTATATTAATATATTCATTAATTAATAATTAGTAATCATTAAAAAAAAGGTTTCATTTAACAATACATTAATGAATATGCTTTTATGTTTTGCATCTATGCCAATATATCTGTGTTGCTGCTGATTGCCTGATAGGGATGAAGCAAAATATTATATTTCAATCTTATTTCACAGTTTCATCGTCTCTGCAGCTGACTCAACACAGAGAGTGACGTTTTCAGCCTTTGAACACCATAAAGATCACCTTGACAGGTATATCATTTAATTATGTAGTTATGGAACAAAAAAGGCTTCATTTTTTGTTGGTAACATGGATAACAGTTATTGATCAATTAACGTATAATAATATTTTAATTAATTAATAATTAGTCATCATAAAAAAAAAAAAGAGAATACAATAAAAGAATAACACTTTTTAACATGCACTTATATATCTGCCTTACTGCTCATTTATGTACATTGTTTTTGGAACTATTAATTAATAATATAAAAAAAAAAAAAAAAGATGGGGTAAGAAGACTTAAAACAAAAATGTACATTTTACTAAGCACTTAAATATATGGACTTCATTCAATCAAGCATTAATGGAATACAATGATAAAAAATTATTTTCATGTAATTTCACAGATTACTCATCTCTGCACCTGACTGAAGACAGAGAGTGAATTTGCAAAGGATTTGTACACAAACAACAGCAAGTTCACAGGTAGATGATTTCAGCATGCCCTTATGGTTTTGGATTGATGACACTTAATGATTAATTCATGAAACTATATTTATTTATGTACTCATTCATTTGCAATTTGCAAAATTTAATAGGGCTCTATATAACGACATAGCATATTATTTTTACAGAACATTTTATTTAATGAACATCTGTCCAAAACTAAGGTTTAAAAAAAAAAAAAAAAAAGGCTATGTGCTAAACAGTGCCCTATTGCTTTGAACAACTTGCAAATGAATGAGGTTTTTAGTATTTAATTTGTCATCACAATAACAAAAAAAAGCAAGATATATATATGCTTAACTAATTAACTTTTAAATAACCTAAATTAGACATCATAACTAAATTAATTGCATCGTTAAGAAAATTGAACATTATTTTAGGCCACATCTATACTTTGATAATAGCTGTTTCTCTTTGATCTTCTTTACGACAATATAATTCACTTTTTAGGTTTACAATTGATCTCAGTTTTTGATTAATTCAGTAACTTATATTAATTTAGAAATGATGTAATGATTCATTTGTCCCCAAATATATATATATATATATATATATATATATATATATATATATATATGTATCAATATATATATGTGCAGTGCTTTGCTTTGTAATGTATGTCAATAGAACAACAAAAAAATGGTTTCATTGCTTGCAGAGAAAAAATAAAAACGATTTGCACATCTTTGCATTCTTTAATTAATCCTATTTACCTTTGGATTGAGAGCAGCTACAAACAATATGTACAGAACAAAAAAAACATTACATCTTACACCTGTATTTACATTTACAGATTACAATGGCGGATAATGGAGAAGACAATGCAAAAGAAGATTGGCAAGGGAAAGGAAGCAAAGGTGAAGTGATGCACAGTCACCTGAAACTTCTCAACGCTCAAGAGAAGAAGACCAACAGAGACTTTTAAATAAAAATAAAAATTAGTAAGAAAGCACAAAGTGAGTGTGCTGGAGCTTCAAAGAAAAGAAAAAGTAAACAAAAACATGTCTGTGAACCATTGCCCAATGATAAAATATTGCCTATTGGCACCACCGTTCATACACATGACACCAATGTAGATATAGAAAGTTGTAGTGATATCTATGTTAAGGAAGCTCAGGAGTAGGCATTTATTAGCGCACTAACAGTAGACACTCATTATTGTGGATTACTCAATGTTGTTTGTAAGTTTTGTGGGGCTTATCATTTTCTCAAGGAAAGACCAACTGCCGGAGACTTCATTAATTGTTGTCAGAAAGGAAAGGTAAGACTTCCACAAAGACACACATTTCCAGATTACTTACAAAGCGATCCAACATTTCCAAATTATACCAATTTAAAAAAAAAAATATAAGGTCTTATAACAGTGCAATTTTATTTGCTTGAATTGGTGCTACATTAGCAGAAAATGTCCCGGGACAGGGTCCTTACTGTTTTTGAGTTCAAGGACAAATTTACCACCGAACCCACAAGAAGAAGAGCAAAGGACATTTGCACAGTTATATGTCTTAGATACAATTACAATGGAAATTATGGCCAACAACCCATACAGTCAAGAATACAAACAATTAGCAAAGGTTGAAAAAGAGCAACAGCAACATGCCCAAAGACATCAATTGACAATGCCAAGAGTAAATATGGTGTTAAAAAGAGATCACAACACTGATCAAAGATGGTATAATTTACCAACAGCAAATGAGGTTGCCATGGTCTTTAAAAATGAAGATGGTGAACCACCTTTTCAGCGGGATATTAGAATATATCCACGCAATGAAGAGCAACCTTTTATAAACATAAATATATTAAGTTGTAATTTGGATCCAATGACATATCCCATTTTCTTTCCAAATGGTAATCCTGGATGGGAACCAAAATTACAATTGCAAAGTTATCCCAATAGTAAAGTTCGTGTTAGATGTAATATTTCTATGCTGGAATAAAAAGTGGCACAAAACTGCTATTCGGGATTCTTTTAATCCTATTTTATGTGGGGGCAAACTCACACAACAATGGATTATTGATTCCTACATACAAGAGAACAATCGAAGCAAATAATCTAAATTTAATAAAATTTCAACAAAATAAGCATTGAGTAGAACAGTATTGTGGATTGATGGATGATGTTGCTGAATTGGCTACCAACAGAGACATTCCAGCTGGAAGAGCAATAATTTTGCCATCCACTTTCCAAGCATCTCCTCCCAATATGCGAGAAAGATATAATGATGCCATGGCTATTGTCACAATATTTGGAAAACCAGATTTATTAATTAAATTCACATGTAATCCACAATGGCCAGAGATCAAGGAAAATCTGAATCTGGGACAAACTACTTCTGACCGACCAGATTTAGTGGCAAGAGTATTCAAAATCAAACTCAATTCATTAATACATGATATAACTAAAGCACGGTTATTTCGAAAATGTGTGGCATTTGTTTATACCATTGAATTTAAAAAAAAAGGACTGCCACATGCTCACATACTTTTAATCCTGCAGGAAAAAGATAAGTTGAATACTGCAGAGAGAGAGAGAGGATTCAGTCATACTGCTGAATTGCCAGATTCAGAAAAATATTCCAAACTATTTGAGATTGTGACACACAGAATGATTTATGGGCCATATGAAGATATGAATCCAAATTCACCATGTATGGAAAATAAAATATGTACAAAAGAATTCCAAAAAAATTTCAAATGCAAACTTATGCTAATTGTGATGGATACCCTTTGTATAAAAGAAAACAAGGACAAACAGCTATTATCCATACAATCCACATTTTCTCAAGAAGTACAATGCACACATAAATGTTGAAGCTTACATCTATTAAATCCATCAAATATGTGTATAAATATATATACAAAGGATATGATGCAGCAACTGTTGTTGTGCAAGGTGCAGCAAATGAAAAGGAAAATCCAATTTTACATGACGAATTTTCTAATTATTTAGATGCTCGCTATGTCAGTGCTCCGGAAGCAAAGTGGCTGCTTTCTGAAATTCGAGATGCATGATTGGTCACATGCTGTGTATCGATTAGCTGTACATTTGCCACAAAGTCAGTTTGTTTGCTGTACTGCAGGCAATGAAAGAACTGCCTTCGCTCAAAGTCAACACAGAGATACAACACTTACTGCATGGTTTAAATTAAACTGCCAGGACACGCAGGCCAGACAATTTTTATACATTGAGATTCCATATTACTATGTATTTGTAAATGGTCTATGGCGACAACGAAAAAGAGATACGCATAAAATTATACCACAAATTTATACCGTCAGTCCAAGAGACATTGAATGTTTCAGTTTAAGATTACTTCTTTTACATGTTCCTGGTGCACAAAGTTTTGAACATTTACGCACAGTGAATGGCATAGTTTATGAGACTTTCCGATTAGCTGCAAGACGCCAAAAGTTCATAGCAGATGATACTGAAGGGGAGAGGTGTCTGGAAGATGCAGCACTATGTCAAATGCCAAAGGAAATGAGAGAACAATTTGCGTTCATTTGCATCTTTTGCAATGTACCTGACGCATTTACTCTGTGGAAAACATTTAAATTAAATATGTCCGAAGACTTCTTGAAACGTTACAATGAGCCAATAGCACTGTTAAAAACTTTAATGGAAATTCAAGAAATATTTCTTGCTCATGGATTAAATTGTGCAAGTTTTAATTTGACTGATGCAGGACTTGTAGATGACATCAACTTTGATGATTATGACACTGAGCTACAAAAACAAAAACAGAAGAAAAACTGGCAACTTGAAATACTTTTCAATTACAAGCATTTAATGCCATCACAAATGCTACAGATGAAGAAATGGTCAAAGACCGTTATTTCTATCTAGACGGCCCTCGTGGATCAGGAAAAACTTATCTGTACAATTGTTTGATGAGTTACATTCGAGCACAGGGTCAAATAGCAATGCCATTTGTAACAACTGGAATTGCTGCACTTTTGTTAGAAGGTGGCAGAACTGTGCATAGTGGATTTAAACTGCCAGTTCCCATTTTAGAAACATCAGTGTCAGATATTCAACCTAATTCTTTACAAGTCAAAAAATTTCAAAAAAGTTAATTAATTATCATAGAGGAGGCGATAATGATGTAATTTCATGCTTTGCAATTTATTGATAGATTCTTAAAAGAAGTGATAAATAATAATTTGCCATTTGGTGGAAAGGTGGAGATTTTAGGCAAACATTACCTGTTGTGCCACATGGAAATAGAACTGATATCATTGAAACATGTATCAAGACAAGTAAACTGTTGAAAATATTTACACACCTCAAATTAGAATTAAATATGAGATCTGAAGGCCAAAACAAATTCAATGATTGGCTCATTTAAATTAGAGAAGGAAAACATCCACAAATACATGATTTACCCAATGATACCATTGAAATTCCATCAACAATGGTTTGCAAGGAATCACTCATATCAGCAATATTTCTAAACACTCTGAATAACGACAATTACTCAGACATTACAAACAAAGTGATATTAACATCAAAAAATATATAACGAACTTTTAAAATTCATCAACACACCACAAAAGAATTATTACAGTGCAGATTCAGTTCTGGCTGATGATAAAGACAGTGAATCGAATTTTAGTACAGAATTTATTAATTCTTTAACCCCATCTGGAATGCCACCACATGTTTTGCGATTGAAAAAAGGGGCAATTCTCATGCTATTGAGAAATATGAATCCAAATATGGGACTTTTTAATGGGACAAGATTAATTGTGCACGATTTAAAAGATCATTTTATACATGCAGAAATTATGACTGGGACCCATAAAGGTGAACGAGTTTTTATACCAAGAATTGATTTGGCTCCAAGTGAGATTGGTTTGCCTTTTGTCCTTCAAAGGAGACAATTTCCAGTTATCATGGCATTTGCCATGACCATCAATAAATCCCAAGGACAAACCTTTAAGTCTGTGGGTATTTTCTTCAGGAAGCAGTTTTTGCACATGGACAACTCTATGTTGCTTTTTTTTTTTTTTTTTAATAAAAAGTAATAAAACAATACCCCAACATCAATCGTGAAATCTTATCCTTGTATCCTGCCTCCTCCTTTTTTTTCGTATTTACCTCTGTGCTATTATCGGTGAACCAATGCATAGATTTATAATGGACCCTTCTTGGCTATGTAAACATGTATCCCTAAACGTATCCGTAACCTATACTATTCTTTGGTTGTTAAGTTGTTATCTCCCATTACCTTCCGTTATTAACCTATGACTTAGAGGACCATAAAGATATTATAAAAATGCCCTAATTTACCTCTAGAGGGATATAGCACGATCATCTTCGTTTGCTAGTCTTTCAGTTCCTTCCTCCCATTCAATTCCCCCCCGTTATCTTTTCTTATATATTAAGGAAGAGTTGCTTACAAACTTTTACACATGTTAACTTAACCAATTAACCTAAAACACTCTATCTGACACATCTATAATAAGCCTTCCTCTTTGAAAGGGTTAATTGTGTTTCTGTTCAGCTTAGCAGGTGCCTAGGTACCAGACAGTGATAGAAACTGCTCCCACAGCTAAAGTATGTAATCCTGAAACCTGTTATCTATAAACATATTTTTTACCAATTATTTTTAATTGCATAGGCCTTGAGAATGTTCTAGAAAGATGTGTACGTGATGATCTGTGCACGTTTCTCATGCACTATTCTTATGCACTGCTCTCATGAACTGCTCTCATGAACTTTTTCTGTGGCACGTGCACTACACCTGATTGGTTGGTACCTGGCACTGGATATTAGCCAATGAGAAACCTGACATGTGAGAATTATTATCCTATCTGTTATATAAGCTCAAAACGTAACCAAATAAACGAGACTCTGTGTGGAAAGCTTATATGTGTATGTGTGCGCTCATTTCCATACGGAATCTCCAGGACGTCTTGCTTATGAGTAAAGGTTTACCCCGGTGGTCAGAAAATACAATTGGTGTAATCTTCACTGGTCCCCTTCAATTGGTGTCAGAAGTGGGATGGACAGGACATCTGAGAGGTGAGTAGAAAGTGTCTTTTATTAAGACCTATTCTCTTGCCCTCATTTATCCTAAAGTCCAACTAGATTACTTAGGGGAACCTATGGAAAGTCTTTTGGTAAGACTTTAGGACAGTCTTTGGTAGACTGAAAGTCTTTTGGTAAGACTTAAGGACAGTCTTTGGTAGACTGAAAGTCTTTTGGTAAGACTTTAAGAAGTCTTTGGCAGACTTCGTGTGGTCTTTGGTAGACCTTACGTGCTTTTAGCACAAACAGCGCTGTTATATATGGGATTTCTTTGGTAGAAATCAGGATATTATGGGATTTCTTTGGTAGAAATCAGGAAAATTATAAAATTAAATTTTGACTTACCGGGGAACCTATACTCAAATACTGCTGCTTATATGCTTGCTTAAATACTTATTGTGCTGTATTGCTGTGCTGGTTTAAAGCTTGTGCTTGCTTAAGAAAAAAAATGTGCTGTATTGCAACGCTGTATTGAGAGGAGGTATTTTTCTCTTTGTGATCTTAAGCCGTTAACGCTCTCCTACACCTGATGGTTTTGCAGGAGCTATTCTAGTTCCACGCAGCCACTCTTGTGGGTTGATTGATCACTAACTGAAACTACCGAGGGGATATTGTGCTGTGACATTGCTCAAGCGTGAACTTCTGATGGATTGACGGGGTCTTTGGACTCTAACAGCCACTCCTGTTCCGTGGGCAACTGTCGCAGTCACAATATACACAGTCAAGTTGAGTGGTGAGACAACTGACTTCCCTTTAACAAAAGAGCAAACGAGATTAGGGATAATAAAACAAATAGGAACTTTTTCTTTACATACATTTATATAATATTCTGATTGCTTTTGTTTATAAAGTAGATGGATTGTCTTGTGTTTTGCTGCAAATAAATTTGTGAGTGTTAGCTGTACTTTCTTTTCTTTGCAATACAATTGATAAATGCAGGTTAGAGAATTTTCCTCTGTGTCTTTAAGGCTGTGTCCACCACTGAAATATATTTCTAAAGCCGGCATATATGTAAAAAAAAGGAAATCTTTTTCCAGAAATATGTAACAGTGGAGGATTTATGGTCTATCTTGTTTGTAAGTGTAAGACAGTGTGTTTATTCTATTTTAAAGCTTGCTAACACTTATCTCCTTGTCCCGGAAAAAAAAAAGAAGAAAAAAAAAGCTGTGAAATTCTGTCTCCTGGCAGAAAATTCTTAAGGTCGTATTTAGTTTGGATAAGAAAACTGTCATGTGTATGGAATGTTGTTGAACTTTTTAAGGTGGATTCCAGTATTTGTAGTTAAATGGTTGTGGAGATGTCTCAGGAAGTGTTAGTTGGGAATTATTGTAAGTTAAGTACGAAAAAAAAAAAAAAGGGAAATAGCAAGTGGTTTGGAAGAGAGATTTTGTATGTGGATTTGATCCAAATTGGAGTTTGTTTTTGAATAGATTGCAAATAGTAAATACGGAAAGAGAAAACAGGCAGCCCTTAACCCCCGAATTAATCCTTCTACATATATGATGTATCTGAAGTGAATGTGTCAAGGACACCATAACTCAGACTGACATCAGACTTCTTATGCAGACTTTTAGACTCTGATACAGAGCCAGGATGGAATTGGGCTAACGTCCCTTCCATTATGTGACAATGACTTTAGATTTGTCCAGGATTTAAGGGCAATTAATTACTTAGTCATCCCAATTGCCCCGATTGTCCCTGATATCACTGCTCTCATTACGGCCATTTCCCATGACGCCACTATATTTATTATTATTGATTTATCAAATGCATTCTTTTTGGTCCCATTGGACTTTGAGACACAACTACTTATGGTTTTTTAATTTTTGATGGGCGCCAATTAACATGGACCCGTCTTCCCCTAAGGCTACGTGGATTCACCAGCTGCTTACTCACTGGTGCTCCAATACCTTGCGGTCATGGACTCGTGTCATGGTTCTGTCCCCATTCAGTACGTCAAATGACTTACTGTTTGTGTACTCCTAACGGGGAAGCCAATAGACAGGATTCACTCAGTTTGCTACAGCACCTTGCAGCTGAAGGTCACAAGGTAACTAAAAACAAAATACAAATGGGGGCAACACATGTTTATGATTAATTATTGCAGGCAATGGATCCCTGAATGCTCACTATGACTCCATTTTACGTACGGCTGCTAAGGGGGACAGCCCAAAACATATTCAGTGGACTCCAGACATGACTGAAGCTTATGTGACCTTAAAAGTTAGCATTATGCAGGCCCCCGCTTTAGGACTACCTGATTATTGTAAACCATTTCATTTGTATGCAAGGGACAACTGTAAAACCATGGCAGCGGTCTGTGCCCAAGATCACGGAGGTAGTATGTGTCCCGTTGCATTATTTTCCAAAGTAGTCCCTACTCCGGTCCAGGGGATGCTGGGGTGTCTCCAAACATTTGGCCCCTTGTGATGTGGCCGTAGAGAAAGCAATGCCCCTTGACTTGACTTACCCCCCCCCCCCCCCCCCCCTTCAGCTGCTCTGGCAGAAGGACTGACAGAGAGAACACAAGCTGCAGCTGCAATCCACCCCCAACCCCCCCCCCCCCTTGGATTCAGTAGTACACTGAAAACGAAACTAGTAAAACTGATAACACATAGCAAGTACAAAGAATCGCAATGACTTTGTTTCCAGAGGTAATGCCTTTGCTGACCAAGTAGCTAAAGAAGCTGCACTTAAAACACTTTCTGCTAATCTTACTTACCCTATGCTCCAAGCCCCGTCTTACCCATCTGACCTTCTTTTCAATGAGTTACAAGGTTTTACCACACCAGAAGATTTATTATATTGGCAATCACAAGGTTTGGAAAAAGACAATAATGGTCTTTTCTTAAAAGAGGGGAGGATAGGTATACCTGAGAGTAGTGCCCCTATATTCATAGCACAGGCACACGGGGTAGGACACAAAAGAGTTAAAACTACCATGCAACAGTTACGACAATCATTTAGCATCAGAAATCTGATGCTGCACGGTCAAACATACATACAGAGATGTGTACAATGTTTGCAGAATAATTCTACAGTGCCAAATAAAGCAAAGCATGATCATCTGCCTCCACCTACAGCTCCATTCACTCATTTACAAATTGATTTTATTCATATCCCAAAGACGGGATCAAAACAGTTATATCTTTTGGTGATAGTGGACCAGTTTTCCCGATGGCCTGAGGCCTTTGTAACACAAAGAGAGGATGCTAAGACAGTAGCTAAAATTTTGACTACTGAAATTATACAGAGATATGGATGTCCGTTACAAATTAACTCTGATAATGGACCAGCCTTTATTAGTGCAGTAATTAAGGAATTGATACAGTGGTTACAGATAACCTGGAAATTCCATATCCCTTACCATCCTCAGAGTTCAGGAATAGTGGAAAGAATGAACCGCACTATTAAGGAGAAACTTACAAAGGCCACTGCAGGTACATGGGTTAATTGGCAAAAATATTTACCTGCTGTACTAGCAGAGATTAGGATGTCTCCTAATAAAACTACCAAATTGTCTCCTTTTGAGATTCTTATGGGAACACCATTTCCAACTCCTTTGGTGAAAGACCCACTTGTAATTATGTCTGGTGATCTTGATCTCATAAGAGAACAATATGTGAAACAATTGATTGATAAATTGAATGGCATCTATGGTGATGTGTCTTCTCGCTTGCCTTTACCATCACAGGAACCAACACATCCGTTCCAGCCAGGTGACCTAGTCTGTGTCCGACAACTGAACAGAACAAAGAAGGGAGGCTTCCCATTCGGACCACCGACGACTGTGATAGCAGTGACTAGGACAGCCGTCCTCACCGACGCACAGGACATCTGGATTCACGCATCACGACTGAAGCTGTGTCCAAAGAGGGGTGAAGCGGGTGACAAAGTCTCCCGACCAGCGATTGAAGACAGCGATGATGACGATGTCAACTTTATTCCTGTACCCGAAGAACTTCCTTTTGATGATGAGCATTATGCTCCTGATCTTTTTTCCCTTCTGGACAGTCCTTAACTGCTATTATGATCCAGAAGAACTAGGACTATTGAGATCCATTTGTGCTGAACACAATGTCACTGATATTGATTTTAATAATAGAACCAGAAGATCATTGCCTAATAACACAGTATATTCATATAGTGATAAGGAAAAACACCCATGGGAACATAACACATATGTTTCAATACTAGAAGGCTTTGCTCACTCTTTTAATCTTTCTAATTGCTGGGTTTGCTCACATATTGCTACACATGGAGAAATGGGGATGCCTCTATTTGGTCTACCTGCAGAGAATTTTACTCAAAAGCACATGTATATTAGCGATAGTACACAACCTTATAACTGGAATTTCTTTACTTATGTCCAATCTGCTACCGCTCTCAGCCTCTCACTAAAGATGAAGATTATCCGTACATACTTTCCTTCCAAATATAATAAAAGTGTCTCTTTTAAGTTAGTATACACTACCGAAGGTTTTAACTGTTTTCGGGCCCAGGGGAATGGAACAAAGGTGGGATGGTCCACATGTACTGACACTACCCTTATCTTTAATAGGACCACCTCTAGTAGCACACTAGAAAATTACAGAAAAGTTGTGCACCTTATGATTGTATGGGCCCTGGATGTTTGTATGTATATCACTTTTAGACTCCAAATATATTCCATTCAATAATTACATATGCATACGTGCTCTCAAATATGTATCTTTTAATTATGCTTTTATTATTTCCTAACCTATTACTTGTTAAGAGCTTTATATTTTACTATTTACATATACCATTACAGCTCTAGATGTTTTTGAACAATTAATCCACGCTTTCCTACTTTTAGTCTAGTTCTTCTCGAAGATCACGTTGTGATCTAAGAGGGGAATGAAAGGGTTAATTGTGTTTCTGTTCAGCTTAGCAGGTGCCTAGGTACCAGACAGTGATAGAAACTGCTCCCACAGCTAAAGTATGTAATCCTGAAACCTGTTATCTATAAACATATTTTTTACCGATTATTTTTAATTGCATAGGCCTTGAGAATGTTCTAGAAAGATGTGTACGTGATGATCTGTGCACGTTTCTCATGCACTATTCTTATGCACTGCTCTCATGAACTGCTCTCATGAACTTTTTCTGTGGCACGTGCACTACACCTGATTGGTTGGTACCTGGCACTGGATATTAGCCAATGAGAAACCTGACATGTGAGAATTATTATCCTATCTGTTATATAAGCTCAAAACGTAACCAAATAAACGAGACTCTGTGTGGAAAGCTTATATGTGTATGTGTGCGCTCATTTCCATACGGAATCTCCAGGACGTCTTGCTTATGAGTAAAGGTTTACCCCGGTGGTCAGAAAATACAATTGGTGTAATCTTCACTGGTCCCCTTCAATTGGTGTCAGAAGTGGGATGGACAGGACATCTGAGAGGTGAGTAGAAAGTGTCTTTTATTAAGACCTATTCTCTTGCCCTCATTTATCCTAAAGTCCAACTAGATTACTTAGGGGAACCTATGGAAAGTCTTTTGGTAAGACTTTAGGACAGTCTTTGGTAGACTGAAAGTCTTTTGGTAAGACTTAAGGACAGTCTTTGGTAGACTGAAAGTCTTTTGGTAAGACTTTAAGAAGTCTTTGGCAGACTTCGTGTGGTCTTTGGTAGACCTTACGTGCTTTTAGCACAAACAGCGCTGTTATATATGGGATTTCTTTGGTAGAAATCAGGATATTATGGGATTTCTTTGGTAGAAATCAGGAAAATTATAAAATTAAATTTTGACTTACCGGGGAACCTATACTCAAATACTGCTGCTTATATGCTTGCTTAAATACTTATTGTGCTGTATTGCTGTGCTGGTTTAAAGCTTGTGCTTGCTTAAGAAAAAAAATGTGCTGTATTGCAACGCTGTATTGAGAGGAGGTATTTTTCTCTTTGTGATCTTAAGCCGTTAACGCTCTCCTACACCTGATGGTTTTGCAGGAGCTATTCTAGTTCCACGCAGCCACTCTTGTGGGTTGATTGATCACTAACTGAAACTACCGAGGGGATATTGTGCTGTGACATTGCTCAAGCGTGAACTTCTGATGGATTGACGGGGTCTTTGGACTCTAACAGCCACTCCTGTTCCGTGGGCAACTGTCGCAGTCACAATATACACAGTCAAGTTGAGTGGTGAGACAACTGACTTCCCTTTAACAAAAGAGCAAACGAGATTAGGGATAATAAAACAAATAGGAACTTTTTCTTTACATACATTTATATAATATTCTGATTGCTTTTGTTTATAAAGTAGATGGATTGTCTTGTGTTTTGCTGCAAATAAATTTGTGAGTGTTAGCTGTACTTTCTTTTCTTTGCAATACAATTGATAAATGCAGGTTAGAGAATTTTCCTCTGTGTCTTTAAGGCTGTGTCCACCACTGAAATATATTTCTAAAGCCGGCATATATGTAAAAAAAAGGAAATCTTTTTCCAGAAATATGTAACAGTGGAGGATTTATGGTCTATCTTGTTTGTAAGTGTAAGACAGTGTGTTTATTCTATTTTAAAGCTTGCTAACACTTATCTCCTTGTCCCGGAAAAAAAAAAGAAGAAAAAAAAAGCTGTGAAATTCTGTCTCCTGGCAGAAAATTCTTAAGGTCGTATTTAGTTTGGATAAGAAAACTGTCATGTGTATGGAATGTTGTTGAACTTTTTAAGGTGGATTCCAGTATTTGTAGTTAAATGGTTGTGGAGATGTCTCAGGAAGTGTTAGTTGGGAATTATTGTAAGTTAAGTACGAAAAAAAAAAAAAAAAAGGGAAATAGCAAGTGGTTTGGAAGAGAGATTTTGTATGTGGATTTGATCCAAATTGGAGTTTGTTTTTGAATAGATTGCAAATAGTAAATACGGAAAGAGAAAACAGGCAGCCCTTAACCCCCGAATTAATCCTTCTACATATATGATGTATCTGAAGTGAATGTGTCAAGGACACCATAACTCAGACTGACATCAGACTTCTTATGCAGACTTTTAGACTCTGATACAGAGCCAGGATGGAATTGGGCTAACGTCCCTTCCATTATGTGACAATGACTTTAGATTTGTCCAGGATTTAAGGGCAATTAATTACTTAGTCATCCCAATTGCCCCGATTGTCCCTGATATCACTGCTCTCATTACGGCCATTTCCCATGACGCCACTATATTTATTATTATTGATTTATCAAATGCATTCTTTTTGGTCCCATTGGACTTTGAGACACAACTACTTATGGTTTTTTAATTTTTGATGGGCGCCAATTAACATGGACCCGTCTTCCCCTAAGGCTACGTGGATTCACCAGCTGCTTACTCACTGGTGCTCCAATACCTTGCGGTCATGGACTCGTGTCATGGTTCTGTCCCCATTCAGTACGTCAAATGACTTACTGTTTGTGTACTCCTAACGGGGAAGCCAATAGACAGGATTCACTCAGTTTGCTACAGCACCTTGCAGCTGAAGGTCACAAGGTAACTAAAAACAAAATACAAATGGGGGCAACACATGTTTATGATTAATTATTGCAGGCAATGGATCCCTGAATGCTCACTATGACTCCATTTTACGTACGGCTGCTAAGGGGGACAGCCCAAAACATATTCAGTGGACTCCAGACATGACTGAAGCTTATGTGACCTTAAAAGTTAGCATTATGCAGGCCCCCGCTTTAGGACTACCTGATTATTGTAAACCATTTCATTTGTATGCAAGGGACAACTGTAAAACCATGGCAGCGGTCTGTGCCCAAGATCACGGAGGTAGTATGTGTCCCGTTGCATTATTTTCCAAAGTAGTCCCTACTTCGGTCCAGGGGATGCTGGGGTGTCTCCAAACATTTGGCCCCTTGTGATGTGGCCGTAGAGAAAGCAATGCCCCTTGACTTGACTTACCCCCCCCCCCCCCCCCTTCAGCTGCTCTGGCAGAAGGACTGACAGAGAGAACACAAGCTGCAGCTGCAATCCACCCCCAACCCCCCCCCCCCTTGGATTCAGTAGTACACTGAAAACGAAACTAGTAAAACTGATAACACATAGCAAGTACAAAGAATCGCAATGACTTTGTTTCCAGAGGTAATGCCTTTGCTGACCAAGTAGCTAAAGAAGCTGCACTTAAAACACTTTCTGCTAATCTTACTTACCCTATGCTCCAAGCCCCGTCTTACCCATCTGACCTTCTTTTCAATGAGTTACAAGGTTTTACCACACCAGAAGATTTATTATATTGGCAATCACAAGGTTTGGAAAAAGACAATAATGGTCTTTTCTTAAAAGAGGGGAGGATAGGTATACCTGAGAGTAGTGCCCCTATATTCATAGCACAGGCACACGGGGTAGGACACAAAAGAGTTAAAACTACCATGCAACAGTTACGACAATCATTTAGCATCAGAAATCTGATGCTGCACGGTCAAACATACATACAGAGATGTGTACAATGTTTGCAGAATAATTCTACAGTGCCAAATAAAGCAAAGCATGATCATCTGCCTCCACCTACAGCTCCATTCACTCATTTACAAATTGATTTTATTCATATCCCAAAGACGGGATCAAAACAGTTATATCTTTTGGTGATAGTGGACCAGTTTTCCCGATGGCCTGAGGCCTTTGTAACACAAAGAGAGGATGCTAAGACAGTAGCTAAAATTTTGACTACTGAAATTATACCGAGATATGGATGTCCGTTACAAATTAACTCTGATAATGGACCAGCCTTTATTAGTGCAGTAATTAAGGAATTGATACAGTGGTTACAGATAACCTGGAAATTCCATATCCCTTACCATCCTCAGAGTTCAGGAATAGTGGAAAGAATGAACCGCACTATTAAGGAGAAACTTACAAAGGCCACTGCAGGTACATGGGTTAATTGGCAAAAATATTTACCTGCTGTACTAGCAGAGATTAGGATGTCTCCTAATAAAACTACCAAATTGTCTCCTTTTGAGATTCTTATGGGAACACCATTTCCAACTCCTTTGGTGAAAGACCCACTTGTAATTATGTCTGGTGATCTTGATATCATAAGAGAACAATATGTGAAACAATTGATTGATAAATTGAATGGCATCTATGGTGATGTGTCTTCTCGCTTGCCTTTACCATCACAGGAACCAACACATCCGTTCCAGCCAGGTGACCTAGTCTGTGTCCGACAACTGAACAGAACAAAGAAGGGAGGCTTCCCATTCGGACCACCGACGACTGTGATAGCAGTGACTAGGACAGCCGTCCTCACCGACGCACAGGACATCTGGATTCACGCATCACGACTGAAGCTGTGTCCAAAGAGGGGTGAAGCGGGTGACAAAGTCTCCCGACCAGCGATTGAAGACAGCGATGATGACGATGTCAACTTTATTCCTGTACCCGAAGAACTTCCTTTTGATGATGAGCATTATGCTCCTGATCTTTTTTCCCTTCTGGACAGTCCTTAACTGCTATTATGATCCAGAAGAACTAGGACTATTGAGATCCATTTGTGCTGAACACAATGTCACTGATATTGATTTTAATAATAGAACCAGAAGATCATTGCCTAATAACACAGTATATTCATATAGTGATAAGGAAAAACACCCATGGGAACATAACACATATGTTTCAATACTAGAAGGCTTTGCTCACTCTTTTAATCTTTCTAATTGCTGGGTTTGCTCACATATTGCTACACATGGAGAAATGGGGATGCCTCTATTTGGTCTACCTGCAGAGAATTTTACTCAAAAGCACATGTATATTAGCGATAGTACACAACCTTATAACTGGAATTTCTTTACTTATGTCCAATCTGCTACCGCTCTCAGCCTCTCACTAAAGATGAAGATTATCCGTACATACTTTCCTTCCAAATATAATAAAAGTGTCTCTTTTAAGTTAGTATACACTACCGAAGGTTTTAACTGTTTTCGGGCCGAGGGGAATGGAACAAAGGTGGGATGGTCCACATGTACTGACACTACCCTTATCTTTAATAGGACCACCTCTAGTAGCACACTAGAAAATTACAGAAAAGTTGTGCACCTTATGATTGTATGGGCCCTGGATGTTTGTATGTATATCACTTTTAGACTCCAAATATATTCCATTCAATAATTACATATGCATACGTGCTCTCAAATATGTATCTTTTAATTATGCTTTTATTATTTCCTAACCTATTACTTGTTAAGAGCTTTATATTTTACTATTTACATATACCATTACAGCTCTAGATGTTTTTGAACAATTAATCCACGCTTTCCTACTTTTAGTCTAGTTCTTCTCGAAGATCACGTTGTGATCTAAGAGGGGAATGAAAGGGTTAATTGTGTTTCTGTTCAGCTTAGCAGGTGCCTAGGTACCAGACAGTGATAGAAACTGCTCCCACAGCTAAAGTATGTAATCCTGAAACCTGTTATCTATAAACATATTTTTTACCAATTATTTTTAATTGCATAGGCCTTGAGAATGTTCTAGAAAGATGTGTACGTGATGATCTGTGCACATTTCTCATGCACTATTCTTATGCACTGCTCTCATGAACTGCTCTCATGAACTTTTTCTGTGGCACGTGCACTACACCTGATTGGTTGGTACCTGGCACTGGATATTAGCCAATGAGAAACCTGACATGTGAGAATTATTATCCTATCTGTTATATAAGCTCAAAACGTAACCAAATAAACAAGACTCTGTGTGGAAAGCTTATATGTGTATGTGTGTGCTCATTTCCATACGGAATCTCCAGGACGTCTTGCTTATGAGTAAAGGTTTACCCCGGTGGTCAGAAAATACAATTGGTGTAATCTTCACTGGTCCCCTTCACTCTTTGGAAAACATTTCTCTATCTCGATCTTGCTGTTGTTCCATCCTAACATACCTGTCTGTCTTCTTCCATATCGGTGCAGCTCCTCTCCCGGTATCTCCTCTCTGGCTTCTGGCCCTCCCTGTATCCTGTCAAGAAGGTGAGGGTGCCCTTCCCTCCTCCTCCCCCTTCATTGGAGTAGAGGGATTCTGATATCAGTGTATTCTATCCAGGGACCCCACATTTCTAAATACTTAGGAATTGAATCCGCCACTGAATGGGAAATCCTTTCATTTACCGCTAAGTAGTGGATCTTAGCTCGAACTGCCCCTATCTCTAGTGTCTTTTTCTTCCAGCTCCTGGCAATATGTGATTTCGTCGCTAAAAAGATAAATTGTAGGAGTCTGTTGTGGGGGGCAGAAAGAGAGGCCACCGGTATCCCCAGTAGACTAGATTCCGGGGTAACTTCAATATGGTATCCAAATATATTATCCACTAAGTCACCCACTGCTGTCCACAACTGCTGAACCTTTGGGCAGCTCCACCAAGTATGGCAAAAGGAGCCCAGCTCTGAGCATCCCCTAAAGCACTTCAGACTTTCCGTCTTACTCCATTTAGCTGGTCGATCTGGGGTAATGTACGCCCGATGAAGGACTTTAATTGATGTCTCTAATACACTATAATTTAGTGACCCCCTCATGAGATTGGCCCAGGAAGTGTCCCACGTCTCAATCTCCCAGTTCCTGGCTATATCCTTTTCCCATTCCCTCATGTATTTTTCTTTGGCTAACGTTTTTGGGGTATTGAAGACCCCATATAATTCCCCTAACACTCCTCTTTTAAGGGGGGCTTTTTCACAAATTCTAGAGAACCTATTATGGGAGGGGACCCCTGAACTCCTAAGTAGTTTATCTACAAAGTACCTCAATCTGCAAAAGTTACAGTGCTCATAAAGGGGGATGTCATATTCGTCTCTCATAGTTTCGAATGTAAATACCCGACCATCTCTTATCCAGTTACCCAATCTATCAAGTTTATTATTCTTCCACCATTGCCGAGAGACCTGTGAGATACCTGCCGGAGCTAGTGGATGCGTAAGTATAGGCGTTAAGTGGGATATCCGGGGTAGGAGGTCTGTATGATTGAAGGCCCAGATAATATTAGCCGCGGAGTTCTTTATTATAGGATTGGCAGATTTCTTAATCTCTGTGGGGAGTGGGTGAATCCAGACCACCATGTCCCATGTATAGGGCATCATGTCTTGGCTTTCAACAAACATCCATGCCGGATGGGCTTCAGGTAAGTGGGCCTGGGGAATAAAAGCTAGTTGAGCTGCTCGATAATATAGTTTTAAATTGGGACATGCCAACCCCCCTCTGGATTTATGTTTGTACATGTTATTTCTCGCAATTCTGGAGGGACCCCCACCCCAGACAAAACGGAACACCCTGCTTTGGAAGTTTCAGAGGTCTTTCATATGTATCTGGATCGGTAGAGATCTAAATAGATAAAGCAATCTAGGTAAAACATTCATTTTGACCGAACTAATCCTACCGAGCCAGGAGATGTTATATTTTCCCAATTTCATCATCTCCTCTTGGAGTAAACGGAACATTGGCCGGTAGTTAGCTTTATATAGATCTTGTATTTTAGCTGTCAGCCAAATTCCTAGGTATTTAATCGCCTTCCCAGCCCACTTAAATTTAAACCTCTGTGCGAGGGATTCTTTCTCCGTGAGCGGTATATCTAGGGCCAAGGCTTCAGTTTTTTCTCCATTAATTTTCAATCCTGAAAGCACCCCGAATTGTTCAAGTTTTTGCATCAGGGGTGGTACCAACGTCGATGGCTCCGAAATGGAGCATAGTAAGTCGTCCGCAAATAGTGACACCTTGAAATGATGTGACCCCACTTGGATACCCTTTATCTCCGGGGAAGCTCTAATCAATTGGGCCAGGGGCTCGATTGCTAACGCAAATAGGAGCGGTGACAATGGGCAACGCTGTCTCGTCCTCCTCTGGATGCTGACCGCTGGCCTCCCCCCACCCGGGAGTCTTAAATTTACTTAGGATCTTTGTAATAAGTCCGAATTAGATTTAAAAACTTCCCTGAAAACTCGAATTTGGTCAGCGTAGCCATGAGAGAAGGCCATTCCAGGGAGTCAAAGGCCTTCTCTACATCCAGAGAAAGCAGGCAGGCCGGGGTGTTATTTAGTTTAGCATGGTGGACTAAATTCAGAATTTTCCTGATATTGTCCCCTGCTTGTCGCCCTGGGATAAATCCCACTTGGTCTTTGTGAATCAAGGAGGGGAGAATCCCAGCTATCCTATCCGCCATGATCTTGGCCAGAAATTTTATGTCGCTGTTAAGGAGTGAAATTGGTGTGTAATTCTTAGCTTCTAACGGGTCCCTCCCCTCCTTGGGAAACAAGACCAGGTCAGCTTGTTGAGTTCTGGAGGGATTGGTCGTCCCTCCAGTATTGTATTGTATAACATGGTCAAGTATGGGGCTAATGTGCCGACAAATTTTTTGTAGTATGTGTTTGTAAAGCCATCTGGGCCTGGGGCTTTGCCTAATTTTGATTCTAAAATAACTTTGCTCACTTCCTCCTGGGAGATTGCTTTATTCAGTGAAGTAACATTCTCATCCGTTAGTTTAGGTAGATCCAGGGAGGATAAAAGTGATTGTGTTTCCCCCTGATCTAGGGAGTTTGAGGCTTTATATAGCTTACTATAATATGCCTGAAAGATGTCCATTTTTGTGGGGTTGGAGGTCACAAGCCCTTGGGGTGATTTAATTTGGCAGATTCTAGATTGGTTTTGCTTTGATTTTAATTTATTGGCTAGGAATGAGTCAGGCTTATTTGCTTTGCTATAAAACTTGTGATGCGTGATTCTAAGAGCTCTCTCCTTTCTCTCTGACAGAATCATGTCCAGTTCCGCCCTGGTTTTCTCAATCTGCGACCTATCCCCAATAGAATTATCTTGCTGCATTGCCTTTTCCAATCTCATCAACTCTTTATTCAATGCATCCTCTCGGGCCCTATTTTGCTTTTTATGTTCAGCAGATATCTTCATTCAGACCCCTCTAATATATGCTTTGTGGGCCACCCACACCCAGCCTATTCCTACATCTCCCTTAGTATTCTCCCTAAAATATATCTCAAGTTCTTGCTGGATCTTGTCTTTGGATTGAGGAAATGCTAGTAGCGTCTCATTGATGCGCCATGTCGGGGGGGGGGGGGGGGGGAGTATACCATGCCAAAGTTTAGGGCAATTTTGACTTTTGAGTGATCCGACCAGGTACACGGAATAATCTCCGCTTCCTTTGCCTGATCCAAGAGCGAAGCATCTATGATGATATAGTCAATTCTTGAGTACGAGTTATGAGGGGCTGAGTAGAAAGAGTACTCCCTGTCCCTCCAGGAATCTACCAGGTTCAGGTTTGCTAGTTGTGTTTTAATTTGTTTTAGCCTACTGGGGAAGTGGGGCCCCACTCTCCCCTTGGACCTGTCTAATTCGGGATCCAACGCTAAATTTAGGTCCCCTCCCAGAATAATTCTACCAAAGTCCCCTTTCTCCAGTACCATAAGTAGTTTCCGGACCTTGTTATAAGGGTTCGTAGGTGGGGCATAAAGCGCAATTAAAGACACTGTCGAGTCAAGTATTTTTCCAGTCAGAATCAGGTAGTGACCCTCGGGATTTGATTTTTTACTCTGGAGTATAAACGGAAAGTCCTTATGCAAGAGAATTGCTACCCCCTCCCTCTTGGCTAACATACCCGCTGTATAGAAGTGTGGGTATTGTTTGTGGAGAAATTTAGGAGGTTTGTTACGCATGAAGTGCGTCTCCTGTAGAAAGAGTTACTGAGGGGCGATGCTCCCTGTATGTAAGAAAGGCTTTACGCCGCTAATGGGGGGAGTTAAATCCCTTCACATTATGGGACAGTATCTTAAATTCGGGCCTAGCCATTTATCCTTATCTGCCTGTGAGTGCTGTGCATGGTGTGCGACTTACATTTTTCCTGCTCAGGATGGGATAGTTATTCGAGGGCCAGAGAGCCGGAGACGAGAGACCCCCTGGGGTGACCAGGAGACGAGGTGCACCTGCATCTTGGAGAGACCTTGAGAGTACTAGGTAGAACAGAGATAGACCATTTACATACAAGACATATTTCAGGGAAATGTACAGAAATACATGTGTCAACAAAAACAGAACAATTTTAACTTTTTTATCTGTACTAAAACTTTTTTCCTTGCTCTCTAGCGCGCTTGGTGGGCATGAGAATCCTGTTCTCCTGCATATAGCCCTGGCGAAGAGGTAGACTAAATTTTAACTACTCAGTTTACACCCCGTTTAATAAAAGGGAGAAACTCTCCGCCTCACCCCATGGGCCTATCACCCCTTGCATTGTGTAATACAAAATATTCATTTCAGTGAGTCAAGAGAAACTCAGTAGGCTTCAATCCTATATCACACTCCCCTCGACTTCTAGTGTCCATTAGGCTTCTGAGGGAAGCAACTTATCTCTTAGCCAGTCCCCTCATCTCTTCTCTGGAGGGGGGATTATCCCGGCCAATATCAACTTGAGCATCCCGGCCCAAGCCTGGTGATGCAGGCCTGTCGTTTACACGGGTTGCCTTAGACCCCCTTCTCTCGCCGCTTGAGGCTGTGAGCTTCTTGCAGCTTTTTGTCTCTTTAAAGCAGGAACTACAGTCCATTGACTAACCGGCCTATCTCGCTTGTCTCCTGGTTCCTGACCCATTGGGCAGGGATTTTCACCCTCTTTCCATAAGCTCAGGGAGGAAAGAATTGTCTGGCATTCCTCCACATCTTGAGCAGTAAATTTGTTTCCATTCACCGTAAATTGGATGTTGAAAGGAAAACCCCATCTGTAAGGAATTTTGTGCTGTATAAGCACCTCCACAGCCAGTCTCATTTCCCTGCGTCTCGCTAGGGTAGCTGGTGAGAGATCTGCATAAATCTGGATGGTGGCACCGTCAGGGCCTTTGATTTCGTCTAGACCTCTGGCGTAAAGGGGATTTTATCTCTTGTGTGTTGCCTCAGGAAACGGGCGATGATGTCTTTAGGCATGTTAGGGTTTGGGGATGCCCCAAGTGCCCTATGTGCTCGTTCGATGCCGATTTCACCCTCCTGGGGGTCTGGAAGAATTGACTGAAAGATAAGGCTCAAGGTCAGTGATTGAGTTTGGGACACCTCTGAATCTGACGTTGTATCTCCTCGATCTATTTTCAAGGTCCTCCAGTTTGAGTTCAAGAGAGCATATTTTCATTGCATTTGTATCAATGTCTACTCGATCTTGTCTTTGGGAGTCTATGACCTGGTCCAGGGAAGATTCCAAAAAACTTGTCCGTTGGCCCAATTCTTGAATTTCGTGTTTCAGATCTTGAACTGCCAATGATAGTTGTGATTTTAGCATGTTCTCAAACCAAGTTTTGGAATCATTGGACAAGTTTGCATCCATCATATTCCCTTTCTGGGAGCACTCAGCATCCGATACATCTGAAGCCCCCGAGATTGACTCCGGGTGGGGGATCTTCTGGCCGTAGGGGAAATGTTCAGTTATCCGTCGGGACCCCTCGCCCTTTTTGGTTCTAACCATCATGATCTTTGCCCTTTGTATTGTAGATCGGGGCAGTACGGGGCCTAATTTAGGTATGAGCTTTCCAGTAGACCTGGTCCATGCAGGTGGGGGAGGAGTCCCAGATTAAGGTGAGTCCCGGCCCACTGGGTAGCAATGCTGCTGCAAGGGTCTCTTAAGTGCGCTTTAAGAATTAGGAGGGGTGGTGGCCCATTTATAGGGGTGTTGGCCCTACATTTACCACATCTTTACTTTAATGAGCAGGGTGTTTGCCAACTGGTTTAGTGTTAACATCCTCCAGGGTCCAGGCCCAATCTGTATCAGGCTAAATATTGCCTTAAATCTTCCAAGATATATCTGGTATGTTAACACCAATGTGACGTCGTGAGATGTAATTAACTCAGTCCTTAGTACTACCGTTTCTCTCTAGTATATGGATGAGCCGAATGGGAGGACAGAAGACAAAATGTGAAGAGCTTTAGTCCCTTGATGTTCTAGAGATTGGCAGGTTCAATTTAGTCTTGAAGTACAATAGGCCTGTAATGATTTGAAGCTGCCACCGGGTGGGAGTAGAGTACTGTCAATTGAGACTGCTTATACAATGTTTTGGGTGACACTGTATATCCTCATAGTGCTGTTGATGAGTGTTATATAAAGCAAAATAATAAGGTGTCTGGTTCAGTCTCAAGCACCCCGATACTGTCGGTAATAATAAAGTCACATTAGTAGCACTGCAACATATAAATGCGAAGCCATATAAATTGCACTCTTTGCCTTTGAAGTCCTGTGCAGCTCAAAATGTATTTTAGTGTTCTGAGTTTCTGTAGACAGGTTAGACTGGTTTGCTTAAACCCAGAATACTGGGAGGACCGGATGGGGGGACAGAAGGCACAATGTGGAGAGCTTTGGCCCCTTGATGTTCAAGATATTAGAATGTTCAGTACAATATTGGATAAAATAAGCCTGTAATGGTTGGGAGTTGCCACCGGGTGGGAGTAGAGTACAGTCAATTGAGACTACTTATACAATGTTTTGGGTGAAACTGTATATCCTCATGGTGCTGTTACAGAATGTTATATAAAACAGTGTAGTAAGGTGCCTGGTTCAGTCTCAAGCACCCCAGTGCTGTTGGTACTAATAAAATCACTTTAGGAGCACTGAAGCATATAGATGTGAAGCTAGATAATCTGCACTCTTTATCATTGCAGTCCTGTGCAGCTCAAAGTGTACTTTAGCGTTCTGAGTCTCAGTAGACAGGTTGGACTGGTTTGCTTGGACCCAGGGTACTGGGAGAGCCTCAATGAGGATATGTGGGTAAGGGGCCCCGGATTGCTTAATTATTCTGGGGCTAAAGTGTTACTGATGCCCCCCTGAGTGCCCCTTTCTTGGGCCAGGGCTGTCTTCTCCCCCCACAGTTCTGTAGCCTCTCCCTTGTACCTGCTTATATGTGTCCTCAGCAGTGCAGCGCCACAATCTCTCCCTCCAGGCTTCCAGGGGGAAGTGTCCGGCTGGATAGGGGTTCCAGGCAGGGGCCTCTTCCACTTTTCCCTCTTCGTGGAGCCCCCTGCTGCTCTGTGCCCGTGAGGGTTGTTTCAGGGAGGATGGAGCTGTGCACCCCCTCCTGTCGCCAGCTTGGGACAGTCCCCCCGCTGTCTGCATCCAGCCCGGCTTCTCTCTGCTTGCCTGCCTCCTTCTGCACGCCTGCACAGTTTTTTCCCGCTGCGACTGGCCTCCAGAGGGATCCGTACCCTCGGGAACAGGGTAGGTCAGGGGAGGGATCCAGAGAGATGGAACTCTTGATGAGGCCGATCAGGCACGGCCCTCCGACGTAGGCCCCGATTCAGAAGGCGCCTGGTAAGTGGGGTATTATGCCCTTCTGGAGCTCATAAACACCCCTCTAAGCTGTTTGAGGTGGGGGAACCTATGCTGGGTGTTTTAGGCTTCAAGATGGCCTCTATGTTGCTTTTTCAAGGTGCACAAATCCAATTGAGATTAAAGTTTCAATTGAAGACAACTAAAGTCACGGTGATCTACTACACGATGGACATATTTTTATAAAAAACATTGTGTACTATGAGGTTTTGTAATCAGAGAGAATAGTGGTTTCATTTTAAGTAAGAAATTTAAGGTTACTTGGCCTCTTCTTAGAGGAACACCATTTCACTTACAAAACTATATCTACAATTTGAGAAAAATACAGTAATAACCAGCAAGAAAGGAAGAAAGGAAAAAAAACAAAAAAACAGGGGTTACATCCCATAGACATAAATAAAAGTCTGCTGGGCTCTTTGAATGAAAACCACTTTAAAAAAAAAAATGGAATGTCTTTGAAGTCACTTTTGCTATGATTGGCCCCACAAAACAGTTAGCTGGCATTTTATTACCTTTACTGTTTATTTAATATGTTTCTTTCAGGTTTGTAATCTTAAAATTCTGTTTGAAAAGGACTGATAAGTTGATGCATTCTATGTAATTAAGGTTGAATGTTAGTAGCAGCATCATCATTTGTTGAAAAACGTAAATGTTACATGATATATAAATTATTGATCCAGGGATGAATCCGATTGCCAGTTAATGGAGTCAGGAAGGAATAATTTTTTGACAACACTTTCAACAAATTTGCAAAGTTGAAAATTAATTTTTGGCCAGTTGCCTACCTCTGGATTAATATTCAAGATTACTATAGTTTAAAAAAATCAGGTTAAATGTTATTATCTTATGTTAATGTTTGCATTGTATGTTAAAAGGTTTGACAAGTTCATTTTTTGAATGTTACTAAAGCTTTATGTCATTTGCAGCAGAAACATTTGTTAACAAAATTCAATGTATTGGCTAAGCTGCAATGGGGTTTTTTACTGTTTGCCTTCCTCTGGATTCAACACCTATGTGCTTTACCAGGAGTTTAAATAGAAGTTGTATGTCAATAAGCATTCTGTCATGGTTGAAGACACTCATTTAGAGAAAGTTCAACGATTTCATGTTAGTATTGTTAAAAAAGAATCATTACCCACTGTTTACAATATAAGTTGCATATTATAAACCTTTATGTAATGGTTCATAATACGTATTCTGATAAATTTTATGGATTGTTATATTATTATTTGATAAATGGCAATTAAAAAGTTTGATATGGTTTAACAGTACAAAATAAAAAAATATTTAGTATACATTTTTGAACTTCTTTGTAGATAAGAACAAGATTTAGAGTGTTAAAGTATCACATTGTGTCACAAACAGCATTTCCAGCTTAAAATTTTTATTGCCCGTCATTTTTTCAGGCAATGATCAGCAACACAGAAATATAAGTGCACTGTAAATATTTTTTGAGCCAGTTTAAATATTTTTTGGGTTGTATTATTAGTAATTAATTACTAATTAAGTAATTAATGAACATTAATAATTAATTAATTAATCAATAAATGAATATATTAGAAAGAGTTAAGCATTAATATATTCATAAAGTAAAGGCAGTCACAAATATAGATTTTTTTTCATAATGATTAGTAATTAATAATTACTAAATTAATGTCCATTAGAAATTAATTAATCAATGAATAAATATATTTGAAAGCTTTACCATTAATGTATTCATAAAGTAAAGGCAGTGTAAAATATAAGATTGTTCATAGTTTGTTTTTAATAATATATATATATATATATATATATATTTTATTAATAATTAATTAATACATTAATATACTTTACCTATTTATAATTAATAGCCAGCAATCAATATCCTGAAGAGCTAACAATCTTTTTGGATTTTCTGGCAGCAGAAAATGTCCAGTCAGACTGTCATCACCTGAGGAGAAAGTATCAGCAATGTGGCTTTGTGCGCAAGATAGAATCGTTGGTTTAGGCTGGAAAGCCACTATTTCAGAATAATAATGTGTAGACTTGCAACTTAGTGTTGTAAAATGGAGTTGATATTCTATGTGTTACGCGCATCGCGAGCATTTTCCTTGCTTCGTAACAGTGTATTTTTGTACCTCGTACGTCCCTGGCAAAGTCATAAGTGCCTGTCGGTGTTTTGAGCACTTCGGGCCGTGTAGCCTCGTTTTCATTTTTTTCGCCTGCAATTTTTTTTTGACTTGCCCATCAAAAAATGACGGCAATTAAATGTGTATTTTTTTTATTCTGTTTTGCAGGTAGTATGCGATGTTGACACTTGTAACCTTTTTCTTATCTATAAAGAAGTACAATTATATGAAACATGTTTTTTTTTTTTAACATGCAACTTGTAGGTGACCAACTGGTAAATCATGTTTGTTTAAGAGTAGTAACATTTTAATGTAAGAACAGGTCAACATTGTATAAATGAGTATTGTAAAAATGACATAATGTTTTGTAACATGCAACTTGTAGATTAACAACTGGTAAACTAAACATGTATTGAATCCAGAGGAAGGCAAACAGTAAAAACCCCCAATTGCAACATAGCCAATTGTCTCAAAAGGGGGAAAAAATTCCTTCCTGACCCCATTAACTGGTGATCGGATTACTCCTTGGATTAATATTTTCCATTGAATTATACATTTAAATTGTACAACAAAAGCTCCTCCTCCTCTTAACATAAACTTTGAAATATATGCAATGAAACAACTTTGCACACTTTTTTCCAAAAATAGCAACATTATAAACAGTAACTTAATGAAGTAACATTTAAACTGTAATTGTTCTAAAATGCAAGCAAAGTGTTTTGTGGGGCCAATCATGCTAAAAGGCTACTTCCATAAAATTAGATTATCTTATTTTGTCATTGTTGATTTTTGATGGTTGACATTTTGTTGTTATTGTTGTAATTTGTGAAAATGGCACATAGAGTTCCCTATGTGAAATAGTAGTTCTCTAAAAAGAGAACGCCAGACATCAAAGTTCGTCCACTGTTCTCTATGGTTTTTACCATTTTATAGAGTTTCTTATGGAAATAGTGGTCCTCTAAAAAGAGTCTGAGTGACATACAATTTCGTCCTCGAAATCTAACCACTGTTTTCTATATTTTAGTTTTTTTGTTGTTGTAAATTTGTTCTTGAGATGAAAGTATTTTTTGGAAATGGCACATAGAGTTTCCTATGTGATAGGATCAGATTAGTGAGTAATCATGTATTCTGATGTGTGTATATTATTATATCTGAGTACCAAGATATAATGAGAGAAAATAATGCACCGAAGTCAGAGTGTCATCAGAATAATCTCTGAGTTTATTTGGACGGCCAGTTCCTTATATAGCATAACATACGTCACAGCTGCTAAAAGCATAGTTGAAAATAGTGTTAAAACAAAAGTGTCTTTCTCTGTCTAACTCAGCAAAACGATCCTTATCTAATCCCGGCTTCCTATAGTTATCTTGTCTCATTAGTTTCTGAAACAAAGACAGGATACAGGAAACAGATGTTTTAAAGAACATTAACGTAAACATTCTACAGATGACGCACTTAAACATTCTAGTGAGATACAAGCTGATATACTTTTTATAATCATGATATTCTTACCTAATTATTTCATAATGAGGAAATTAAAATACGTAACAGTCCCTCCTCTTATAAATGTATTAAAGCAAGGTTCAGTTTAAATGGTAACATTGCCATTGACGGTCTGGCAGTGGAACAGGTTCCAAATAGATGATCTGTGAGGGCACAGTCCTATTCACAGGGCTCACCTTGGTGAGATCAATAGTCTCTCGGGGCTCCTCTTTTTGCAGTACCTGAATATGCAAATATTCCATGTTGTTACCTCTGCCTGAGGTGTAGATTCCAAAAGTATGTCTCCCTTCATCACACTTTTGTATAGCTGATTTTGGCTGCAGGAGAATGGCTCCACACCCGTGTCAGCTTTAAGCGTCTCTTTGTACTTTTGCACTTCCTGTGATAAGGTGGGGAGTAACCCCTGTCAGCTCCTGTATTCCATAAGGCCAGTTACCAGCTAGGACATCTCTCATTTCCATACGGAGAGGCTATACACAAGTATACTGGCGCTTTTCTCACCCCTCCACTACGTCTTCCTCCAGAAAGTCCACATCTTAGTACTTGACATAGGTCTATTTGGTTGGTTCCTATCTGCTCTTCCTTGAACACTAGGGTCACTTGGCCAGTTAAATTGACTTCCATCATGTCTCTTTTCATTCTGTGCATCCACATCTCTTTAATAGATTGCGTCTGGTTGCCTCTGGGTCTTGTTACTTCTTCCCATATGATTATGGGTGCTACTATGCAAAGAGTTATCAAGATGAGGCATGTCAGTGAGATTCTAAGGCCACACCAGTTAGGTCTTTTGAACAGGTGCCAGGACATTTTCTTGGGCCAGTTGAGAACCCCAAAACCCACACCATTCGGTTCTTCACTGGGTTTGAGACGAGTTTCCCCCCCTTTGTAGCCCAGCCTGACTAGCAATGAGTCAGCTAGCAGGTTTTAGGAATCAACCGGCTCAAGCTCTGGCACTTTTACTCTCTTGCAGTGAGTCAGGTGTATCCAGGTGGCTTGTTCGGCAACTTTCGAGGCAGTGGGTGTTGACAGCAGAACTTGGTACGGTCCTTCCCACCTGGCCGATGCCCAATTTTTGCGCTTGATTACTTTAATTAGGACCCACTGGCCTGGTTGTACCAAGCAGGGTCCCTGCTGTTGCTGTGGATGAGAGAGAGATGGAGATAATATCTTTCTTACTTAACATTTTTCTCATATAGTCTGCTAAGTTTTCACTCATGTTCTCATCTTCTGAGATAAATGGTCTAAATTCTGGTAGTAGAAATGGTCTCCCATACAATATTTCAAACGGGGTTAACTTCTTCCTGCCTGAAAGCATGTGCTTGTTTAGCATGACTAATGGTAAACAGTAAAGCCAATTTTTCCCTGTCGCTGCCATCGTTTTCCTCAATTTATTTTTAATGGTACCATTAGTTCTCTCCACTAATCCAGTTGACTGTGGTTGGTACGCACAGTGGTTTTTCAACTCTATGTGTAATGCTTTACTCAAGTGGTCGATAATTTTGTTCACAAAATGTGTACCGTTATCGCTATATATTTCCTCTGGTATACTAAACCTAGGAATTATTTGTGTCACTAAGGTTTTAGCCACTGTGATTGCGTCAGGGTGTGCACATGGTTTCGTTTCCACCCACCTAGAGTATACATCAATTATCACTAGGCAATATTTCTTCCCTTCACACTTTGTTAGTTCAATGAAATCCATACATATTGTCTGGAAGGGGTATGTTGGTTCTGGGAATGTGCCTCTTATGGGGTGATAGTTACCCCGAGGGTTGTGTTGTGCACCCTGCACAACATTTTTAAAATAGGTGTTTAATCCATAGGCTGAAAATATTCTGCTGACCATGTCTACCATACTCCCTCTTGAGACTTGACTAATGCCATGGCTCAACATAGCTGCATATCTGAACATTGATTTTGGTAAAATTGGTTTCCCTTCTGCACTCTCATAAATATTATCATACCTTTAACCAGTATGTGTTTTCTTGTGAGGGTACGTCTGTCTGTATTTGCTGTTGAATACTCTTGTCAATTTGGTCTACGAGATACACAGATGTGTAGCTGTGTAAGAGAAAAATGTGTATGTTTACTTTGTCTCAGTTACCCAGTTCAGGCTTTTCCTATATATTTTTGTTCTCGGTGAGTACTGCACTCCGAGGCCATAGGGTAAGTACTCCCATGGTGTTTTATCTGTCTGAGCCTCTTCTACCATCCCTCCTACCTGTACCCACCTTCCACCAGCTGGCATAGCCAGTGATATGTGTGGCACTGTGTGTCCTGCATAGAGTAACTGGTCTTAATCATTCAATTTTACTCCCACCCCTGTATACCCATTTTCTGTCCAGTATATGTAATCCAAGGTTATTCTGGTATTGGTGTGTTTGAAAAATGTTTTTCATAGTCCACATCGCTCCCCGGTGTACTTTCAAATTTCATAGTGCAGTGTAATGACCCTGTGCTTTGTTTTACACTGGAAGATGGAGCTAGGTCATTAGCCATGGCTACCAAAGTGCTGGATACTTGTCCTGGCCCTTTCGACACCATGTCTAATGAGTAAAAGTAATGTGGTTCACCCATCCCCTGCACTACATTTACATTGACAGGTATGCCCCCATGTATGCTTTCATGCCTTACTCTGTAGAAACCACTCTAATGTTGCATTTCAGCATAAGATCTCTACCCAAGAGATTTATCGGGCATCTATGGGAGAGTATAAAAGGATGCTCAAATGTTTGGCCGTTGAACAATCTCCCTGTGAGTGGACATGATATAGGTTCGCTATTTGTCTGTCTTGCTGCTGACCTAACCAGTATGTTTTGTGACGACGTGTAACTAGTCCATGTGCCATCATCACTCAACACTGATCTACATGCTCCTGTATCGCATAAAAATGTTATCATTACCCCCTCTACATCTAGTTGAATGACTGGTTGTTCTGCTAGAGCCATTAAGTCTATCCATGATTCTAAATTCAACACATCATTTATTTCTGGCAAGTTGGCATCATTATTACCATACTCATACAATTCAGATTCAAGCAATTCTTGTTCAGCAAATATTTGTAAAGGAAGGGTACAACCTGGTTCTAGTCATTTGTCAGTCTGGTGGTCATCGTCGTCCGCTCCCTCTTCCTCCTGGTACTTTTTGTTTCTGCAGGAACGTGCTAAGTGGCCGGCCTTGCCACATACGTAACAATTTCCATAAAATTTTCCTCTGCTTCCACCTTGACCTCGTCCACGTCCACCTCCTCTCCCTCCACGTTTTTGGTTATTTCCACCATCACCAGAAAAGAAAGCAAAAGTTATAGGTTGCGCTTTCCCATCAACAGAAGTCATCAAATACACCTCCTCCTATCTTGCTTTATCTGTTTCTTTTCATTTGCTCTCTTACACTGCTCTTCTGCATGTCTAGCATATTCTATGGTTTCCCTAAGGGGACATGTTTTGTAAGTAATTTGGTGTTGTATCACAAAGTCATTTTTTTTTTTTAGTTGCTGAGCATATGGTCCAGCATCATCATATGGGTTAGGTCTGGCTACCCCGCTATGGCTGTCAAATACTACCCGCAACCTCCCCATTAGTGATGTCGTGAACCTAAAATTTTCGGTTCGCGAACCGCGAACGCGAACCTCCGCAAATGTTCGCGAACCGGCGAACATCGGCCAACCGCCATAGACACTTCAATGGGCAGGCGAATTTTAAAACCCACAGGGACTCTTTCTGGCCACAATAGTGATGGGAAAGTTGTTTCAAGGGGTCTAACAACTGGACTGTGGCATGCCGGAGGGGGATCCATGGCAAAACTCCCACGGAGAATTACATAGTTGATACAGAGTCTGGTTTTAAGCCATAAAGGGCATAAATTACCTAACATTCCTAAATTGTTTGGAATAACGTGCTTTAAAACATCAGGTATGATGTTGTATCGATCAGGTAGTGTAAGGGTTAGGCCCGCTTCACAGTGACAGACCAAACTCCCCGTTTAACGCACCGCATACAACCGCAAACAGTCCATTTGCACAACCGCAAACTCCCCATTTGCACAAGGTTGGATACCAAGCTAGCCATGTCCCGTTCCTTGTCCTCACTGATGTCATTGAAGGTCTCTTCCTCCACCCAGCCACCAAGGGTCCCCGAAAGGTGACAACAAGCCCCCTGGGACGCCTACTGTGTTTGGTCTTCCACCTCCTCAAAGCCACCTTCCTCCTCTGACTCCTCTTCTTCAGACTCCTCTCACTGCATTGCCTCTCTCTGCATTATTATAAGGTGTGTTAAGTAGTACTACTCTTATCAGTTTAAAACCTGTTACAGCACCTATCAGGGGGCGTGTATAAGGACTGGATTTTTAGAACCAGGAGATGGAAAAAGATGCTTTGTTGGTCGTATCACTTCAATTTTGGGGTACGGCACGTGCAGTCAAAGGTGCCACCAGATAGCAGTGGCGTGTTTGTAAGTACTACTCTTATCAGTTTAATACTTGTTACGTTACCTATCAGGGGGCGTGTATAAGGCCTGGATTTTTAGAACCAGGAGATGGAAAAAGATGCTTTGTTGGTCGTATCACTTCAATTTTGGGGCACAGCACGTGCAGTCAAAGGTGCCACCAGATAGGAGTGACGTGTTTGTAAGTACTACTCTTATCAGTTTAATACTTGTTACGTTACCTATCAGGGGGCGTGTATAAGGCCTGGATTTTTAGAACCAGGAGATGGAAAAAGATGCTTTGTTGGTCGTATCACTTCAATGTTGGGGCACGGCATGTGCAGTCAAAGGTGCCACCAGATAGGAGTGATGTGTTTGTAAGTACTACTCTTATCAGTTTAATACTTGTTACGTTACCTATCAGGGGGCGTGTATAAGGCCTGGATTTTTAGAACCAGGAGATGGAAAAAGATGCTTTGTTGGTCGTATCACTTCAATTTTGGGGCACGGCACGTGCAGTCAAAGGTGCCACCAGATAGCAGTGGCGTGTTTGTAAGTACTACTCTTATCAGTTTAATACTTGTTACGTTACCTATCAGGGGGCGTGTATAAGGCCTGGATTTTTAGAACCAGGAGATGGAAAAAGATGCTTTGTTGGTCGTATCACTTCAATTTTGGGGCACAGCACGTGCAGTCAAAGGTGCCACCAGATAGGAGTGACGTGTTTGTAAGTACTACTCTTATCAGTTTAATACTTGTTACGTTACCTATCAGGGGGCGTGTATAAGGCCTGGATTTTTAGAACCAGGAGATGGAAAAAGATGCTTTGTTGGTCGTATCACTTCAATGTTGGGGCACGGCATGTGCAGTCAAAGGTGCCACCAGATAGGAGTGATGTGTTTGTAAGTACTACTCTTATCAGTTTAATACTTGTTACGTTACCTATCAGGGGGCGTGTATAAGGCCTGGATTTTTAGAACCAGGAGATGGAAAAAGATGCTTTGTTGGTCGTATCACTTCAATTTTGGGGCACGGCACGTGCAGTCAAAGGTGCCACCAGATAGGAGTGGCGTGTTTGTAAGTACTACTCTTATCAGTTTAATACTTGTTACGTTACCTATCAGGGGGCGTGTATAAGGCCTGGATTTTTAGAACCGGGAGATGGAAAAAGATGCTTTGTTGGTCGTATCACTTCAATTTTGGGGCACGGCACGTGCAGTCAAAGGTGCCACCAGATAGGAGTGGCGTGTTTGTAAGTACTACCCTTATCAGTTTAATACTTGTTACGTTACCTATCAGGGGGCGTGTATAAGGCCTGGATTTTTAGAACCAGGAGATGGAAAAAGATGCTTTGTTGGTCGTATCACTTCAATTTTGGGGCACGGCACGTGCAGTCAAAGGTGCCACCAGATAGGAGTGACGTGTTTGTAAGTACTACTCTTATCAGTTTAATACTTGTTACGTTACCTATCAGGGGGCGTGTATAAGGCCTGGATTTTTAGAACCAGGAGATGGAAAAAGATGCTTTGTTGGTCGTATCACTTCAATTTTGGGGCACGGCACGTGCAGTCAAAGGTGCCACCAGATAGGAGTGGCGTGTTTGTAAGTACTACTCTTATCAGTTTAATACTTGTTACGTTACCTATCAGGGGGCGTGTATAAGGCCTGGATTTTTAGAACCGGGAGATGGAAAAAGATGCTTTGTTGGTCGTATCACTTCAATTTTGGGGCACGGCACGTGCAGTCAAAGGTGCCACCAGATAGGAGTGGCGTGTTTGTAAGTACTACTCTTATCAGTTTAATACTTGTTACGTTACCTATCAGGGGGCGTGTATAAGGCCTGGATTTTTAGAACCAGGAGATGGAAAAAGATGCTTTGTTGGTCGAATCACTTCAATTTTGGGGCACGGCACGTGCAGTCAAAGGTGCCACCAGATAGGAGTGACGTGTTTGTAAGTACTACTCTTATCAGTTTAATACTTGTTACGTTACCTATCAGGGGGCGTGTATAAGGCCTGGATTTTTAGTACCAGGAGATGGAAAAAGATGCTTTGTTGGTCGTATCACTTCAATTTTGGGGCACGGCACGTGCAGTCAAAGGTGCCACCAGATAGGAGTGGCGTGTTTGTAAGTACTACTCTTATCAGTTTAATACTTGTTACGTTACCTATCAGGGGGCGTGTATAAGGCCTGGATTTTTAGAACCAGGAGATGGAAAAAGATGCTTTGTTGGTCGTATCACTTCAATTTTGGGGCACGGCACGTGCAGTCAAAGGTGCCACCAGATAGGAGTGGCGTGTTTGTAAGTACTACTCTTATCAGTTTAATACTTGTTACGTTACCTATCAGGGGGCGTGTATAAGGCCTGGATTTTTAGAACCAGGAGATGGAAAAAGATGCTTTGTTGGTAGTATCACTTCAATTTTGGGGCACGGCACGTGCAGTCAAAGGTGCCACCAGATAGGAGTGACGTGTTTGTAAGTACTACTCTTATCAGTTTAATACTTGTTACGTTACCTATCAGGGGGCGTATATAAGGCCTGGATTTTTAGAACCAGGAGATGGAAAAAGATGCTTTGTTGGTCGTATCACTTCAATTTTGGGGCACGGCACGTGCAGTCAAAGGTGCCACCGGATAGGAGTGACGTGTTTGTAAGTACTACTCTTATCAGTTTAATACTTGTTACGTTACCTATCAGGGGGCGTGTATAAGGCCTGGATTTTTAGAACCTGGAGATGGAAAAAGATGCTTTGTTGGTCGTATCACTTCAATTTTGGGGCACGGCACGTGCAGTCAAAGGTGCCACCAGATAGGAGTGGCGTGTTTGTAAGTACTACTCTTATCAGTTTAATACTTGTTACGTTACCTATCAGGGGGCGTGTATAAGGCCTGGATTTTTAGAACCGGGAGATGGAAAAAGATGCTTTGTTGGTCGTATCACTTCAATTTTGGGGCACGGCACGTGCAGTCAAAGGTGCCACCAGATAGGAGTGACGTGTTTGTAAGTACTTCTCTTATCAGTTTAATACTTGTTACGTTACCTATCAGGGGGCGTGTATAAGGCCTGGATTTTTAGAACCAGGAGATGGAAAAAGATGCTTTGTTGGTCGTATCACTTCAATTTTGGGGCACGGCACGTGCAGTCAAAGGTGCCACCAGATAGGAGTGATGTGTTTGTAAGTACTACTCTTATCAGTTTAATACTTGTTACGTTACCTATCAGGGGGCGTGTATAAGGCCTGGATTTTTAGAACCAGGAGATGGAAAAAGATGCTTTGTTGGTCGTATCACTTCAATTTTGGGGCACGGCACGTGCAGTCAAAGGTGCCACCAGATAGCAGTGGCGTGTTTGTAAGTACTACTCTTATCAGTTTAATACTTGTTACGTTACCTATCAGGGGGCGTGTATAAGGCCTGGATTTTTAGAACCAGGAGATGGAAAAAGATGCTTTGTTGGTCGAATCACTTCAATTTTGGGGCACAGCACGTGCAGTCAAAGGTGCCACCAGATAGGAGTGACGTGTTTGTAAGTACTACTCTTATCAGTTTAATACTTGTTACGTTACCTATCAGGGGGCGTGTATAAGGCCTGGATTTTTAGAACCAGGAGATGGAAAAAGATGCTTTGTTGGTCGTATCACTTCAATGTTGGGGCACGGCATGTGCAGTCAAAGGTGCCACCAGATAGGAGTGATGTGTTTGTAAGTACTACTCTTATCAGTTTAATACTTGTTACGTTACCTATCAGGGGGCGTGTATAAGGCCTGGATTTTTAGAACCAGGAGATGGAAAAAGATGCTTTGTTGGTCGTATCACTTCAATTTTGGGGCACGGCACGTGCAGTCAAAGGTGCCACCAGATAGGAGTGGCGTGTTTGTAAGTACTACTCTTATCAGTTTAATACTTGTTACTTTACCTATCAGGGGGCGTGTATAAGGCCTGGATTTTTAGAACCGGGAGATGGAAAAAGATGCTTTGTTGGTCGTATCACTTCAATTTTGGGGCACGGCACGTGCAGTCAAAGGTGCCACCAGATAGGAGTGGCGTGTTTGTAAGTACTACCCTTATCAGTTTAATACTTGTTACGTTACCTATCAGGGGGCGTGTATAAGGCCTGGATTTTTAGAACCAGGAGATGGAAAAAGATGCTTTGTTGGTCGTATCACTTCAATTTTGGGGCACGGCACGTGCAGTCAAAGGTGCCACCAGATAGGAGTGACGTGTTTGTAAGTACTACTCTTATCAGTTTAATACTTGTTACGTTACCTATCAGGGGGCGTGTATAAGGCCTGGATTTTTAGAACCAGGAGATGGAAAAAGATGCTTTGTTGGTCGTATCACTTCAATTTTGGGGCACGGCACGTGCAGTCAAAGGTGCCACCAGATAGGAGTGGCGTGTTTGTAAGTACTACTCTTATCAGTTTAATACTTGTTACGTTACCTATCAGGGGGCGTGTATAAGGCCTGGATTTTTAGAACCGGGAGATGGAAAAAGATGCTTTGTTGGTCGTATCACTTCAATTTTGGGGCACGGCACGTGCAGTCAAAGGTGCCACCAGATAGGAGTGGCGTGTTTGTAAGTACTACTCTTATCAGTTTAATACTTGTTACGTTACCTATCAGGGGGCGTGTATAAGGCCTGGATTTTTAGAACCAGGAGATGGAAAAAGATGCTTTGTTGGTCGAATCACTTCAATTTTGGGGCACGGCACGTGCAGTCAAAGGTGCCACCAGATAGGAGTGACGTGTTTGTAAGTACTACTCTTATCAGTTTAATACTTGTTACGTTACCTATCAGGGGGCGTGTATAAGGCCTGGATTTTTAGAACCAGGAGATGGAAAAAGATGCTTTGTTGGTCGTATCACTTCAATTTTGGGGCACGGCACGTGCAGTCAAAGGTGCCACCAGATAGGAGTGGCGTGTTTGTAAGTACTACTCTTATCAGTTTAATACTTGTTACGTTACCTATCAGGGGGCGTGTATAAGGCCTGGATTTTTAGAACCAGGAGATGGAAAAAGATGCTTTGTTGGTAGTATCACTTCAATTTTGGGGCACGGCACGTGCAGTCAAAGGTGCCACCAGATAGGAGTGACGTGTTTGTAAGTACTACTCTTATCAGTTTAATACTTGTTACGTTACCTATCAGGGGGCGTGTATAAGGCCTGGATTTTTAGAACCAGGAGATGGAAAAAGATGCTTTGTTGGTCGTATCACTTCAATTTTGGGGCACGGCACGTGCAGTCAAAGGTGCCACCAGATAGGAGTGGCGTGTTTGTAAGTACTACTCTTATCAGTTTAATACTTGTTACGTTACCTATCAGGGGGCGTGTATAAGGCCTGGATTTTTAGAACCAGGAGATGGAAAAAGATGCTTTGTTGGTAGTATCACTTCAATTTTGGGGCACGGCACGTGCAGTCAAAGGTGCCACCAGATAGGAGTGACGTGTTTGTAAGTACTACTCTTATCAGTTTAATACTTGTTACGTTACCTATCAGGGGGCGTATATAAGGCCTGGATTTTTAGAACCAGGAGATGGAAAAAGATGCTTTGTTGGTCGTATCACTTCAATTTTGGGGCACGGCACGTGCAGTCAAAGGTGCCACCGGATAGGAGTGACGTGTTTGTAAGTACTACTCTTATCAGTTTAATACTTGTTACGTTACCTATCAGGGGGCGTGTATAAGGCCTGGATTTTTAGAACCGGGAGATGGAAAAAGATGCTTTGTTGGTCGTATCACTTCAATTTTGGGGCACGGCACGTGCAGTCAAAGGTGCCACCAGATAGGAGTGGCGTGTTTGTAAGTACTACTCTTATCAGTTTAATACTTGTTACGTTACCTATCAGGGGGCGTGTATAAGGCCTGGATTTTTAGAACCGGGAGATGGAAAAAGATGCTTTGTTGGTCGTATCACTTCAATTTTGGGGCACGGCACGTGCAGTCAAAGGTGCCACCAGATAGGAGTGACGTGTTTGTAAGTACTTCTCTTATCAGTTTAATACTTGTTACGTTACCTATCAGGGGGCGTGTATAAGGCCTGGATTTTTAGAACCAGGAGATGGAAAAAGATGCTTTGTTGGTCGTATCACTTCAATTTTGGGGCACGGCACGTGCAGTCAAAGGTGCCACCAGATAGGAGTGACGTGTTTGTAAGTACTACTCTTATCAGTTTAATACTTGTTACGTTACCTATCAGGGGGCGTGTATAAGGCCTGGATTTTTAGAACCGGGAGATGGAAAAAGATGCTTTGTTGGTCGTATCACTTCATTTTTGGGGCACTTTGTGACATTAGCTTCTTACGCTCAAACATGTCCTTTACAGGCACCTTACTATGGGCAGATGAGCAGGAACTGCTCAAGGTGAGAGACGGAGTGGCGGATGGTTGAGAGGGGGCAAGGAGGACAGCAGTGGTTGATGTGGCTTATGATGCTGCACCAGGAGCAGGATGGCGGCTTTGAGTTTGTGTGCTGCTTGTACTCATGTATTGGTCTGGTGTCACCCAAACATTAGGTCTCAACCTGTAGAGGATAAGGGAACCAGGCTACTCTAGACCTCATTCATCATTACAGGTTTTGACAGATCGGTACTATGCGTCCAAGCTACTGTGACAACAGATATGAGTGGCACTGTGCACTTGCAGAAGTTGGTAGAGTAGACGCTGTAGGTCTGACACACACGCTTGCAGCCAACTAACTGCTATGCAATCTATTATAGTAGAAAAAATGTTTTTGGTTTTAAATGTACACTACTGTTACACCAGATATGAGTGGTGTGTTAAGTAGTACTACTCCTATCAGTTTAATCCCTGTTATGTGCCTTTTTTTTGGGTTTGGTTGTTGAAGCCACAGTGCAGCACCAGAGGCCAGAAAAATTAGGCATGTACACATGCCTGAAAAATTAGGTATTGTTGATCTTGCAGCGAGCAGAGAAGAAGGTAGGCCTGATTCAACGCCCCATCCCTGCATATCCACACTCAGAGATTGAGGGGGCGACCCTTACAAGGCCACAGGCCGGAGATATAAAGGGGGGCCATCCCAAATAAGCACACACGCGGGGACAAAGGTAGTGAAGGGGACATAGAGGCCCATGGACTGACAATCGCCATCTTGGCAGGAAAAGGGCCCAGCAATTAAGCCAAACTGACCCAGCACAGGCAGCTACTTGAGTCAAACGCTGTACAATTACACCTTAATAAAGCTGAAACATGCAGCAGCAGGGATTCTAAACGGCCACACAGGGACAAGGAGGCTAACAGCCCCCACAGTCTCTGCACCACTCTTTTTAACAGATAACCCAAGGGGCTAACCAGTGACCTTGCCCACAAAAAAAAAGCAGAATTTTATTGGAAGCATTATTAGTGTCTTTACCCCCCAAGAGAGGACATAATATACGGTATCTTTAGACTACCTGATGGCCAAACCTCCTTTAGCCCCAATGCTATCCAAGAAACATTTCAAAACTTCGATCAGACCATATATTCATCCCAATCCCGCTGCAGCGGATCTGACATAGAGTCCTTCCTACTACAGCAAGAAGTCCACAAAATACCTGTACCTCAATTGGATAGCTTGAACCTAGACATATCCCAAGAGGAAGTTAAATCTACAATACAAGATCTTAAATTTGGCAAGTCCCCAGGGCCAGACGGTTTTACTCATCTGTACTATAAGAAATTTGAGCCCTTGCTTACCCCCGCACCTAACATCTTTGTTTAACGCTATACTAAATGGAGAACCTATGCCCCCTTAATTGAATCAGGCCGACCTCATAGTCTTTCCAAAAGAGGGTAGTGACCCGAATCTCAAACTGTATTACAAGGCAGCGCAGCTGGCTTTCATTCCTCTGGCGCATTCTCCAAAACACATCAGCCGCTCTGGGTATTTATGGAAAATGTAAGCATGTCACCTTATACATGGGATACAGTAATATGGATTCCAGGCCTGTATACTTTTTTGAGAAACTTGAAAAACCCATTGATTAAGCACTCATTAAAAATATGGACGGAGATGAACTGGACACAAAAACTGGACACTCCGGTATCAGATCTTACCCCTATCGTACCCAATCCCCACTTTAAGAGACATCTTCCGGAAAGCTCTCTCAGTTGGTGGAAGTCTCAGAACCTACTAAGGGTTGGTCCATGGTGGCATGACGACAAAATAATGACCTTTGAGTGGGTGAGAGATAGATACAATTTACCCCTGGCTCAACTCTATAATTTTTGCAGGATACATCATTTTATATATACGATAAGTGGTAGGTGAACCCCCCAAAGAAACACCTGGCTACTCAAAAAATGTAGGGATTCCCCCTTTCAGCCTGGTATTATTAGCCTCATGTATGAACTATTTAATAAAAACTCATGGGCAAACAAACCAGACTATACCAAAGCCTGGGAGAGGGATTTGGGCACCGAGTTGGCAGATAGCACATGGGATAAAAGTTGGCAAGGCTTAAGTAGGGAATCTTTAAATTATAGTCTGCTTGAGACTTCAATAAAGGTCCTACACAGGACATATATTACTCCTTTTAAGCTAATAAATGGGATCCAAAATGGAGCAGCTCATGTTTTAGGAACAGTGGTAATGAGGCTACATTTATTCATGTCTGGTGGGAGTGTTCGGCAGTCATAAGACTATGGGAAGAAACATGCTTACAAGCTTCTAAAATGTTTAAGATTGACCTAATAAAATATTTTTTGAAAGAAAAAATACACATAGCTAGTAGTTGGAAACCCCCAAATGAAAACTTTCAGGAATTAATAAAAAAAATCAACTATTTACTGCTCAACGAGAGATTTAACCATGTAGTCTTGGATAGAATCAACCAGTTCCAGACAATTTGGGATCCCTGGATAATATCCCCATTTAGTGCCCCCCTAATATAATAAAACATTTGTTAATGGTTGAAGCAACTCGGGGGGAAGGACAGGAGTGGGGGAGCCCTGGAGGAGACCCTTCAGAAGCAACCGGCGGCAAAATCATCCGAGGAAAGGAGAGGTCGCCTACTGAAGCCTGCCCTAGGGTAACCCAAGGGCGATTGAGCAGGTTAGATATTGTAAATAATAAGCTACTGCTGGAGTGATGATAGATAACAGGACTTTACTATTGTCTGTTTTACCATGTCTTAGGTTTCTCTTAAAAATTGCAATCACAGTAAAAAAAAAGAAAATGTATTAAACAAAAAAGTAAAAAAAAGAAGGCCTAGCCAGTAGCCACCTAATTTTAAAAAAATGTCTTCATTGTAAATATGTATTTTTGCACAACTGTTGTGTTATGCAAGACAGTTCAATATGCTTTCTTTTCCATTACATGCCGTACGCCTTCTGGCATAAAAATTGAAATTCAAAAATTAGATATTGTTGCAGCCGCTGCTGTTGCAGCGGCCAGAAAAATTGACCTTTGTTCCCCAGGCAGAAAGTGCCATAAAACATTGCCTCTTCTTGAACCCTAGTTGGTGGCGGATAATTCACGCAAGTCATCCGGCATTCACAGATAACATACAGCAGTGTGTGGACCATTTATAGCCGAAGGCAGCTCATCTCATCAGGCCTTTTTCAGTCGAATGTATCGCACAGTGTCAGTCCCTTCGGGATCCATCCCTCATTCATCTTTATAAAGGTGAGGCAATCTAGACTTTTTTGCTCTAGGCGACTTCTCCTCTCGGTGACAAAACCTCCTGCTGCACTGAAGGTCCTTTCTGACAGGACACTTGAAGCGGGGCAGGCCAGAAGTTCAATTGCAAATTGTGATAGCTCCGGCCACAGGTCTAGCCTGCATACCCAGTAGTCAAGGGGTTCATCGCTCCTCAGAGTGTCGATATCTGCAGTTAAGCGAGGTAGTCTGCTACCTGTCGGTCAAGTCGTTCTCTGAGGGTGGATCCCGAAGGGCTGATGAGATGCGTAGGACTGAAAAAGGTCCGCATGTCCTCCATCAACAACACATCTTTTAAACGTCCTGTCCTTGCCGGTGTGGTCGTGGGAGGTGGATTACTTTCACCTCTTCCCCTGTTATATTGCCCTTATGCTGTGACATCACCCTTATATGCTGTGTAAAGCATACTTGTTAATTTGTTTTGGACCTGCTGCATCCTTTCTGACTTGCGGTAATTTGGTAACAAATCAGGCACTTTCTGCTTATACCGGGGGTCTAGTAGCGTGCACACCCAGTACAGGTCGTTCCCCTTCAGCCTTTTTATACAAGGGTCCTGCGACAGGCACGACAGCATGAAAGACCCCATTTGCACAAGGTTGGATGCCGAGCTAGTCATGTCCCGTTCCTCGTCCTCAGTGATCTCGCTGAAGATATGTTCTTCCCCCCAGCCACGTACAACACCACGGGTACCAGATAGGTGACAACGAGCACCCTGGGATGCCTGTTGTGATTGGTCTTCCTCCTCCCCCTCAAAGCCACATTCCTCCTCTGACTCCTCTTCCTCACAATCCTCTTCCAGCATTGCCGCAGGTCCAGCAAGCGATGCTGATAAGGCTGTTTCTGGTGGTGATGGTGACCACAACTCTTCCTCTTCCTCGTCACGCTCATCTACGGCCTGATCCAGCACTCTTCGCAGGGCACGCTCCAGGAATAAAACAAATGGTATGATGTCGCTGATGGTGCCTTCGGTGCGACTGACAAGGTTTGTCACCTCCTCAAAAGGATGCATGAGCCTACAGGCATTGCGCATGAGCGTCCAGTAACGTGGCAAAAAAATCCCCAGCTCCGCAGAGGCTGTCCTAGCACCCCGGTCATACAAATACTCGTTAATGGCTTTTTCTTGTTGGAGCAGGCGGTCGAACATTAGGAGTGTTGAATTCCAACGTGTGGGGCTGTCACAAATCAAGCGCCTCACTGGCATGTTGTTTCGCCGCTGGATATCTGAAAAGTGCGCCATGGCCGTGTAGGAACGCCTGAAATGGCCACACACCTTTCTGGCCTGGTTCAGGACGTCCTGTAAGCCTGGATACTTATGGACAAAGCGTTGTACGATCAGATTACACACATGTGCCATGCACGGCACATGCGTCAACTTGCCCAAATTCAATGCCGCCAACAAATTTCTTCCGTTGTCACAAACCACTTTGCCAATCTCTAGTTGGTGCGGAGTCAGCCATTGATCCACCTGTGCGTTCAGGGCGGACAGGAGTGCTGGCCCGGTGTGACTCTCTGCTTTGAGGCAAGTCAACCCCAAGACGGCATGACACTGCCGTATCCGGGATGTGGAATAGTATCTGGGGAGCTGGGGGGGGGGGGTGCCGTTGATGTGGAGCAAGACGCAGCAGCAGAAGAGGACTCAGCTGAGGAGGTTATGGAAGAGGATGGAGTAGGAGGAGTAGAGGAGGTGGCAGCAGGCCTGCCTGCAAGTCGTGGCGGTGTCACCAACTCCTCTGCAGAGCCACGCATTCCATGCTTGGCAGGCGTCAGCAGGTTTGCCCAATGCGCAGTGTAGGTGATATACCTGCCCTGAGCATGCTTTGCAGACCAGGTATCAGTGGTCAGATGGACCCTTGCCCTAATACTGTGTGCCAGAGATGCCATTACTTCCTTTTGCACAATTGAGTACAGGTTGGGGATTGCCTTTTGGGCAAAGAAATTTCGGCCGGGTACCTTCCACTGCGGTATCCCAATCGCTAAAAACTTTTTGAACGACTCAGACTCCACCAGCTTGTATGGTAAAAGCTGGCGGGCCAAGAGTTCAGACAAGCCAGCTGTCAGACGCCGGGCAAGGGGGTGACTTTGTGGCATTGGCTTCTTACGCTCAAACATGCCCTTGACAGACACCTGACTGTGAGGAGATGAGCAGGAACAGCAAGAGGCGAGAGACGGAGTGGTGGAGAGTTGAGAGGGGGCAAGGAGGACAGCAGTGGTTGATGTGGATGAAGATGCTGGACCAGGAGGAGGATGGCGGCTTTGATTTCGTGTGCTGCTTGTACTCATGTGTTGATCCCATTGGCGTTTGTGATGTGACATCATGTGCCTTCGCAAAGCAGTTGTACCTAGGTGGGTGTTGGACTTCCCACGACTCAGTTTCTTTTGGCACAGGTTGCAAATGGCATCGCTGTTGTTAGAGGCAGACACACAAAAAAAATTCCACACTGCTGAGCTCGGCGGTGATGGCATTCTGGTGGTGGCAACAGCATGCGTTGATTGGCGTGCTGTCTGGCTGACCCCGGGTGCTGATGCATGCTGTCTGACTGTGCCACTAGCTCGTTGCGATGACCTCCCTCTACTTCCAACTCGTCTCCTCCTCCTCTCTGTCTCCCCATCTGAACTTTCCCCCTGTTCTTCTTCTCTTCTAGCAGGCACCCACGTGACATCCACGGACGCATCGTCATCATCATCACCCGCCTCACTTGTATATGACAACTGAACAAAGGAAGCAGCAGCGGGTACATGATCATCATCATCATCACATCGTACGTACATGTGTGTAATGCTGCCTGACTGAGACATATCCCTGTTATCTACATTCTCTGTTAATAATGGTTGCGCATCACTCATTTCTTCAAACTGATGTGTAAATAACTCTTCTGACTGATCAATTGAATTGGCTGTGGTACTAGTGTTGGTGGTGGCGGCAGGCGGGTGAGTGGTAACTTGAGGGGTGCCCGAAGCTAATCTGGAGGAGGATGGTGCGTCAATGTTCCAAGCGGAAGCTGTAGAAGATTGGGTGTCCTGTGTTAGCCAGTCAACTACGTCCTCTGAACTTTTCAAGTTCAGGGTAACTGGCCTCTGAACACTGGGTATTATTGTAGGGCCAAAGGGAATCACAGCACCACGACCACGACGGCCTCTGCGGGGTGTCCTGCCTCTGCCTGTCATTTTTTTTTAAATGTGGACTGTTGGTATCCCAACTAGACTAGATTGGTTGAACTTGGCACAGTACTTGAAAGCAGGACACACACTATGGGTAGCGGTCAAGCAAATGAACTTTGATTGACGGTTATGCAAATGCACTTAGATTTAATAAAAAAAAAGTTTGGGTTTTTTAAATGTGGACTGTTGGTACCCCAACTAGACTGGATTGGTTGAACTTGGCACAGTACTTGAAAGCAGGACACACACTATGGGTAGCGGTCAAGCAAATGAGCTTTGATTGAAGGTTATGCAAATGCACTTAGATTTAATAAAAAAAAAGTTTGGGTTTTTTAAATGTGGACTATTGGTACCCCATTTAGACTGGATTGGTTGAACTTGGCACAGTACTTGTAAGCAGGACACACACTATGGGTAGCGGTCAAGCAAATGAACTTTGATTGACGGTTATGCAAATGCACTTAGATTTAATAAAAAAAAAGTTTGGGTTTTTTAAATGTGGACTGTTGGTACCCCAACTAGACTAGATTGGTTGAACTTGGCACAGTACTTGAAAGCAGGACTCACACTATGGGTAGCGGTCAAGCAAATGAGCTTTGATTGAAGGTTATGCAAATGCACTTAGATTTAATAAAAAAAAAGTTTGGGTTTTTTAAATGTGGACTATTGGTACCCCATTTAGACTGGATTGGTTGAACTTGGCACAGTACTTGTAAGCAGGACACACACTATGGGTAGCGGTCAAGCAAATGAACTTTGATTGACGGTTATGCAAATGCACTTAGATTTAATAAAAAAAAAGTTTGGGTTTTTTAAATGTGGACTGTTGGTACCCCAACTAGACTGGATTGGTTGAACTTGGCACAGTACTTGAAAGCAGGACACACACTATGGGTAGCGGTCAAGCAAATGAACCTTGATTGACGGTTATGCAAATGCACTTAGATTTAATAAAAAAAAAGTTTGGGTTTTTTAAATGTGGACTGTTGGTACCCCAACTAGACTGGATTGGTTGAACTTGGCACAGTACTTGAAAGCAGGACACACACTATGGGTAGCGGTCAAGCAAATGAACTTTGATTGACGGTCAGGCAAATGCACTTAGATTTAAGAAAAAAAAAGTTTGGGTTTTTTAAAAGTAGACAACTAGTAAACAATATTATATTGTATGCGTTGTGCACACACAGTATAAGCTGTGAGCCTGACACACACACTTACAAGTAGGGGCTGGCAGGGAGACAGGCAAATGAAGTTAGATTACACAGAATACAAGCAGGGGCTAGCAGGGAGACAGGCAAATGAAGTTAGATTACACAGAAAAAAAAGAAAAAAAAAATGATGTTATAGCCCTAAAAAGGGCTTTTTGGGGTGCTGTGTTTACAGCAGAGATCTGATGAGTCCTTCAGCACTGCACTGGACACTGAATAAACTTGCCTAGCTATGGTTTTCCCTATTGATGCAGTATCACCTACAGTCTACCTCCTCTCAGTAAGCCTGCAAGTTAGTTCTGATTCCAAAATGGCTGCTGTCCATGAGGTTGAAGGGTGTGGAAGGGAGTGTATGCTGCTGATTGTCTGGAATGTGTCTGCTGACTGTGACATGCAGGGTCAAAGTTTGCTCAATGATAAAGTATTGGGGGCGGGTCGAATCTCGCATATGTTCGCAGTTCGCCGCGAACGCGAACATGCTATGTTCGCCGGAAAAAGTCAGCCGGCGAACTATTCGCGACATCTCTACTCCCCATATATTGTTCCACACTTTCATCATCTTTTTGTACACACTCGTTTATCTTAGTCCAGTCTGCGTGCTCTCTGTGTCTGTCAGCTATTCTGCCTATTAGAGCGTCTACTCGTTGGGTCAGTTCTTGTGATCCATAGTGCAATGGCTCCCCCCTTGGGTCCAGTGGATTCCAGTCACCTTCACTAAGGATCCAATCGGACCCTAATATCTGCCTCAGACACCGTACAACCTCAACACCATTTAATTTAAAACATTGCTGCAATCGCTGGAACTTAAGTCTGAAAATTCCCATATTGTCATTTGGGTGGGGGACTCCTTCTACAGCTCTCCTCACATCTGCATCTGTCCATTCTCGGTATACTAGCATTGTGGGTGGCAACACATTTCCCCCATCTACAAGCTCTCCCCCCCCCTAGGATTGGGAACCTCAATTAAGGGATAAAATGGCACAGATTTTTATTCCCTTACCTCCGTATTGATGATCTGGTGCCCGCCTGATTCTGGCGGGCCGTCCTTCACAGGTGGTGGTGTTGGAGGAGGTGGATTTGGAGCGGTGGCGGCAAGCAGGTATTTGCGGGCATCATCAAATTCGTCCTCTACATCATCACTATAAGTGACCATATTCCCAGGAGTTGGAGGGGCGGTCAGTCGTGGAAGTCTTTTCTGTGTACACATAACATATCCTCTTTCCAAGGAGAGAGGTGGTTAACATTACATGTCCCTCCCTCCGTAGGCACCGTCATTGTAATACACATTTGCCTTTTTGTTTTCATCTTCAACAATTTTTTATTTTTAGTATAGAAAATGTATTTACTTTTCATTATTTTATTTTTATTTCCTTAATTAAGTAATGTTGTGTTTACTTTTAATTTCGTATACTTCTTTGTGTATAGTAAAGCTCAATAAAGTTTGAACGTCTCCTATACCTTCCTTGTAATAAGGATTAATATTGCCAAGAAGTAGTGGATACAGGGCACTGATTCCAGCAGAGGTAGTATAGTAGATGCTGTGTATCCAGTTGGTGCCGTGAGCATTGTCATCACTTAAAAGGGTTTATAATAACATGCCTTTGTCTCTCTTTACAGCAACCACACTTTCTCCCTTCTGCTATTTTCCCTCAAGGTTACAGACAGACATATTTTACATAAAAACTAACACACACACACACAGAGGAAAAAATGAGAGTAGGAAAGGGGAGTGGTCTGATATGTGGGGGGTTGGCCAGACCCTGCACATCTTCACATAATGCAGATCAGTCACCTCCCTGCCCAAAGGTCAAGCATTGAGTAAAGTTACAAAGACACAGAAACTTTATATATATATATACACAAATACACATAAGAAAACAATTCTAGAATACAGTGTTCACAATTCCCACACATAAGTATGTTTTTACCAGACATAAGTTACAGATGCACACCAGAAACCCTTTGCATATTAAACATTTCAGTAGAGATAACCTTGAAAACTGCAGGGTCTAGAAACCACACACCTGGCAGTGCGATTGATGCCCATGAGAGCCTATCCACTTATATATATATCTTGAACTCCTATAGTATCAATTAAAGTTAAAAGATGGACACAAAAAAATAATATCACAGGTACATGGAAATATACATAGCATTACATATGCATACAACAACCAACAGACCGTTTATACAGTTTCCAGAAATAATCTGTATATCTTCCACACCTTGGACCATCCGCCGTCTCCACACCCGAGTGTGGAAACCTGGTTCACGTAGAGAGAGTGTCGTTCACGCTACCTCTCGCACGCTACACCCCAAACACCACCACATATACTCGGCACATCAAGGACCCATAAAGCCCGTAGCTTCTGATGGGAAGTCTTGTTGTGCAGTTCCCTTTAGTGTAAACCTTGCCACCCAACCTTCAGGGCCGACAGGTAGACCACTCAAAGTCCAACTTCACCATATACCGTGTGGCCCCTTTGTGGACGTATCCCTTACAAGTATAGCTCCCACCCAGGGCTTCATACACACAATCTTACAGAGTATTTTAGTAAGAAGTTATGAATACACAGAAACTGCAGACAAAATATTTCAACATTGTATAACCAAGTAAAGAATGAGAAAGATGGAAATTCAAGCAGTTAGATGCCTGTCATGCTCGACTGCCACAAATTTTGGTTTGTGCGTCTTCCATAAACACAGGCAAGCCACAGGATTAGCCCTTCGGAGACTAGGTGGGTAATGCGTGACCACTCACTACCAAAAGTGGATAGTTTCAGGTAAGAATTTTGAGAACAACACAATAGAATACATGTATATATATACATACACTCACAAGTACACAGAAATATACAGAATGTTGACAGGTATATACAATAACCAATAAATCTGTTATCCGTGTTACACCCCTCACAAACATACATACACCCGGTACCGGTATTTAAATCATACAAAATGGTAACATGCACACACATTTAACATTTGAAGAAAAGAAAAGGGACCCTTTTGATAGTGCACACCTATGAATCTCAATAGTGTAAGAGACCCAGTTGATTAAAACTTAGCTTTTAATAATTTACTTTAAAAATAGATGCTATAAAAGCTAAAAATATAGACGCTGCAATATGAAACAGAAGGTGGGAAGGGATATAGGGATATAATCTGACTAAAATTAGTATAAAGGTATGAATACTCCTTTAAATATTATCTTTCAGGTACTGTAAGGTGCTGTGAATTTAAGGTGCTATAATAAAGAGCTATAATAAAGTGCTAAGAGTGCTTACAAAACAAATTATGTTTTGCCCTATTTTGCATATAACTTGTGTTAACTTAAGAGACAATCGTAATAAATTGTAGTTATAAAGTGCTGGACTGTGCTATATTGCATTATATTGCAGGAGTATAGGACTGCCTTATAGTAGATTGCAATATATCCCATATATTGTTCCTTAATTCCCTATTGTATTAAACTCCTGTTAGGAGTGATTAGAAGAACAAATAGTGTTCAATGAACACAATGATAATTACATAAAAGATGTGGACCTTTGGATTCGGTACATAGATGATGTGCTAATCCTATGGAGTGGCAGCCATCAACATTTGCAAGAATTCATAAACAAATTAAATCACAATGATATGGGTCTATATTTGACCTCAGAGGTCAATGAGATGTCTATAACCTTTTTAGACCTTACAATTAGCAAACAAGAAAATGGCAAACTGACAACTAATACATACAGGAAACCAACATCCACTAACAGCCTTTTGCATGCCACAAGTAGTCACCCTAAATCTTTAATCTCAGGAATCCCAGTAGGGCAATATCTGAGAATTAAAAAAATTGCTCAGAAGAACAACAGTTTGAAATAGAGACCATGGACCTACAAAATAGATTCCAAGAACGGGGATATAATAAAAAGATATTAAAGAAGGCCTACGGTAGAGCTAAGAACATCAATAGAGAATCTCTACTTATGGATAAATCCCCTAAAGAAGACAACATCATTAGATGTATAGGAACCTATAATGACAAATGGTTCGATGTAAAAAAGATTTTCAATAGACACTGGGAGATATTGAGGAATGATAAAGATCTAAGACCCTTTATAGGAGAACATGCTCAAATAACAAGTAGGAGATCTACTAACCTAAAAGATGTATTATCTAAAAGTCATGTGGAGATCCTGAAGAGGACTACATGGCTAGAACAAATAAAAGGCTGTTTTAAATGTCAATCCTGTAAGGCTTGCCAGTTTATAAGACCAGCTAAAACTTTCACCTCAAAAGATGCAACACAAATATATCAAGTCAAGTATTTAATGACATGCAAAACAGAGAGAGTACTTTACTTGATATCTTGCAAATGTGGAATGAGATACATAGGTAAAACCTATAGAGAATTTCGAAGAAGGATTTTGGAACACATCTATAGTATCAACAGAGAATACGATACACCTGTGGCTATACATGTAAACACCAAACATAAAGGGGATGTGAAAGTACTTTCTTTTATGGCCATAGATCACATTGAACAAACCATCAGAAAAGGGGACATAGACAAAGAATTATTAAAGATGGAAGCAAGATGGATCTATTTATTAAAAACCAGAAAACCTGATGGCCTAAATGAAGGTTTTACTTTCTCCCCATATATATAAAAGTAAAATCCAACAATTTCTAAGTATTAAAGCTGATACTAACTTAATAATATCACATTATGATATTGCTTACTATGTTAAAAATGTATTATTATTTTTATTTATTTTTGGTAATAATATAAAAAATATACCATATCTTTCAAGACATTGTCCTAATAACATATAAACCCATTACTTTTTCTATGAGGAATAATATATTAAAATACAATGAAGAACTAGATAGAGATATGTTAATTTACACCAATATATTGTCAGTCCAAGCAATACCTATAATTGTATTTATTGCTGAGATCTTATAAGACCGTTTAAACAACAAGTTAGGATTTAAGATATAGTGTATAATCCTTGTTATAATGGCTATAAACATACATATCCTAGAACTCTCAAAAAATATAACAAAGTAATATGGAGAGATATAGTGCAATGTCATTTTAATATAGTAAGCTTTTAAACAAGCATGGCTTTAAAAATATTATAATATGTGTGTTAGCAATGTTCTAAGGTTTGAGACCGCTAAAGACACTTTTAACATTAAATTAACGTTGGTTTTAATAAAAACTGGTTCCCATGACAACAGAGACTATAAAAAGGGATGTCTGAGTGTCATGGCGGTAACCCCTGAGGAAATCGAGAAACGTGCTTCGGGAAAGACGCAGCAACGTGAGACGCGAGTTAGTGACATCATCGCGAGGCGTCCTAACCGCGATCTCCACGCTTTAGGAGGAAAATAGATTATCAGGGACACAGTGACAATTTAAATACCGAACAAATACTAAAGCAAGGTCCCTGAGCTATCTAATCACTCCTAACAGGAGTTTAATACAATAGGGAATTAAGGAACAATATATGGGATATATTGCAATCTACTAAAAGGCAGTCCTATACTCCTGCAATATAACGCAATATAGCACAGTCCAGCACTTTATAAATACAATTTATTACGATTGTCTTCAAGTTAACACAAGTTATATGCAAAATAGGGCAAAACATAATTTGTTTTGTAAGCACTCTTAGCACTTTATTATAGCACTTTATTATAGCACCTTAAATTCACAGCACCTTACAGTACCTGAAAGATAATATTTAAAGGAGTATTCATACCTTTCTACTAATTTCAGTCATATTATATCCCTATATCCCTTCCCACCTTCTGTTTCATATTGCAGCGTCTATATTTTTAGCTTTTATAGCATCTATTTTTAAAGTAAATTATTAAAAGCTAAGTTTTAATCAACTGGGTCTCTTACACTATTGAGATTCATAGGTGTGCACTATCAAAAGGGTCCCTTTTCTTTTCTTCAAATGTTAAACATGTATTTTTGACCCTTAGTAGCACCCTAAGCCAAAGGTCATTTTACCCAAATACATCTAGAGCCACCATACCTATCTTGTTTCTAACATGCACACACATACATATTTTCTTGCAAGAGCTCATTTGAAAGTCGGACTCATTTACCCCTTTTTCATGGTAAGCTTTCTCAATAACGTTACGTACGGAGAACTTATTTTATAGTCTTTTCCTCAGGATAATGACTCTTTTACCTCTCTGTGGGTAAGTGTCAACCCTTCTACCTATTACTAGGCTAGAGACCTAGTTGTACAACTCTTTTACCTAATATCACTGTTAGGCAAGGACTGCAGACATACACACACATGCAAAATGCAGCAGAAATTCATATACTCACTGTCAGTTCGTTGTAAGCTGTGCCTTGTCATCCCTCGGAAAAACACCTTGCCTCTGTGGTCCAACTGATCGTATATATCAGGCCTGAGGTCTTTCTCAAGGTAAGGGAGTCCTCAGCGACTTACCCCCCGTACACGGTAAAAGGTGTTTTGCTCCGTCCGAGGAACGATAAGGGAAACAACTTCCGGCTCGAGGGACCAAAATGATAGGATCAGATTAGTGAGTAATCATGTATTCTGATGTGTGTATATTATTATATCTGAGTACCAAGATATAATGAGAGAAAATAATGCACAGAAGTCAGAGTGTCATCAGAATAATCTCTGAGTTTATTTGGACGGCCAGTTCCTTATATAGCATAACATACGTCACAGCTGCTAAAAGCATAGTTGAAAATAGTGTTAAATACAAAAGTGTCTTTCTCTGTCTAACTCAGCAAAACGATCCTTATCTAATCCCGGCTCCCTATAGATATCTTGTCTCATTAGTTTCTGAAACAAAGACAGGATACAGGAAACAGATGTTTTAAAGAACATTAACGTAAACATTCTACAGATGACGCACTTAAACATTCTAGTGAGATACAAGCTGATATACTTTTTATAATCATGATATTCTTACCTAATTATTTCATAATGAGGAAATTAAAATACGTAACACTATGTGAAATAGTGGTCCTCTAAAAGGAGCCCAAGTGACTTAAAAGTTAGTCCTCAAAATCAAACCACAGTGCTATATTTTCTTTTTTTTTTGTCTGAAATTGTCGTTGATGTGAATATTTTTTTTTGTTCTGTGCCTTGTCTTGTATTGTTATATTTTGTTGAATTAAGGTTATAGTACCTCATTGTAGACAATGTTTTTTGTAAAAATGCGGCCATCATCTAATAAATCTCCTTGACTTTGGTTGTTTTCAATGTAAACTTTAATTGCCTCTGGATTCTTGCATCTTGAGAATGCAACATACAGCTGGCCATGTGCAAATACTGGTTCTTCTAAAAAGATACCCAGAGATTTGAAAGTTTGTCCTTGTGATTTATTAATGGTCATGGCAAATGCCATGATGATGGGAAATTGTCTCCTTTGAAGTACAAAAGGGAGGTTACTTTCACTTGGTGCCAAATCTATTATTGGTATAAAAACTCTCTCCTTAATGGGTAGCAGTTAGAATTTCAGCATGTATGAAATGGTCCTTTAATTCTTGAACAATTAATCTGGTCCCATTACATAAGCCTTTTTTTGGGTTCATATTTCACAGAAACATGATAATTGCACCTTTCTTTAGCTGCAAAATATGTGGTGGCATTCCAGAGGGAGTTAATGAGTTAATGAATTCAGTTGAAAAGTTTGTCTTACTTTCTATGTCATCACCAAGTAAAGAATAAGCACTGTGATAATTTTTTTGTGGTGCATTTATTTTTTAAAATATTTCATTAATGAGGAGTAATGCATCCTTATTTTTGAATGTTAGTATTACTTTGTTGGCAAGCTCTGCTTAGTCCTCGTTATTTATTGTATTTTGGAATATAGCTGATATGGGATTCTGTTTGCAAATCATATGAGCTGGAAATGAATGGTATCATAGGGTAAATTTTGTATTCACTCTGTTTTTCCTTCTCCAATTTTAATAAGCCAATCATTGAACTCATTTTCTCCTTCTGATCTCATATTTTGTTGTAATTGAAGATGGGTAAATAATTTCCATAGTTTACTTGACTTTGTACATGTTTCAACAATGTCGGTTCAATTTCCATGTACAATGACAGGTAATGTTTGTCTAAAATCTCCAGCTAACAACACTACCTTTCCACCAAATGGCAAATCATTATCCATGACTTCACGTAGCAAATGATCAATACATTGTAGGGCATGGCATGACATTATTGTAGCTTCATCTATTATAATTAATTTACTTTTTAATTTTTTTTTTGCTTGCAATAAAGTCAATCGAAAATCTCACACTGATGTTTCCAAAATGGGAACTGGCAGTTTAAATCCACTATGAACAGTTCTTCCACCTTCTAACAAAAGTGCTGCAATTCCAGTGGTTGGAAATGGCAGTTCTGTTTGACCTTGTGCTCGAACAAAACTTATCAATAAATTATAGAGATAAGTTTTTCCTGATCCGCCAGGTCCATCTAGATATAAATAATGCTCTTTGAGCATGTCATCATCTAGGCCATTTTTGATTGCATTAAATGCTTGCAATTGTAATGTATTTAAAGTTGCAAGTCTTTCTTCTGTTCTTTCTCTTTGAAGTTGAGTGTTATAGTCTTCAAAGTTTATGTTACCTATGAGACCTGGATCTGGCAGATTACAACTTGCACAACTTATACCATGAGTTAAAAAGACTTCTTGGATTTCAATTAATGCTTTTATTGTGCAATAGGCTCATTGTATCATTGCAAAAAGTCTTCAGACATATTTGTTTTAAATTTGTCCCACAAAGCTAATGCATTTGGCGCATTTGAGAAGATACAAATGAATGCAAATTGTTCCCTCATCTGCCGTGGCATTTGACACAGTGCTAAATCTTCTAGACATCTTTCCCATTCTGTATCATCAGCTAGGACGTTTCTGTGTCGTGCAGATAAATTAAATGATTCATAAACTATGTCATTAACAGTTCCAAACTTTGTGCACCAGGAACATTTAGAAGTAGTAATCATAAGCAGAAACGTTCAAAGTCTCTTGGACTTACAGTGTAAATTCTTGGGATTATTTTATTTCCACAACTTTTTTGTTTTCGGCATAACCCATTAACGAAAACATAATGGTATGGAATGTCAATATATAACAATTTCCTTGCCTCCAAGTCAGTACAATTTAATTGAATCCCTGCAGTTAGTGTAGTTTGCAGATGCTCACTTTGTGCCAAAGCATTTCTTTAATTTCCAACATTAAAGTAAACTAAGTGTCTTTGTTGCAAATGTACAGCTAGTCAATATACTGCATGTGAGCGATCATGCATTTCAAATTTGAGAAGATGCCACATTGCTTCTGGCGCACTTTCATAGGGAGTATCTACATGAGATGCAAGTTCATCATGTACTAACTCACTTTCATGATTTTCTTTTGATTACTACAGTAGCTGCATCATAGCCTTTGTAAATATATTTGTAGACATATTTAATGGATGTTATAGAAGTGCAAACTTCCACATTAATGTGTGCATTATACTTCATGAGTAAATATAGATTGTATGGTCATCTACCTTTTTTCCACAAATAATGGCATTTTGGCCTTCTCTTCTTCTATATAATGGATAGCCATCACAATTAGCATAAGTTTTGTCTTATTTTCTTATTTTCCATACATGGGGCCTCATTCAATTTCAATTTTGCCAATTGAGTAAGGCTTATATAAGCACCGAGCATATTTATTTTTACGGAAGTTTTTAGCTAGCGGAGACCTTACTTTTGGATAGAAGTTCAGTAACTAAAAAGTTCTGTAAAATAAATATGCCATGTGGTTATATAAAGCTCTATTCAATTGGCCAAATTGAAATTGAATGAGACCCTTGGTGACTGTGGATTAATATCTCCACACTGTCCATGATATAGTCTACCATGTATTTCTGGAGCTGGTAGTTCAGCAATAATGATTGAATCCACTTTATCAGCATTAGCCAATTTATATTTTTCTTGAAGAATTATAAGCATATGTGCATGTGGAAGGCCCCTTTTTAAAATTCTATGGTATAAACATAAGCCAGACATATTCCAAATAACTGAGTTATGGTTATATCATGTATTAATTCAGTTCATTTTATTTTGAAGACTCTTGCCACCAAATCTGGTCTATCGGAAACATTTTGTCCAATTAGCAGATTCTGTACAATCTCTGGCCATTGTGGATTACATGTAAATGTAATAAATAAATCTGGTTTTATCAATTTAGATACAATAGCCATAGCATCATTGTATATTTCTCGCATATTGCGAGGAGATCCTTGGAAAGAAGAAGGTAAAATGATGGCTTTGCCAGCTGTAAGCTCTCTGTTTGTAACTGCCTCAGCGACATAATCTATCCGTCCAGAATACTGTTCTACACACAGTTTATCTTGCTTATATTTGATGAAATTTAAATTATTTGCCTCAACTTGCAAATATGAATCAATGATCCATTAGTGTGTCAGTTTTCCACCACATAAAATGGGATTGAATCCATCTCGTATGGCAGTTTGAGCCACTTTAAATTCAAGCATGGAAATGTTATTTCTAACATGTACTTTTGAATTTGGGTAACCCTCGAGTGTCAATTTGGGTTGCCATCCGGCTACCCTATTTGGAAAAAAAATTGGATATGTCTTTGGATGTAAATTTGTACTGAAGATACTTATGTTGATGAAAAGTTGCTCCTCATTTCTGGTATATATTCTAATATCCCTTTGAAATGGTGGTTCTCCTTCATCATTTTGAAAGACCATTGCAAACTCATTTGATGTTGGTAAGTTGTAACAGTGTTTATCAGTACGATGATCTCTTTTAAGAACCATATTGACTTTTTGGATTGGTAACTGATGTAATTGTGCATGAGTTTTTTGTTCTTGTTCTATTTCTGACAATTTTGTATAGGCTTGAGTGTACGGGTTTTGGGCCATACTTTTATCAAGCGCTATAAAAACAATGGGTAAGCATTTTTTATTTTCTGGAAGCTGCATATGTTGTTCAACAGCTTCCATAGTATCTAGGACATATAGTTGAGCAAATTTTCTTTGCTCCCCTTCTTCTGGATGTAAATGAGAAGTATGATGGTAAATGTGTCCTTGTACTTTGAAACAGTAAGGGCCATGTCCTGGCACATTAGTATCTAATTTTGCACCGATAGATGCAAAGGATATGGCACTATTATAGCATCTTATGTTTGTTTTGAAATTTTGGTAGTTAGAGAATGAAGGGTCTGTCATAATACTTTTTAAAAATGTTGGCAATTTTTGTCTTTCTGGAAGTCTTACCTTGCCTTTTTGACAGCAACTAATGAACTGGCCATCTCTGGAAATGATAAGCCACCTGTTGGAAATGATAAGCCTCACAAAACTGACAGACAATATTCATATTACCACAATTATGAATCTCTACTGCTAAAGATTTAATTGTGAGAAGATATATCAATGTGACTGTCGAAATCCTCATTAGAATTCTTATCTGATTGTTGCTCCGCATTTTCTAAATGCTTTTGTTTTTTAATAGTCTTCTTGGGCTTGGATGTTAGTTTGTCAGCCGCTAATGTTTTGCTTGCAAATTTCTCCCGTTCTTTTTGTCGTCGAATTTCCTTCTGCTGATGATCTGCCCATGTTCTTTGACGTTCTCTAGTTTGACGTCTTTTCTTTTCCTGTTTCTTGTCAGTATCTGCCATTTTATTCTGTAAATAAAAGTAGTCCATTAGTACTTCTGCTCCTTTGTTTATTGATTTGTTTTAACTTGTTTTTCATATCCTGTTTTGTGTGCACCACTGTTTGCATTATGAGGTTCTGTTTGTGAGTTTAGACTTGTGAGATTAGTTAGGTTACAGTCTATGTTGTGATAGGTGCACAGCAATTCTGATAGTTCCTTCTATTTTCTTTATGAGAACAGCATTTCTTGTGTTATCGTGTTTTGTTGTGTTTTTTGTGCGCTTATAGGTGTTTGGCGTATGGAGTTGGACTTAGATGGTTTTGCACCAGAAATATGATATATCCTTCCATTTTGTATATATTAAGAGCATTGTGGTTTTCTGTTGGCATTAGGGGTTAGGGTAGGGCTTATTTTTTTTTTCTACCTATCCTGTTTTGCATGTGCCAATGTTGTTAATGGGGGTTTACGGTTATGGGATTATGTTAGAGTGTTAGTTAGTGTACAGTCTGTTTGTACAAAGGCAGACACAAAACAGGATAGGTACTTCCATTTGATATGTGTAAACAGCAGTGTTTTTTTTTTTTTACTTGTTATTCTGTACCTCTTTTCTTCAAATGTGTTGTGTTGAAATTGCTGTCGAGATGATGAGAGTCTTCAGGCAGTGTCTTTTGAGAATTAAAGAGAAAGATGGAAATGTTAAAATAAGATGTAAATAATTTTTTTTGAAGTAACAGCATATAAAACAGGATATATTCTTCCATTTTGTCTGTATTCAGAGTTGTTTAGCTTATGGGGTTAGCCTTAGAGAGTGGTGCATATAAATGAGGAGAGATCCTTGCATTTATTATGTTTAAGAAGATTTGGTTTGTGTGCACCACTGTTGTCATTATAGGTTTAGGTTATGGGGTTAGGCTTAGCGGTTGTTACATATAAAACAGCATATATTATTGTGTTAACAACATTTGTTGTGGTATCCTGTTTTGTGTGCACCACCGTTGGCATCTGTATACTGTTTTGTGCACACCCCAGTTGGCATTAGAACTTTAGGTTATGGGGTTAGGCTTTGAGTTTGGTGCACAGAAAACAGGATATATTCTTCCATTTTATATGTATTAACAACATTTGTTGTAGTATCGTGTTTTGTGTCCGCCACTGTTGACATGATGTCTTTTGTTTGTGGGGTTAGTCTTATAGGTTGTGGCATAGAAAACAGAATATACTTTTCATTTTATATCTGTTAACAACATTTGTTGTAGTATCCTATTTTGTGTGCGCCACTATTGGCATTATGGATTTATGATATATATATATATATTTGTTTTACTTGTAATGCTGTACCTCTTTTCTTCAAAAGTGTTGTGTTGAAATTGCTGTTGAGATGATGAGAGTCTTCCGGCAGGGTCTGTTGCAAATTAAAGACAGAGATGGAAATGTTAAAATAACATTTAAATATTTTTGTTTTTGGACCAAGAGCATATAAAACAGAATATATACTTCCATTTTGTATATATTCAGAGAGGTTTAGCTTATGGGGTTGGGCTTAGAGAGTAGTGCATATAAAACAGGATAGATCCTTGCATTTATTATATTTTAAGAACATTTGTTGTATTAATCTTGTTTTTTGTGCACCACTGTTGTCATTATAGGTTTAGGTTATGGGGTTAGGCTTAGAGGTTGGTGCACACAAAACAGGATATATTCTTTGGTTTCTTATGTGTCAACAATATTTTTTGTAGTATCCTGTTTTGTGCGCACCACAGGTAGCATTAGAGGTTTAGGTTATGGGGATTAGTGTTTCAGTTTGGTGCACAGTAAACAGGATATGTCCTTCCATTTTATATGTGTTAACAATATTTGTTATAGTATACTGTTTTGTGTACACCACTGTTGAGATGATGTGTTTTGGTTCTGGCGTTAGGCTTATAGTTTGTGGCATAGAAAACAGAATATATTTTTCATTTTATATCTGTTAACAATTTTTGTTGTAGTATCCTGTTTTGTCTTCACCACTATTGTCATTATGGATTCAATTTTTTGGGGGGATATTCTCTTTTGTGTGTGTCACTGTTAGATTAGCTTGTAGGTTATGGGGTTACACTTAGAGCGTTAGTTATGTTGCAGTGCAATTTGACATTGTCGCACACCAAACAGGATAGATGTTTTTTTTTTTTACTTGTTATTATGTGCCTGTTCTGTAGAATTATTATAAATGACAGAGGGTCCCCTGCTGCCAATCTTCCTGCAACGCTCTTCAGGCAGTGTCTGTTGGTGGAAATGTTTAAATATTATTAAAAATATTATTTTTTTTGAGTCACTGCAATTTTTTTTTTTTACGAAATTGAGTTTTATACATAACCTATTGATTTTAATTTCTTATCTGTAAATTGTTGCAGATTTGACAGTCCGTGATAAACCGTGCAGTGCTAGCAAATTATTCAGTGACACTGTTCAGGCAGAGTCTGTTGAAAATGTAAAAAAAAAGCAAATTGTGAAATGCAGTATAAATGGTTATCACCTGAGGAGAAATGTAGACATTTCTGGAAAGTTAGCAGTATTCATAGACTGGAGCTGAAGTCGAAACTGTTAGAACACAATACGCATGCGCTATTTGCGTTCCATCCATCAATTTGCGTTCCAGCCGACATTTTGCGCAAATTACTTAGTTCTTGCATATAAAATGTCCGCGATTTTGTATGTGTTACGGAGCACATGATGTGTGTTACTTGCCGTATGAAGTGCTATTGAGTTTCGGTAAGTGTTCTTAGTAGGTGTTGTAATTTTACATGCTTTTAGCCTCGTTTTCGTTTTTTTTGTCCGCCATTTATTCTCTCGCTTCAGTGATTTTTAATTTTGAAATTGATGAAATCCAACTGAAATTGGCAACCAACCCCAGTAACAGATGTCCTGCCTGTCCCCCAGTGATGTTTGTGATATTTTTAAATGTTTTTTGTTTTTTTGGTGTTTTTGGATGTGCGCGGTTCAGCCGTTAAGTTCGTATTTTTTAGACCTCGTATTTTTTATTTAAGTCCGCGCTTTCCTTTGTAAAGTGTTACGGCTCATCATTTTTTTTTTCCACTGCTACGGGTTTTGCAATGTTAATTGGATATTGAATGTTTTTGTTAAAGTGTAGTCCCGCGGCTCATTGATTCATGTTTAACTGTAGGCCTGCGGGTCATAGGGATGAGCGCCTATGGCGCTGATCTCCCCCAGCGCAGTGAGCACCTTCGGCGTTCCCTGCCTAAGTCGTACAGAATCGTAGGGATGAGCGCCTATGACGCTCCTCTACACTAGCGCAGTGAGCGCCTTCGGAGCTCCCTGCCTAAGTCGTACAAGGTTGTAGATGCCTACGGCGCTCATCTCCACCAGCGCAAGGAGTGCATTAAGTGCTCCGTGGCATAAACTGTGGCCCCTTTGTGAGGGCCGCAGTTGCAGCAGGCTTGCTATGCGAGCCCGCAAGCGTTAGCAACAACCTGTATTGCTCACAACTGTATATGTGATGTATTATCTATACATTTATATATATATATATATATATGTATATATACACACATGCATTTCCATTTAGGATAATATCTATGTAAAGATGTGTTTTTCATTTTCTCACTGAAGTAGTATTCTTAATGCTTCTTTGTTCTGTAATAGACATTATCATCCTTATTAAATTGCGATTCAGACGATTGAAAAGGGCTCTATATAAGCACATAGCATACGTTTTTTACAGAAGTTTTTAGTTAGTGAACGTCTATCCAAAAGCAACGTCTTAACTAACTAAAAACTTCTGTATATAAGCAAATTCCACAGCTAATTGGTAAGGTTAACTTTATATGATACTCCTTATAAATTCCCATATGCAAAAATGTTTTAAGTAGACATCATGTCTTTTTCTCAGAACATAAATTCTTTCTTGGTATATATAACAGACACCCATTATCACTGATCATATCTTGTTTATAATTTTGTTAGGGGTCATTATTTTATTTTATTTTAATTCTTTGATTGTAATTTGAAGGTGACACTTAAAATGTCTGTAGAATATATTATATTAAGGGTTAAAATATTTTATAACAGCATTAGAATTTCTCATGGGTTGCCATGTACATATGACAAGGTAAAGGGGATGAAGTGCAAATCTAGTTTATTATTTATTAATTGTGCAAGACAGCGACGAATAAAATAATTAAAAACAAGGGAAAAGCATATATATTAAAACAAGGGCAAATGTATAGAGCACAGAACTCCTATTTCTATCTAGAAACTCTATATAGAGAGTATACTCCAATTGGAGGGATACTGATACTCCAACCTTCAGTCACAATAGTTACTATTAGAATGGAAAATCCATGAATAAAGGTGTGCTGGCTCAAAACTTTGGAGTGTGGCTTGCTAATTAGTATGCTGTCCCTAAACTCCAGCACCTATACTTAAAGTATCTCCTAATATATATTAATGTCTATGGAGACATATACATATGGCACCATATAGTAAATTTATGCAGTAATTGCAAGTAGCTTATCTCCCAAGTTAGAACCCTCTAGAGATATGAAGCCTCTCAGGGACACACTCAATGGTCTTTAAAGGGCAGCTACGAATTGGCAGGCTGTCTGGAGATTGTAAAAATATATATGGAGAAGTATGGAGCCTACATGGGGATTATAGGGACATTAAGCTAGGCCAAATGCTCAGCGTTCACGAGCTGCACATAGCGTGACTTCCTGGTCTGTAACGCGCATGCGCACGTCTAGCGTGATGACGTGCGCTGCGTGGTTACTGAGGCCTGACGCGTTTCGACGTGGACACGTCTTTCTCAAAGGTAAAATTACACGAGGCTGCATGAATGAAGTTTTTTTTAAGCAGAGGTTGCCATGGTAACATCATAGAGGCATGCTTCCACTATTATGAGCATTAGTACCTCCATCTACAGGAGGAATATACTTCCTACGGGCAGAATAAAGGAATAATGAGAAGAAGATAAACTCATGCACAAAGGGAAAGGAGAAGTACCAAAACACCATAATGTAGATGGGGATGAATGAAAAGCTTTTATTCAAGGGGGCTCTCGGGCTAAATAATATCCCCCAAACCCATGTATATAAATGGGTAAACATATATATACTATATATATGTGATAATGTATGGTGAATATGTACATATACTAATAAACAAATGGACAATAGCGAAGATGAAGGTTTGATAAAATCCTCCTAATTGGGAAAATATAAATATTTGCTATGTGAGAAAACAATGGGATGAATAAGTGTGTTAATAGGGAGGGTGATGTGTAACTAAGTAGGGCTAAGAGACCAATAAGGGTCTAAAACAAAGTATAAACATAATGCAAAGAAAGAAGCTAAGATAGCCTCATATCTTGAGGATAAACCTAGTGATGTCTAGGGTAGGTACAAGTGAATTAAAAAATATATGGTGAAGTTGTGAAGAGTGAGCATAACTCACTGTTGAGGTGAAGTAGTTATAAGAGAATGTGTATTTGTGTGTATTAAGTGAAACCAATGAAGAAGGACTAATATAATATAATATTTGTTAGTTAGTACTGCCACGTTTTTTAAATGAAAGGTGTAAAAGTAAAACCTTCATTTAAACCATAGGGGCTTTGTGCTTTCAGTTTATAAATCCATCTCGCCTCACATTGCAGTAATTTGGTTTCTAAGTCCCCCTGTCTAGGTCCTGCATGTACTTTTTCTACCGCACAGAAAGATAATACTTCACTATGATTGTCGTGATAGTATTTCACATGTCGAGCAATTGGTGTATCTAATGAATGCTTAATACTATTTACATGTTCACCAACTCTTCGGCGCAGCTGGCGCCTAGTTTTACCTACATAAATTTTCTTGCAAATGCAAGAGGCCACATATACCACTCCAGTGGAACAACAATTCAAAAACTCCTTTATAACAAATGTATCCCCTGTCATTGGATGTTCAAATATTTTGGTTGGAATGACATATCTACAAAATTTGCATTTGCTGCATCTGAAACAACCTGCCAAGGGTTTTAGCCAGGTTTTAGGTTGAATTTCTTGAAAAGAACTATGGACTAACATGTCTTGGAGATTTCTACCCCTGCGGTATGTAATGGAGGCCCTTGGTGGTAGAACTTCTTTAAGATCATCATCACTCTTTAGGAGATGCCATTGTTTTGATAGTATTTCTCTGATGATGTCTGAATCAAATCCAAAAGTCATTATGCAACGTGGGTGGTTGTTCTTATTATCCATTTGCCTCTTGTCATTAAGGCCATTAAGTAGTTCTGTTCTGTTGCAGTTTAGTGCATAGTTGTAGGCAGATTTGAGGCATCTTTTGGAATAGCCTATTTCCAGAAACCTTGTTCTTAATTTGTCTGCTTCCAGTTTGAATTGTTCATCAGAGCTACAATTTTTTTTTATCCGAAGATATTGTCCCCTGGGGATACCTCTTTTGAGTGGCTCAAAATGTTGGCTACTCCAGTTTAACAAAGAGTTGGTGGCTGTATCTTTTCTGTAGGTTGTGGTGGAAAGTCTTCCATCCTCATCTTTTTTTATCATCAAATCCAGAAATGTAATGGAAGAAGAGTTTATTTCATAGGTGAATTTAAGGCCTATGTCATTAGTATTAAGTTCAGCCATGAACCTTTCAAAGTCTTGTTTTGTACCTGTCCAGACCACTAGGACGTCGTCTATAAAGCGACGCCACACTAGCACATGTTCAGAGAGAGAGGGGAGGGAATCACAAAATACATATTTTTCTTCCCACCAACCTAGTAGCAAGTTTGCATAGCTTGGGGCACATGGTGTCCCCATAGCTGTGCCCTTTTGGTGATGATACCATTTGTTGTTAAAGATAAAATAGTTGTGTTTTAACACATATTCTAGTAGATCTAATAGGAAATCATTAAATTTGGTATGGGTAATACCCTTCATACCCAGATAGTGACTTAACGCTTTAATCCCATATTGGTGGGGTATGCTACTGCATAAGGCCTCAACATCAACTGATGCTAGCCAGGCATCATTGGGTACACTTAGATCTTCTATTTAAGAATGTCATTGGTATCTTTAACATACGATGGTAAACTAGCTACCATTTCTCTCATATGATGGTCAATGAATAAACTCACATTGTGAGACAGATTGTTTGTGCCGGATACAATGGGTCTTCCTGGCATGGGTACTTTCTTCTTATGTATTTTAGGGAGGGAATAGAAAATGGACATTGTGGGAAATTTTGGATATAAGAACTGATATGTTTGATCATCAATCAGATCTTCCTTTCTAGCATTATCCAGGATATCTTTTAAAAGTTTCTTATATTCAATAGTTGGATTTTTTTAGATAATCCTATATGTATTTGTATCATCCAAAATTCTATTACACATATCCTTGTAATCATTGTTGTTCATAATCACAATATTACCTCCCTTATCTGCAGGTTTGATTTGTATCTCTTTACACTTTTCCAGATCTTTAAGTGCTGTAAATTCTTTTTTATGTAAATTGAACCAACAGGAGTTTGGGAAGTTCAGTGAAATATCAGAGTATAATATCTTCTGTACCAGACTCAATGATAACATAGATAAGTTTAAAAAAGAAATTAAAGACCGTAAACAAAAGAAATTCTGGAGAGACCAGACAGATTTTAAAACTGGTAGAATCTTTAGGAGACTTCCTAGTGGTATTCAGAAACAAGAGAATTCAGATATAAGCTCTTCAGAATATGAAAACTCTGACTTAGATGATTTCCCGACACATCACATTAGAAATAGGAGACATAATTCCACTCTCCAAAGAAGAGAAAACTTTGAACAAAAATTGCATCAGCAAACCAGAGTGAATACCATACCTAACACTCATTTTTTAGAGAGAGGCAGAATTCCCCAACAAGGACCAGAGAGGAATCTGAGGTCCAGAGCAAACAGAGTCCCCTAGCAGTTAGCCCCCATGTCTCACAGGACAATAGTCTTCAGATAGTCAACTTGTCTAGTTTTCCCCTCAACACTCACCATATGTCAGTATTACAAAGAGGGTTGACTTTTGTTCCTACATCCAGATCCGATACCTTCACACACATCAAAGATGTTAATCTTTTTGCTCGGAAATTAGCATTGCACAAGTTTTATAAAATTAAGGAGGAAAGAGAATACATGGATCTGGGAATAGGTAAGGAGGATATAGAGGCATTACGGACTCTTTTATCCCTGTTAGAAGAGAATGACTCTGTTAAAATCAAAGACATAGTAAAGTCCAAAACCTGGAGAAATAAAAGCTCATTCACACCAGGATTGAAAGACTATGCCAATATCTGGGTCTTCTTGCAACAAATCACCTTAGATATTGAAAATATTGACTATCTGAGACTAAAAAGGGAGTTCAATTTAAATAAAAAAGAATTTACAGCACTTAAAGATCTGGAAAAGTGTAAAGAGATACAAATCAAACCTGCAGATAAGGGAGGTAATATTGTGATTATGAACAACAATGATTACAAGGATATGTGTAATAGAATTTTGGATGATACAAATACATATAGGATTATCTAAAAAAATCCAACTATTGAATATAGGAAACTTTTAAAAGATATCCTGGATAATGCTAGAAAGGAAGATCTGATTGATGATCAAACATATCAGTTCTTATATCCAAAATTTCCCACAATGTCCATTTTCTATTCCCTCCCTAAAATACATAAGAAGAAAGTACCCATGCCAGGAAGACCCATTGTATCCGGCACAAACAATCAGTCTCACAATGTGAGTTTATTCATTGACCATCATATGAGAGAAATGGTAGCTAGTTTACCATCGTATGTTAAAGATACCAATGACATTCTTAAACAATTAGAAGATCTAAGTGTACCCAATGATGCCTGGCTAGCATCAGTTGATGTTGAGGCCTTATACAGTAGCATACCCCACCAATATGGGATTAAATCGTTAAGTCACTATCTGGGTATGAAGGGTATTACCCATACCAAATTTAATGATTTCCTATTAGATCTACTAGAATATGTGTTAAAACACAACTATTTTATCTTTAACAACAAATGGTATCATCACCAAAAGGGCACAGCTATGGGGACACCATGTGCCCCAAGCTATGCAAACTTGCTACTAGGTTGGTGGGAAGAAAAATATGTATTTTGTGATTCCCTCCCCTCTCTCTCTGAACATGTGCTAGTGTGGCGTCGCTTTATAGACGACGTCCTAGTGGTCTGGACAGGTACAAAACAAGACTTTGAAAGGTTCATGGCTGAACTTAATACTAATGACATAGGCCTTAAATTCACCTATGAAATAAACTCTTCTTCCATTACATTTCTGGATTTGATGATAAAAAAAGATGAGGATGGAAGACTTTCTGTGGTAACTTGTCTTCCTTGAATGGTAATTCAGGACTTCCTCAAACAGGCCTTTGTAGGAGGGCTGAGAATCTTTACTTCCCTCCCACAATTGCTAAAGGAAGTCATGGACAGGATGTGATGTAAATTACATCATCTCAACTAAGGATATATCCAGGCAGGAAACTGGTGCTGCTTCCTGTTTGCTTGCTTGGTGGTGTTGGTGATGGTTGATGGTGGTGATGATGTCAATGGTCTGACCGTGGGTAAGATCAAGCGTTTGGGGAAGGGAATTACTATATATATAGGTAGATAGATTTAAAAGGGGGTGTTGCTCCGTGGGTCTGGGCTGTTGTGTTTGTAATACATTTATAGTATTGTGTTATCTGCCTTTTAATAAATACCTTTTAATGTAGACGAACCTTGTGTAATATTAATTTGGTGATACACCACATTTGGCGACCACGAATTTTAGACTTCTACAAAGGTTATTTATGAGGTAATATCACATTAATAGATAGTCAGATTTATTTATTTATTTTTTTTTTGTGGGGAAGGAAAAAAAGTACTTTGTCTAATTATCCTCTGCATGGGAAATCAAGTGCTGATTGTGTGTGGAGTCTAGGATAAGCCTCAGGCCTAGCCCTGCATTTGAATAGAATCCATGCGGCTTCTTTGTGTATTTGAATGCTAAATTAAGCCTCCATTTGTAATATATATCGTACTAGCTTCTGAGTTGAGTTTTGTTCGTACTAGCTTATTTTGATACATAAAACAAATATATCGTACTATATCGTACTAGCTTCTGAGTTGAGTTTTGTTCGTACTAGCTTATTTTGATACATAAAACAAATATATATATCATACAGGTTCTTTTTGTGGGTTTATCTGAGTTGTTGTGCTTTTGAGTACAGGCCTAGCTTTGCATTTGAATAGAATCCATGTGGCTTCTTTGTGTAATTAAATGCTAATTCAAGCCTCCATTTTTAATATACAAGCTTGGGCACCAGGCCACAATTAGTTTGTTGTGTGTTTCAAATACCTGAGTTTGTTAATACTATTATTTTTGTTTTGTTTTTGTTTTGTTTTTTTTCTCTTCTTTCTTTTTCTTTCTCTAGTCCTTTATCATAGTACAGGCCTGGAGAAAAATAATAAATAAACCATTTTAAATATTATATATATATATATATATATATATATATATTATTTCAGGCGTGCATTTTAATACACTATAGGCTTCCATACCTTATACATTTTGGGTGTCTTGCATATCCTAGTTCGGGTTTATCTCCTACCCTGCAGGCCTTGCTATTATATTTTAAGTTAATTAGCAAGTATTACCTTCACCATACTAAGGTAAGTATAATTTGCATTGTGGGTACTAATCTATTTTTCTACATATTACACCTGGCCTACTGAATAGTCATCAACTATTGTTGGCTACTCAGAAGCATGCTACTTTAGTCGCAAATTGATTTGGATTCTTACTTGGGTGAGTAAAAGAGTAGGAATGTCTTTTCAAGGGGCCAAATACTTTCCCACAGAAGTGCGTGAGTACTTTAGGAAACATATTCAAAAACATGATGGTCCATATGAGCTTCCAGAGCCAGCAAACCCAGACAGTGAAAAAGAAAAGAGATTAATGGATGTTCTAACACAAATTGTAAATAACAAAAAGTATAGAACAAAGAAGAGAAAAAGTTTGGTCACACAAGCTGTTGTAGCCACAATAGGAGGCCTAATAGACTTAGTTGTAGAATTACGGCAGCATAATTTGGAAACAACAAATAAAATGGAGGAAGCAATGGACAAAAGGGATTGTTTAAAAATTGCAGCTTTGAGAACAACTACAATTGTTGGGGAACTAGAAAGGGAGTTAAGGGAAATAGAAAAGCAGAGGGATGTTTATGGAGTAAAAATAACAGAACTTCAAAACATAATAATGGACTATAAAAATAAAACAAAGTTAGAAGGGATAAAAGGAGTCAGAGACATTGCCAAAATATATCCAGATCTGGATATGTTTGTGGCACAAAATAAAGAACCAGTGCCGAAAATGAACCAAGATAGAAAAGATTTCTTATGTTATTCTGTTCCACAAGTAGATACCATACCACAAGCACCAGTTATTGTTTCAGAATTATTTAATGCAAGGCAAACACCTACAGGATTTTCTATGCAGACTCGACCGATGTCTATGGCAGATAAAGACAATTTCCAGAAATGGTGGGGAAGTATGCCAACTAACAACTTTAATACGTTTACACATTGGTTTATGAGGGGAGCAGATAGAGCTAAAAAAGGAGGTCTTAACTTAGAGGAATGGACAGAACTGTTAGAATACGCTATGGGTCCTTTGGCTAGTAGACTATTGGGATTTAATAACAGTGTGTCTGATCAGGCAGGAAGAATTGCTGCAACTAATTTCTATCTACTTAGCATAGAAAAAGAAATAGCAAATATTACCATGAGGCCAATAGATGGTCCTAGAGAGGTAGCTCAAAGGATATTTTTTTGGTATACTCTACGACAACCTCAACAGCCTCTAGTGCTGGGCTCACCAGAACATATAGCAAAAGTAATGAAAGCCCTTCCCCGGGAGTGTCAAGAATTTATCAGGCTTTTTGATCCAACACCAACAGACTTGGAAATGGTACTAACTAGAGCTGATACGTGGTGGATCAAGCATCCTTTCACAGAACAGGCCTGCTCTGTTTCAGCTGTAAGAACATTTAAGGTCGAGTCTGGTAGAGATATAGATGGTAATTGGAGAAACCAGACGTGGGATGTACCCCAGAACAAGAAGGATGATCAAAACTGGAGACCAAAACAGAAATTTGACAAAAGATGGAGAGATCCACCTAGGGACTATAGGAATAGGGATGGCAGCAACTGGAGGGCTAATCAGGAGGGAGAGAGAAACGGTAACATGGGCTATTGGGAACTCAGGAGACAGAAGGATAGGATAGAAGAGGAAAATCACATACTTAAAAACAAGGTAGCTGAGTCAGAGAGGAAATTGAAGGAAAGTGAGGCAAAGATGCAATATAGTGTTATAAAAGAGGGACGGAGTAGAAGTGAGTCACAATGACAAATCCCAACCCCTGCGCCTCAGCATCTCATTCACTCAGCTAATTTAACCATGGATGAGGCAGGTCGGCCTACCAGTTATACAGTCATCGCAGGGGTAGGGAAAAATATGTTGGTAGATACAGGAGCAGCAGTTACAATGACCAACAGGGTCAAAAATGGGGATTCTTCAGTAAGTAGTATGGGAGTTACTGGGAATCCACAGGAGGTTAGAGCAGGTCCAATTGATGTAGCAGTTGGAGAAAAAACAATACAAGTAGAAGCAATAGTGGGTTGGCCAGAGGAAATATTGGGAATAGAAGTTTTAAAAAAAGGAAATTTCATTGTAGATCTTGCCAATTTTTGTTTGTGGAAGACAGAAAAGGTGAATCAGGTAAGTACAGAGTTGACGAAAGGGGTTGTGCTCCCAATGGCATATATTGTCTCTCCGATAAAAAGTCTGGAAAAAAACAAACTGAAACTAGACGGACAACCAGAATGGCTGCAGAAGCTAATCCAAGACATACCTGTTTGGGCTACAGATAAATTTGACTGTGGAAGAATGAAAGGAATGGTCTTTTTGGAAGGAGGAGACCCACAATGGCAAAAGCAATATCCAGTCCCAAGAGAATCAGTGGCATCAATCACCAAGATGATAGAAATACTGGAGAGAAGTGGAATAATTAAATCTGGAAATGGGTATGCATGTAACTCACCATGTTGGCCTGTGAGAAAAGCTGTGTTAAAAGGGAATAGAGATGAAAAAGCAGCCTCATCATGGAGACTTACCATTGATTACAGGGCCGTGAACAAACTTGCAAAAAGAATGGCCCTTGTTGTTTTTGTTATGTATATGTTTCTAATGATGGAATCTAGTGTTCCCACAGAGCACGGCTGTATAAGAATGAAGATGCGTGTCAACAGAAGATTGTGGTGGATCCTTGTTCCAGGATGGATAAGTATAAGCTGTATCACAGTAGGAATGGGGAGACAGGCAATAAGGCCAGAAGATACCGCAAATAAGGGAGAGAGTTTGAAAAGATTGGAGTTACATTATGTTCAAGCAGATAGATTTATTTGGCCCAGGGAATTGGAAGTAAAAGAGGGTGGAGGGTTACAAGTAAACATTATTTTGCCACATAATAGTACCAGGGGATTAGCTCTTAGAGCTCCAATACAAGGGAGGTTTACAAATATTACAGTAGTAGTGAGTAACTTAACATTAGAAGAAGGTGGAGAATGGGACGCTGCAGTTATAGCTGCCCAGCCTGACCTAGAGGAATTCTGCAATTTTGATACTGGAAAGGGGTGTGTTCTAACAATAGATGAAGTATTTGTCTCTGTAAAGGAGCTGCAACGTTGTAAAGATCAGAAGAAGGTACCATGGCCAATAGGCGGATTGGTGGTGGTACCAACACATGAAACAGTTGTGCAAGGGGTTGGGTGGACTTACTACCCAATAATTCTAAATTTTAATGATTTTTCTATTCCTCCAAAGTGCCCGGAATCACAGCGGCAGTGGTTTAAGCAAAGTATACAAGAGACCATCATTGAGTGGACCGGAGCAGGGAGTCGAGAAAAACGGGACACACTTGCAGCCCTTTTAGGAGGAGTCGGAACTGGATTGGGAGTATGGAATTCAGCAGACATCATTGGAGTGAACAGCCGGATAAACTCCCTTACTGATGGCATGGGACATGCTATGAAAACAGGTGGAGTAGCTGACTCCCTTATAGTGAGTAGACTGACAGACAATGTTGATGACATACGCACCATTGCCAACAACCTGCATCTAGTTGAGGAAAATATTGCTTCCATTGCTAACAGCATTAAGAATGAAATAGTGGGAACTGCCATTTTCTGTTCTATGATTGGAGGAAAGCTGTTGGCAGATTTAAAGGAAACTCTTAAAGACATCCAGGAAAACAAGTGGGCAAGACAAATCAATGCAACAAGGATTATCACGTCATTGAAAAGAAAAGGAGTGGACATCACTGAGGACAATCTTAAATACAGCAATATTGAAGGCCCAGATCAATGGATGCCACATGGACTACAATCTGGGACAATAGGACTAATCCTGGCAATTCCCCGCTGGGAGGGGCAGGCGGAGCAACTGAACTTTATACATAGCATTGGCACGTTAAGTGATGGAATCTACAAGCAACACTTCCCATCAAAAAGAGTGGCCACTATTACAGGATTGGAGATGGATGAAAGCTGTTGCAGGAAATCTCAACACCGATGGCTGTGCAGTTGTGTTTGGGAGAAAGGAGCTGAGGAGGATGGCTGGGTGCAGTTGATAAAAGAAAACCTGGTGCAAGAGGTGATGCGCATAGGGGACATTGCATGCTTTATCTGCCACTCTGAATATAGGACAGTTGATGAAATATGTTTGGTGGAAGAAGGGTCTTGTATCATGGTATTTCCATCAAGAAACCTTACCACTGAAATGATCAATTTTACTGCAAATGCAGATTGGACAAATTTGACAATGAAGCTTTTTACCTTGGAACTTCATGAGTCAGAGACACATCCAGTCCTACGAACACTGTCTCTGGTACTCATGTTCATTCAAGTATTAACGACAATTATAATAATATACTTTTGTGTGGCAATGAAACTTGCAAGGAGGATATATAATAATGTGTCTTTTTCCTCTTCTTTCTCTCTCTCATACATTCTTCAATAAAGTTTTACATTGCACATACATAAACATTTATCACACACTCTCACCTAAATTCTATAAATTCTGTTTTTTTTGTGTAATATGTGGATTGACAGCCATAGGAAAGTACAGGAGAACTTATGTCGCTGAGGGAACTATTCCGGAGGGACGGTGGGTTGAATTTCTCCTGTATATCAGGTTTTTGCTCCCACTAGGTTCTCCTGTACTAGAGGGATAACTAGGAAACTGAGCAACATAGAAGAAGAAAAAGTGAGGGAATGTGGTAACTTGTCTTCCTTGAATGGTAATTCAGGACTTCCTCAAACAGGCCTTTGTAGGAGGGCTGAGAATCTTTACTTCCCTCCCACAATTGCTCATGGACAGGATGTGATGTAAATTACATCATCTCAACTAAGGATATATCCAGGCAGGAAACTGGTGCTTTTTCCTGTTTGCTTACTGGGTGGTGTTGGTGATGGTTGATGGTGGTGATGATGTCAATGGTCTGACCGTGGGTAAGATCAAGCGTTTGGGGAAGGGAATTACTATATATATAGGTAGATAGATTTAAAAGGGGGTGTTGCTCCGTGGGTCTGGGCTGTTGTGTTTGTAATACATTTGGATTGACAGCCATAGGAAAGTACAGGAGAACTTATGTCGCTGAGGGAACTATTCCGGAGGGACGGTGGGTTGAATTTCTCCTGTATATCAGGTTTTTGCTCCCACTAGGTTCTCCTGTACTAGAGGGATAACTAGAAAACTGAGCAACATAGAAGAAGAAAAAGTGAGGGAATGTGGTAACTTGTCTTCCTTGAATGGTAATTTAAACAGGCCTTTGTAGGAGGGCTGAGAATCTTTACTTCCCTCCCACAATTGCTAAAGGAAGTCATGGACAGGATGTGATGTAAATTACATCATCTCAACTAAGGATATATCCAGGCAGGAAACTGGTGCTGCTTCCTGTTTGCTTGCTTGGTGGTGTTGGTGATGGTTGATGGTGGTGATGATGTCGATGGTCTGACCGTGGGTAAGATCAAGCGTTTGGGGAAGGGAATTACTATATATATAGGTAGATAGATTTAAAAGGGGGTGTTGCTCCGTGGGTCTGGGCTGTTGTGTTTGTAATACATTTATAGTATTGTGTTATCTGCCTTTTAATAAATACCTTTTAATGTAGACGAACCTTGTGTAATATTAATTTGGTGATACACCACACTTTCCACCACAACCTACAGAAAAGATACAGCCACCAACTCTTTGTTAAACTGGAGTAGCCAACATTTTGAGCCACTCAAAAGAGGTATCCCCAGGGGACAATATCTTCGGATAAAAAAAAATTGTAGCTCTGATGAACAATTCAAACTGGAAGCAGACAAATTAAGAACAAGGTTTCTGGAAATAGGCTATTCCAAAAGATGCCTCAAATCTGCCTACAACTTTGCACTAAACTGCAACAGAACAGAACTACTTAATGGCCTTAATGACAAGAGGCAAATGGACAATAAGAACAACCACCCACGTTGCATAATGACTTTTGGATTTGATTCAGACATCATCAGAGAAATACTATCAAAACACTGGCATCTCCTAAAGAGTGATGATGATCTTAAAGAAGTTCTACCACCAAGGGCCTCCATATCCGCAGGGGTAGAAATCTCCAAGACATGTTAGTCCATAGTTCTTTTCAAGAAATTCAACCTAAAACCTGGCTAAAACCCTTGCAGGTTGTTTCAGATGCAGCAAATGCAAATTTTGTAGATATGTCATTCCAACCAAAATATTTGAACATCCAATGACAGGGGATACATTTGTTATAAAGGAGTTTTTGAATTGTTGTTCTACTGGAGTGGTATATGTGGCCTCTTGCATTTGCAAGAAAATTTATGTAGGTAAAACTAGGCGCCAGCTGCGCCGAAGAGTTGGTGAACATGTAAATAGTATTAAGCATTCATTAGATACACCAATTACTCGCCATGTGAAATACTATCATGACAATCATAGTGAAGTATTATCTTTCTGTGCGGTAGAAAAAGTACATGCAGGACCTAGACAGGGGGACTTAGAAACCAAATTACTGCAATGTGAGGCGAGATGGATTTATAAACTGAAAGCACAAAGCCCCTATGGTTTAAATGAAGGTTTTACTTTTACACCTTTCATTTACAAAAATTGGCAGTACTAACTAACAAATATTATATTATATTAGTCCTTCTTCATTGGTTTCACCTAATACACACAAATACACATTCTCTTATAACTACTTCACCTCAACAGTGAGTTATGCTCACTCTTCACAACTTCACCTTAGTAGTGAGACTATTTATTTTTTGTATCACATATATATTTTTTAATTCACATGTACCTACCCTAGACATCACTAGGTTTATCCTAAAAGTAATGAGGCTATCTTAGCTTCTTTCTTTGCATTATGTTTATACTTTGTCTTAGACCCTTATTGGTCTCTTAGCCCTACTTAGTTACACATCACCCTCCCTATTAACACACTTATTCATCCCATTGTTTTCTCACATAGCAAATATTTATATTTTCCCAATTAGGAGGATTTTATCAAACCTTCATCTTCGCTATTGTCCATTTGTTTATTAGTATATGTACATATTCACCATACATTATCACATATATATAGTATATATATGTTTACCCATTTATATACATGGGTTTGGGGGATATTATTTAGCCAGAGAGTCCCCTTGAATAAAAGCTTTTCATTCATCCCCATCTACATTATGGTGTTTTGGTACTTCTCCTTTCCCTTTGTGCATGAGTTTATCTTCTTCTCATTATTCCTTTATTCTGCCCGTAGGAAGTATATTCCTCCTGTAGATGGAGGTACTAATGCTCATAATAGTGGAAGCATGCCTCTATGATGTTACCATGGCAACCTCTGCTTATAAAAGACTTCATTCATGCAGCCTCGTGTAATTTTACCTTTGAGAAAGACGTGTCCACGTCGAAACGCGTCAGGCCTCAGTAACCACGCAGCGCACGTCATCACGCTAGACGTGCGCATGCGCGTTACAGACCAGGAAGTCACGCTATGTGCAGCTCGTGAACGCTGAGCGTTTGGCCTAGCTTAATGTCCCTATAATCCCCATGTAGGCTCCATACTTCTCCATATATTTTTTTACAATCTCCAGACAGCCTGCCAATTCGTAGCTGCCCTTTAAAGACCATTGAGTGTGTCCCTGAGAGGCTTCATATCTCTAGAGGGTTATAACTTGGGAGATAAGCTACTTGCAATTACTGCATAAATTTACTATATGGTGTCATATGTATATGTCTCCATAGACATTAATATATATTAGGAGATACTTTAAGTATAGGTGCTGGAGTTTAGGGACAGCATACTAATTAGCAAGCCACACTCCAAAGTTTTGAGCCAGCACACCTTTATTCATGGATTTTCCATTCTAATAGTAACTATTGTGACTGAAGGTTGGAGTATCAGTATCCCTCCAATTGGAGTATACTCTCTATATAGAGTTTCTATATAGAAATAGGAGTTCTGTGCTCCATACATTTGCCCTTGTTTTAATATATATGCTTTTCCCTTGTTTTTAATTATTTTATTCGTCGCTGTCTTGCACAATTAATAAATAATAAACTAGATTTGCACTTCATCCCCTTTACCTTGTCATATTGAATTTGGGGTGGGAAACACCCTGGGGAACCGTGAATTCCTCACGTAACCTTGTTTATATATTTTGCCATGTACATAGCCTAATTTGAATACCTGATAAGCAAATTAAGTTATAGGCATAATTGCGAGAGAAACATGCTCTCGAAAAGGAGAAAGGGAGAAGGAGACACATACACACACATAGCTCAACAAAGAGAGACTCCTGGACAGACACATCCCAGTGAGAAACTTCCTAAGTACTATTTTTTCGGACATTCCCAAAAGACAGAGATAATTCAAAATGCATTCTAAAAAGAAAACCTCACAGATTAACAAAATAATCTATACACTTGCATACCAAGAACTTCTTCTGAAATATAAGAAAAGATCGAGAATTCCAATGCGATGAGTCGTATGATTAAACCAAGGTTGTCTAAACTTACTCTATCCTTATTGGGTAGAATAAGTTTGATTGAGCTGATGATATATCCAAAATTTTTATTTTTAATACAAAATCTGCTTATGATCATAAATAAGAAAGCTATTCATTCTATTGTGATGAAGTTTATATTGCAATCTAAAAAATCTTGTATTAGTTTAAGTAAATTATGGTTATCAATTGATTAAGGTGGAGTTAATTTGCCTAATGTTGAATGGGCAAATTAGGTATCATTAGTCAAAATGGGATTCGATTATAAATGGGAGATAGAAATAGATGATAATAAAGAGATTAATTATTTATTATATAATCGTAATGCTGAAATTTCCAAATGTATTAAAAATAATATCTTAGGCCCCTATTCTATTAGAAGTCTGCAATGCCTCAAATCCTGTAATTTTGACTGTGGGTGTTTTTTTTTCTTAAAGTTTATATGTATTCTATTGACTCCAACTTGAATTTACCTTCTTAAGCCTAAATTCATAAACCCTGCCTTTTTAAGTCTGATTTCAAGAGGCGTGATCATAAAATCTGACAAAATGTAGGCAAGCCTGTAATTTACTTCTTAGACACAGCAAATAGTAAATGAGACTGTCATCATGACATAAGTAAAACATGGAAATACACGTAATCTGCATAATTTGAGGCTAAGGATTAATTAGTGACAATAAGTAATATTGCGAGGCACGAGATAAGCACTATGACGCTCAGCGCAAGTCTTGCAATGAGCGCTGAAGGTCCTCAGAGTACAAAACGGTTTACATTGTGTGTCAAACATCATTCCCATGGCTTAAAATGTTATTGCCCCGTCATTTTTGACGGACAAGTCGCTAGTAAGTAATATTTGCAGACCGGGCTCATAATCAAAAAATCGAGCAATCTATAAAACGCATGAAATCATCTGTCTTAGTCTATGTTTGTTTTATGATATGTATTAACCCCTTGAGTCCCGTGATCAATATTACTCAAAAATAACATTTAAAAATATATTTTTTAATTGCATATTTGTGGGTTTCAGACTGTTGTGCAATTAATGCTAATGTGTTTCCATGCCTTCCTATGCTTTTCAAGTACATTATTGTGTTTTTAATTGCTGTTACAGCTCTAATAAGTGTTTGAAAAAGTCTTTGTGAGTCCTATTTAGTACTTGCAATATTTGTTTCAGAAAATGTATACTTTTTCAAGTTGCGGTCTGACTTAATTTCTGAGTGCTCCATAAAGTAGAATAGAATACGAAATTTGGGAAACATAAATGCGTGATGTCCAATAATCAATGGAGAGGTAAGCCCTAAGTTTCTCTAGCTTGTCATTAATGATTGTGGGTGAGTAATCAGGATATGAGTAGCTAACAGAAGATATGGCAACATTACTTACAACTGTAAGTATGTGTAACATTACAATCTGGGCAATAGAATAGGGCCCTTAGTCTATCCTGTTAATAAGATCTGGAGATTGATAAATGGGAAATTACTCCCTTATAGTAAGATTGTATATGAAATGCCAATTGAGAGCAATCCATAAATATTTGAAGGAGGGTAGATAGATACTCTTAGATACTTAGCGAGGTTAGGCCGGGAGAATGTTTATTGATTGAGTAAATCAAAAGATGAAAACTTTTTTGGGTCTTCAATAATCTTATACAATAGATGAAGGTTTAAAGTTTATGTGTCTTCAAAAGCTATATAAATGAATTGAGAAGTTAAGGAATATGATTATGGTAGTTGAACATTATGACTAAGATTATTCAAAGTTATAAAAATTGGATAATTAACATTTCAAATATATGTAATTTAATTCGAGAACATTTTACTCCAAAAACTGTTGCTGAAATTGTGATGAAATGGAGTATTTCCTTTTCAAATAATATAGACAATACAAGAATAATTAATAGCCTTATCCTTATTAAAAAAACATGTTTTACCAATAACAATTTTTTAACAACAATTCAAAATCACTGATCACGGTTATTTTTTTACAATAATTTTGAGTAGATTAAAAAAAAAAAAGTTTAAATTAGTGTTCTAAATGTACATTTTGGAATCCTTGTGACCCAATTAAATCAAATTCTGGTGTAAGGTTCAAACTTGGCTACCAGGAAAAAAACAATTTTATTTGGAGGTCTAGATAGAGATACATTTAAAAATTGGAGATTGTTGGAAACTCTGATTATTATAGCAAAGAAAATAATTATGACAAAATGGATCACTAAAGAAGTACCCAAGATATCTGAAACTCTGAATAGACAAATATTGATTGACTTATTTGATAGTGAAGGTCCTTTTAAAAAAAGAATTTAACTTTTTAAGTCTAAATGGGGCCAATATATTCAAAGAACTAATTATGCAGGTAATCTTTGCGATGTTATATTAAAATCTTTGGTAAGATATTTAGCCTTTATAGAATTGTAACTTAACATCTTTATATACACCTTGCATATTGTAGATTTTGCATTTTGTCTCCTGGAAGGGTTCTCTTCCTGTCATTCTCCCTCTGCTCTGGGATTGTATTGGGATATTCTCTTTTCTTTTCATGTATATTTTTGTTTATTTGTATAAAACATAATTTTTAATATGATATTTATTGATTAATACATTTAGGATGTTAAAAATTAACAAAAGTGAAAAAAAAGGGAAATAAAGTTAATTTAGGGAAATTTTGCAAAGTTGAAAACAGGTCAAGGGGCCAACATCTTAAGAAGCACGCATTTTAAATGTTTTGTTTTTGTGCAAATCGACTATACATTTTGACTTCTATAGAAAGAAAGCCTGCATATTTTTTTCATTACCGATTATATTTCCCGGATTGTAATGTCATAAGTTCCTAGAATTAACAATAACCAGTTCTGCAATTAAAAAATAAACACATACATATTTAAAAGATTGCACGTACTATTGCGCTAATACCTTTATAATTAAACAACAACAGATATTACACAAGTGCAAAGAACACGTACATATCATTAAAAATGTTTAATATTTTGTAGTAGAAATGTTACATAGTTGAGTTTAAAAGTTAGATATTTTCATCATAAATATCTGAAAATATCCTTTGTCTCTGTAAGTTATCTAAGAACATTAATTAACACACACAGTGAGGGAGATGAGCATTAAAAGCATGCAAAGTTGGTATAAAAATAAATGAGAAGAGTTTGAAGTTTAAAAGTGTATGCAACTATTCTAATTTAAACAACTGGTCATCATTTATGCCTTATCACCTCTCATTGAGAAAGTTTGTAAAAGTGTAAAAGTATAGTAGTGCTCGTATGTTTTTACTGTGTGAGTGTAACAAGGAAATAGGTTTTACGCAAAATTTATGCTACCCAAATTAGCGACATTTAAAAGTATTAATGTTCAATTTCAAGTGTATGTTGGTTAGTTGTCACTTTGTTTGTCTTAAGATTTATACTTCCTTCTTTGTTTTTTATATTTTGGGAAAAGATGATGGGCTAATAACTTGCATTGGGTTTATTTCTAATTTTAGTATTGTATGCATTTTAAATAGTAACAAATGTTAAAAACTGTTAAAAGTACAATAAAAACAATGTACAAAAACACCTTTGGCAAAGAATATATAGATATTTATATTCCCAAATGTGGCCTGAGTAACATATCTTTTCAAACTAAGACATGACTGTTTCTCTAATCCCCCACTGTTGAACACTATACAGACTTTGCTATTATTACTCCTTACAATTATATTTAAAACAATCCCTGTTTTTCAGGTTTGTGTTCTCTTTACTACTGTTTTTGAAAGGCATGCAAATACATGTTAAGAGTGCTGAAAAGACAATAGTAAGTGTGTGCTACTGCTGTCACAATATGATATAATTAAATATTTCACAAGACACATTTAAAAAAATAAAAAGATGAATGAAATATATGTTAAAAGGAATAAAAGCACCATAATCAAATACAATTTTATTGCAAAGTTGTATCATATGCCTGGAATATATGAATACTTTTCTTGAAGAAGTCACTACGATTGCTTTCTTTTTGTTAAAAATATACAAAATTCCAAATCAAGAACATTACATTTTTAATAGTTATTCACACATATATAATTTTATAAAATTTTTACTAAATCAATCAATTCTTCAGAGTGCTTGAAATTAGAGGGTATTGTATAGATGGGGGGGGTGTTTAGATTGGGGGTTAGGTATAGATGGGTGGGTTTAGATTGGGGTTTAGGTATAGATATGGGGAAATGTATTGTAGTTATGTGTATATTTATAATGTATTCATGACTGTTATGTGTATTTGTGTATGCCTTTTCCTTTGCAGGTGTGTAATTCTTTTTTTACTTTATGTAGTGAGGGGGGGGGGGGGGTTGTGATTTTTTTATTTATTTATGTACCTGAGATTTTTTTATTTTATGTAGTGAGGGGGACTTGTGATTTTTGTTTTATTTTATGTACCTTAGGTATTTTTATTTTATGTAGTGGTGGGGGTGGGGGTGATTTTTTTCTTTAAGTTTATGTACCTTAGGTTTTATTTATTTTAAGTGGTGAGGGGGGGTTGTGATTTTCTTTTATTCTACGTACCCTAGTTTTTTTATTTTTTGTAGTGAGGGGAGGCGGTTGTGATTTTTATTTTACTTTATGTACCTTAGGTTTTTTTATTTCATGTAGTGGCGGGGGTTGTGATGCTTTTTTTATTTTATGTACTCTAGGTTTTTTTATTTTATGTAGTGGCGGGGGGGTTGTGATGTTTTCTTTTTTTATGTACCTTAGGTTTATTATTTTATGTAATTAGTGGGGTGGGGGATTTAATAGGGGGTTAGGTAGGTAGTGTTAGGGAGGTAGGGGTTAATAGGTTAGGGTAGAGGAAGGTTAGTTTATATTTAGTGGTTTATTGGGCGGGGGAAGTGTAGTGTAGTGTTTGTACTTAGTGTCATGAGGGTCCGGGAGGACCCTCATGGCACTTATGGGGTTAATAATAGGCTTCTAATTGTCCTATGAGGGTCTTCATTGACACTTATGGGAATGATTGGGTTAACTAGAGGCTTATGGGGGTCTGTATTGACCCTCATGAATGACAGGATTAATTAAGTGCTTATGGGGGTCTGCATTGACCCCCATGAGTTATAGAGTTAATTAAGGCTTATGGGGGTCTGTATTGACCCCCATGAGTGACAGCGTTAATTAGGTGCTCATGGGGGTCTGTATTGTCCCCCATGAGTGACAGGGTTAATTAGGTGCTCATGTGGGTCTGTATTGACCCCTATGAGTGACAGGGTTAATTAAGGGCTTATTGGGGTCTGTATTGACCCCCATGAGTTATAGGGATAATTAAGTGCTTATAGGGGTCTGTATTGACCCCCATGATTTATAGGGTTAATTAAGGCTTTTTGGGGTCTGTATTGACCCCCATGAGTTATAGGGTTAATTAAGGATTATGGGGGTCTGTATTGACCCCCATGAGTGACAGTGTTAATTAAGGGCTTATGGGGGTCTGTATTGACCCCCATGAGTTATGGGGTTAATTTTAGTTGCCTGGGGTTAACATTTTTTAGCGTGGGTCCATTCAGGAACTTTACAGTCCTTTAAGGACCCGCAAAGTGGGAAATTTAAAATTTTAAATGCAGCGGGGTCACTATCGGTGCAGATCGGGGACTTCCGCTGCAAGGGGTTAATGTGGGTGGGCTGCGGGGGTCCCTATAGACCCCTGAGACAAGGGGTTAATGTGGGGTCACTTATGGGGGTCCCGATGGGGACCTCCAGCATAGAGGGGGGTTAATTTTAGGTGCTGGGGGGGTAGTTGGAGTACCCCCCACAGCAGGGCTTATGTGTGGGACTGCCGCAGAGGTCCCATTCAGGACCCCTGCAGCAGTTGATGAGGTGTGGGAGCCTGCAAGATCATCTTGCAAGCTTTCTCTCCTCATGTAGATTTTGTCTGTGTTGATATGGACAGCCCTGCTGCGTAGCTCACAAGTTGCTCGCAGCAGGGCAAATTTAATAGCGTAGCAACTTTTATAAATTTGCAGCACATGGGGTTTAAGGAAGCCTCGTATCTACGAGGCTGGAATTTAATAGGGCTCTTTTTGTCCAATAAACAATGATTGTGGGTGGGTAACTCGCAATCAGGATATGAGTAGCTAACAGAATATATGGCAACTTTACTTACAGCTGTAAGTATGTGTAACATTACAATCTGGGCAATAGAATAGGGCCCTTAGTCTAACCTGTTAATAAGATCTGGAGATTGATAAATGGGAAATTACTCCCTTATAGTAAGATTGTATGAAATGCCAATTGAGAGCAATCCATAAATATTTGAAGGAGGGTAGATAGCTACTCCTTAGCGAGGCTAGGCCTGGATAATGTTTATTGATTGAGTAAATCAAAAGTTCAAAACTTTTTGGGATCTTCAAGAATCTTATAAAATAGATGAAGATTTAAAGTTTATGTGTCTTCAAAAGCTATATAAATGAATTGAGAAATGAAGGAATATGATTTTAGTAGTTGAATATTATGACTAAGATTATTTAAAGTTATAAAAATTGGATAATTAACATTTCAAATATATTTAATTTCATTTGAGAAATTTTTAATCCAAAAATTGTTGCTAAAATTGTAATGAAATGGAGTATCTCCTTTTCTAATAATAAAGACAATCAAATAATAATTAATAGCCTTATCCTTATTACAAAAAAAACATGTTTTACTAATAACATTTTTTGAACAACAATTGAAAATCACCCATCAGGGTTATTATTTTACAATAATTTTGAGTAGATAAAAAAAAAGTGTAAATTAGTGTTCTAAATTTACATTTTGTAATCCTTGTGACCCAATTAACAAATTGTGGTGTAAGCTTGAAACTTGGCTAGCAGGAAAAATCCATTTTTTTTTGGAGGTCTAGATAGAGATACATTTCTAAATTGGAGATTGTTGGAAACTCTGATTATTATAGCAAAGAAAATAATTATGACAAAATGGATCTCTAAAGAAGTACCCAGGATATCTGAAACTCTGAATAGTCAAATATTGATTGACTTATTTGATAGTGAAGGCCCTTTTGAAAAAAAGAATTCAACTTTATAAGTCTAAATAGGGCCAATATTTTCAAAGAACTAATTATACAGGTAATCTTTGCAATGTTATATTAAAATCTTTGGTAAGATATTTACCCTTTATACAATTGTAACTTAACATCTTTATATACACCTTGAATATTGTAAATTTTGCATTTTGTCTCCTGGAAGGATTCTCTTCCTGTCAGTCTCCCTCTGCTCTGGGATTGTATTAGGATATTCTCTTTTCTTTTCATGTATATTTTTGTTTATTTGTATAAAAAGTATTTTTCAATATGATATTTATTGTTCAATATATTTAGGATGTAAAAAATTAACTAAAGTGAAAAAAAAGGGAAAAAAAGTTCAATTAGGGAAATTTTATAAAGTTGAAAACAGGTTAAGGGCACAACATCTTAAGAAGCACACATTTTAAATGTTTTGTTTTTGTGCAAATCAACTATACATTTTAACTTCTATAGAAAGAAAGCCTACATTTTTTTTCATTACCAATTATATTTTCCGCATTGTAATGTCATAAGTTCCTAGAATTAACAATAACCAGTTCTGCAATTAAAAAATAAACACATACATATTGAAAAGATTGCACGTACTATTGCGCTAATACCTTTATAATTAAACAACAACAGTTATTACATAAGTACAAAGAATACGTACATAAAATTAGAAAACATTTTTTTTTTGTAGAAATGTTACATAGTTGAGTTTGAAAGTTAGATATTTTCAGCATAAATATCTGAAAATATCCTTTGTCTCTTTAAGTTATCTAATAACATTAATTAACACACACAGTGAGGGAGATGAGCCTTAAATGCATGCCAAGTTGGTATAGATGTGAATGAGAAGAGTTTAAAGTTAAAAAGTGTATGTGACTATTCTAATTTAAACAACTGGTCATCATTTATGCCTTATCACCTCTCATTGAGAAAGTTTGTAAAAGTGTAAACGTATAGTAGTGCTCGTATGTTTTTACTGTGTGAGTGTAACAAGGAAATAGGTTTTACGCAAAATTTATGCTACCCAAATTAGCGACATTTAAAAGTATTAATGTTCAATTTCAAATGTATGTTGGTTAGTTGTCACTTTGTTTGTTTGTCTTATTATTTATACTTCCTTCTTTGTTGTTTTAAATATTTTTTGAAAAGAAGATGGCTAATTACTTTCATTGGGTTTATTTCTAATTTTAGTATTATATGCATTTTGAATAGTAACAAATGTTAAAAACAACAAAAGTACAATAAAAACAATGTACAAAAACACCTTTGGCAAAGAATATATAGATATTTATATTCCCAAATGTGGCCTGAGTAACATATCTTTTTAAACTAAGACATGACTGTTTCCAAATTCCAAAATTTCCAAATTTCCAAAATTCCAAATCAAGCACATTACATTTTTAATAGTTATTCACACATATCATTTTATAAAATGTTTACTAAATCAATCAATTCTTCAGAGTGCTTAAAATTAGAGGGTATTGTGCAGATGGGGTGAGTTTAGATTGGGAGTTAGTTATAGATGGGGGGGTGTTTAGATTGGGGGTTAGGTAATGATAGGGGGAAATGTATTGTAGTTATGTGTATATTTATAATATATTCATGACTGTTATGTTATGTGTATTTGTGTATGCCATTTCCTTTGCAGGTGTGTAATTCTTTTTTTACTTTATGTAATGAGGGGTGGGGGTGTGTGATTTTTTTTTACATTTTATGTACCTTATTTTTTATTTATTTTATGTAGTGGGGGGGGGGGGGTGTGTGATTTTTTTTATTCTATGTACCCTAGTTTTTTTTCTTTTATGTAGTGAGGGGAGGGGGGTTGTGATTTCTATTTTATTTTATCTACCTTTGTTTTTTTTATTTTATGTAGTGTGTAGTGGGGGGGGGCAGTGATTTTTTTTTATTTTATGTACCCTCGTTTTTTTTATTTCATGTAGTGGCGGGGGTTGTGATGCTTTTTTTATTTTATGTACTCTAGGTTTTTTTATTTTGTGTAGTGCCAGGGGGGGTTGTGATGTTTTATTTTTTTATGTACCTTAGGTTTTTTATTTTATGTAATTAGTAGGGTGGGGGGTTTAAAAGGGGGGTTGGTAGGTAGTGTTAGGTAGGTAGGGGTTAATAGGTTAGGGTAGAGGGGGGTTAGTTTATATTTAGTGGTTTAATGGGGGAAAAAAGTGTAGTGTAGTGTTTGTACTCGTGGCACTTATGGAGTTAATAATAGGCTTCTAATTGTCCTATGAGGGTCTTCATAGACCCTTATGAGACTGATTGGGTTAACAAGGGTTATGGGGGTCTGTATTGACCCCCATGAATGACAGGGTTAATTAAGTGCTAATGGGGGTCTGCATTGAACCCCATGAGTTATAGGGTTAATTAAGGCTTATGGGGGTCTGTATTGACCCCCAAATGTGACAGGGTTAATTAAGGCTTATGGGGGTCTGTATTGACCCCCATGAGTGGCAGGGTTAATTAAGTGCTCATGGGGGTCAATACAGACCCCCATGAGTGACAGGGTTAGTTAAGGGCTTATGGGGGTCTACATCGACCCCTATGAATGACAGGGTTAATTAAGGCTTTTGGGGGTCTGTATTGACCCCTATGAGTGACAGGGTTAATTAAGGGTTTATGGGGTTATGTATTGACCCCCATGAGTTATAGTGTTAATTAAGGCTTATGGAGGTCTGTATTGACCCCCATGATTTATAGGGTTAATTAAGGCTTTTGGGGTCTGTATTAACCCCCATGAGTGACAGGGTTAATTAAGGGCTTATAGTGGTCTGTTTTGACCCCCATGAGTGGCAGTGTTAATTAAGAGCTTATGGGGGTCTGTATTGACCACCATGAGTTATGGGGTTAATTCTAGTTGCCTAGGGTTAATATTTTTTAGCGCAGGCCCTTTCAGGGCCTTTACGGTCCTTTAAGGACCTGCGAGATGGGAAATGTAAGATTTTTTAATGCAGCGGGGTCATGATCGGTGCCGATCGGGGACCCTCGCTGCAAGGGGTTAAGGTGGGGGGGCTGCGGGGGTCCCTTTAGACCCCTGCATCAAGGGGTTAATGTGGGGACACTTAGGGGGTCCCGATGGGGACCCCAGCATAGAGGGGGGGTAATTTTAGCTGCCGCGGCCTGGATTGGCTAATATTGTGCCGTTGGCCCTTTAAGGAGCCGCAGCAGGGAATTTTAAAGTTTTAAATGCAGAGGAGTCATGATCGCTGCAAAGGGTTAATGTGGGGGGGGGGCTGTGGGGGTCCCTATGGACCCCTGCAGCAAGAGGTTAATGTGGGGACACTTCGGTGTTCCTGATGGGGACCACCAGCATAGATGGGGCTTAATTTTTGGTGCTGGGGGGGGGTAGTTGGAATGCCCCCCACAGCAGGTATTATGTGTGGGACTGCTGCGGAGGTCCCGTTCAGGACCCCTGCAGCAATTGATGAGGCCTAGGAGCCTGCGAAAATCATCTTGCAGGCTTTCTCTCCTCATGTAGATTTTGTCTGTGCTGATACAGATGGCCCTGCTGCTTAGCTCACAAGTTGCTCGCAGAAAAGCTAATTTAATAGCGTATTAACTTTTATAAATTTGCAGCACATAGGGTTTAAGTAGAAGCCTGGTATCTACGAGGCTGTAATTTAATATGGCTCTTGATGTCTAATAATCAATGGAGAGGTAAGTACTAAGTTGCGTCTTTGGCTTGTCATTAATGATTGTGGGTGGGTAACTTGCAATCAGGATATGAGTAGCTAACAGAAGATATGGCAACTTTACGTACAGCTGTAAGTATGTGTAACATTACAATCTGCGCAATAGAATAGGGTCTTAGTCTATCCTGTTAATAAGATCTGGAGATTGATAAATGGGAAATGACTCCCTTATAGAAAGATTGTATATGAAATGCCAATTGAGAGCAATCCCAAATATTTGAAGGAGGGTAGATAGATACACCTTAGCGAGGCTAGGCCTGGATAATGTTTATTGATTGAGTAAATCAAAAGATCAAAACTTTTTGGGAATCTTCAAGATTTAAAGTTTTTGTGTCTTCAAAAGCTATATAAATGAATTGAGAAATGAAGGAATATGATTTTGGTAGTTGAACATTATGACTAAGATTATTCAAGGTTATAAAAATTGGATTATTAACATTTCAAATATATTTAATTTAATTTGAGAATATTTTACTCCAAAAATTGTTGCTGAAATTGTGATGAAATGGAGTATCTCATTTTCTAATAATAAAGACAATACAAGAATAATTAATAGCCTTATCCTTATTAAACAAAACATGTTTTACCAATAACATTTTTTGAACAACAATTGAAAATCACCCATCAGGGTTATTATTTTGCAATAATTTTTAGTAGATTAAAAAATAAAAGTGTAAATTAGTGTTCTAAACTTAAATTTTGGAATCCTTGTGACCCAATTAACAAATTGTGGTGTAAGCTTGAAACTTGGCTAGCAGGAAAAATACAATTTTGTTTGGAGGTCTAGATAGAGATACATTTCTAAATTGGAGATTGTTGGAAACTCTGATTATTATAGCAAAGAAAATAATTATGACAAATGGATCTCTAAAGAAGTACCCAGGATATCTGAAACTCTGAATAGACAAATATTGATTGACTTATTTGATAGTGAAGGTCCTTTTGAAAATAATAATTCAACGTTTTAAGTCTAAATGGGGCCAATATATTCAAAGAACTAATTATGCAGGTAATCTTTGCAATGTTATATTAAAATCTTTGGTAAAATATTTAGCCTTTATAGAATTGTAACTTAACATCTTTATATACACCTTGCATATTGTAGATTTTGCATTTTGTCTCCTGGAAGGGTTCTCTTCCTGTCATTCTCCCTCTGCTCTGGGATTGTATTGGGATATTCTCTTTTCTTCTCATGTATATTTTTGTTTATTTGTATAAAACATAATTTTCAATATGATATTTATTGATTAATACATTTAGGATGTTAAAAATTAACAAAAGTGAAAAAAAAGGGAAATAAAGTTAATTTAGCGAAATTTTGTAAAGTTGAAAACAGGTCAAGGGGCCAACATCTTAAGAAGCACGCATTTTAAATGTTTTGTTTTTGTGCAAATCCACTATACATTTTAACTTCTATAGAAAGAAAGCCTACATATTTTTTTCATTACCGATTATATTTCCCGGATTGTAATGTCATAAGTTCCTAGAATTAACAATAACCAGTTCTGCAATTAAAAAATAAACACATACATATTGAAAAGGTTGCACGTACTATTGCGCAAATACCTTTATAATTAAACAACAACAGTTATTACACAAGTATAAAGAACACGAACATATATTTAAAAATGTTTAATATTTTGTAGTAGAAATGTTACATAGTTGAGTTTAAAAGTTAGATATTTTCATCATAAATATCTGAAAATATCCTTTGTCTCTGTAAGTTATCTAAGAACATTAATTAACACACACAGTGAGGGAGATGAGCATTAAAAGCATGCAAAGTTGGTATAAAAATAAATGAGAAGAGTTTGAAGTTTAAAAGTGTATGCAACTATTCTAATTTAAACAACTGGTCATCATTTATGCCTTATCACCTCTCATTGAGAAAGTTTGTAAAAGTGTAAAAGTATAGTAGTGCTCGTATGTTTTTACTGTGTGAGTGTAACAAGGAAATAGGTTTTACGCAAAATTTATGCTACCCAAATTAGCGACATTTAAAAGTATTAATGTTCAATTTCAAGTGTATGTTGGTTAGTTGTCACTTTGTTTGTCTTAAGATTTATACTTCCTTCTTTGTTTTTTATATTTTGGGAAAAGATGATGGGCTAATAACTTGCATTGGGTTTATTTCTAATTTTAGTATTGTATGCATTTTAAATAGTAACAAATGTTAAAAACTGTTAAAAGTACAATAAAAACAATGTACAAAAACACCTTTGGCAAAGAATATATAGATATTTATATTCCCAAATGTGGCCTGAGTAACATATCTTTTCAAACTTTGCATGCTTTTAATGCTCATCTCCCTCACTGTGTGTGTTAATTAATGTGACAGGGTTAATTAAGGGCTTATGGGGGTCTGTATTGACCCCCATGAGTTATAGGGATAATTAAGTGCTTATGGGGGTCTGTATTGACCCCCATGATTTATATGGTTAATTAAGGCTTTTTGGGGTCTGTATTGACCCCCATGAGTTATAGGGTTAGTTAAGGCTTATGGGGGTCTGTATTGACCCCCATGAGTGACAGTGTTAATTAAGGGCTTATGGAGGTCTGTATTGACCCCCATGAGTTATGGGGTTAATTTTAGTTGCCTGGGGTTAACATTTTTTAGCGTGGGTCCATTCAGGAACTTTACAGTCCTTTAAGGACCCGCAAAGTGGGAAATTTAAAATTTTAAATGCAGCGGGGTCACTATCGGTGCAGATCGGGGACTTCCGCTGCAAGGGGTTAATGTGGGTGGGCTGCGGGGGTCCCTATAGACCCCTGAGACAAGGGGTTAATGTGGGGTCACTTAGGGGGTCCCGATGGGGACCTCCAGCATAGAGGGGGGTTAATTTTAGGTGCTGGGGGGGTAGTTGGAGTACCCCCCACAGCAGGGCTTATGTGTGGGACTGCCGCAGAGGTCCCATTCAGGACCCCTGCAGCAGTTGATGAGGTGTGGGAGCCTGCAAGATCATCTTGCAGGCTTTCTCTCCTCATGTAGATTTTGTCTGTGTTGATATGGACAGCCCTGCTGCGTAGCTCACAAGTTGCTCGCAGCAGGGCAAATTTAATAGCGTAGCAACTTTTATAAATTTGCAGCACATGGGGTTTAAGGAAGCCTCGTATCTACGAGGCTGGAATTTAATAGGGCTCTTTTTGTCCAATAAACAATGATTGTGGGTGGGTAACTCGCAATCAGGATATGAGTAGCTAACAGAATATATGGAAACTTTACTTACAGCTGTAAGTATGTGTAACATTACAATCTGGGCAATAGAATAGGGCCCTTAGTCTAACCTGTTAATAAGATCTGGAGATTGATAAATGGGAAATTACTCCCTTATAGTAAGATTGTATGAAATGCCAATTGAGAGCAATCCATAAATATTTGAAGGAGGGTAGATAGATACTCCTTAGCGAGGCTAGGCCTGGATAATGTTTATTGATTGAGTAAATCAAAAGTTCAAAACTTTTTGGGATCTTCAAGAATCTTATAAAATAGATGAAGATTTAAAGTTTATGTGTCTTCAAAAGCTATATAAATGAATTGAGAAATGAAGGAATATGATTTTAGTAGTTGAACATTATGACTAAGATTATTTAAAGTTATAAAAATTGGATAATTAACATTTCAAATATATTTAATTTCATTTGAGAAATTTTTAATCCAAAAATTGTTGCTAAAATTGTAATGAAATGGAGTATCTCCTTTTCTAATAATAAAGACAATCAAATAATAATTAATAGCCTTATCCTTATTACAAAAAAAACATGTTTTACTAATAACATTTTTTGAACAACAATTGAAAATCACCCATCAGGGTTATTATTTTACAATAATTTTGAGTAGATAAAAAAAAAAGTGTAAATTAGTGTTCTAAATTTAAATTTTGTAATCCTTGTGACCCAATTAACAAATTGTGGTGTAAGCTTGAAACTTGGCTAGCAGGAAAAATCCAATTTTTTTTGGAGGTCTAGATAGAGATACATTTCTAAATTGGAGATTGTTGGAAACTCTGATTATTATAGCAAAGAAAATAATTATGACAAAATGGATCTCTAAAGAAGTACCCAGGATATCTGAAACTCTGAATAGTCAAATATTGATTGACTTATTTGATAGTGAAGGCCCTTTTGAAAAAAAGAATTCAACTTTATAAGTCTAAATAGGGCCAATATTTTCAAAGAACTAATTATACAGGTAATCTTTGCAATGTTATATTAAAATCTTTGGTAAGATATTTACCCTTGTGACAGATTCACTGCCACTCTCAGGATCCGTGCCTTGTTTTCCAGCACCACAATGGAGTACTCTGGAGCCTTTTAAATGTTTAGTAGATTGGGGCTGTTTATTTGTCAGCATACAACAGAAAATAAAAGGCAGAAACAAAACTCTATCTTCTCATTGAAGCCCTGCATAACTGAACTGTAGTTTCCCTTACTGTCTTATGTAGGCGTGCAAACATACAGTCCATATAACGGTAGCAGAGGTGTCTTTTCCTCTCACCTCTCTTAGGCTCTGTATCTCCGGGCCTCTCTTTACACAGCAGATCCCACCTTTGGTCATCACCTTGAGGGACTTTCTCTTCAAAGCTTCTGGCTTTGTTCCATTAGCTTTCAGTGCGGCCTCTGACTTCAGCCCTGCACACTTCAACACTCCAGCTCTGTCAAACAGCTTTCCACCTGGAGACAGCCGTAGCTCTTGATTGCAGCCACCGCCAAGCTTTTTAAGGATCTTCTTAACCCTTTCACTCCTGGGGAGAATTCTTGAAGGGCTCTCTACTGCCCTCTGGTGACACACCATCACACCCTTTATAGAATTATAACTTAACATCTTTATATACACCTTGAATATTGTAAATTTTGCATTTTGTCTCCTGGAAGGATTCTCTTCCTGTCAGTCTCCCTCTGCTCTGGGATTGTATTAGGATATTCTCTTTTCTTTTCATGTATATTTTTGTTTATTTGTATAAAAAGTATTTTTCAATATGATATTTATTGTTCAATATATTTAGGATGTAAAAAATTAACTAAAGTGAAAAAAAAGGGAAATAAAGTTCATTTAGGGAAATTTTATAAAGTTGAAAACAGGTTAAGGGCACAACATCTTAAGAAGCACACATTTTAAATGTTTTGTTTTTGTGCAAATCAACTATACATTTTAACTTCTATAGAAAGAAAGCCTACATTTTTTTTCATTACCAATTATATTTTCCGCATTGTAATGTCATAAGTTCCTAGAATTAACAATAACCAGTTCTGCAATTAAAAAATAAACACATACATATTGAAAAGATTGCATGTACTATTGCGCTAATACCTTTATAATTAAACAACAACAGTTATTACACAAGTACAAAGAATACGTACATAAAATTAAAAAACATTTTTTTTTTGTAGAAATGTTACATAGTTGAGTTTGAAAGTTAATAACTTTCAAACTCAACTAATAACATTAATTAACACACACAGTGAGGGAGATGAGCCTTAAATGCATGCCAAGTTGGTATAGATGTGAATGAGAAGAGTTTAAAGTTAAAAAGTGTATGTGACTATTCTAATTTAAACAACTGGTCATCATTTATGCCTTATCACCTCTCATTGAGAAAGTTTGTAAAATTGTAAACGTATAGTAGTGCTCGTATGTTTTTACTGTGTGAGTGTAACAAGGAAATAGGTTTTACGCAAAATTTATGCTACCCAAATTAGCGACATTTAAAAGTATTAATGTTCAATTTCAAATGTATGTTGGTTAGTTGTCACTTTGTTTGTTTGTCTTATTATTTATACTTCCTTCTTTGTTTTTTATATTTTTGGAAAAGAAGATGGCTAATTACTTTCATTGGGTTTATTTCTAATTTTAGTATTATATGCATTTTGAATAGTAACAAATGTTAAAAACAACAAAAGTACAATAAAAACAATGTACAAAAACACCTTTGGCAAAGAATATATAGATATTTATATTCCCAAATGTGGCCTGACTAACATATCTTTTTAAACTAAGACATGACTATTTCCAAATTCCAAAATTTCCAAATTTCCAAAATTCCATATCAAGCACATTACATTTTTAATAGTTATTCACACATATAATTTTATAAAATGTTTACTAAATCAATCAATTCTTCAGAGTGCTTAAAATTAGAGGGTATTGTGCAGATGGGGTGAGTTTAGATTGGGAGTTAGTTATAGATGGGGGGGTGTTTAGATTGGGGGTTAGGTAATGATAGGGGGAAATGTATTGTAGTTATGTGTATATTTATAATATATTCATGACTGTTATGTTATGTGTATTTGTGTATGCCATTTCCTTTGCAGGTGTGTAATTCTTTTTTTACTTTATGTAATGAGGGGTGGGGGTGTGTGATTTTTTTTTACATTTTATGTACCTTATTTTTTATTTATTTTATGTAGTGGGGGGGGTGTGTGTGATTTTTTTTTATTCTATGTACCCTAGTTTTTTTTCTTTTATGTAGTGAGGGGAGGGGGGTTGTGATTTCTATTTTATTTTATCTACCTTTGTTTTTTTTATTTTATGTAGTGTGTAGTGGGGGGGGGCAGTGATTTTTTTTTATTTTATGTACCCTCGTTTTTTTTATTTCATGTAGTGGCGGGGGTTGTGATGCTTTTTTTATTTTATGTACTCTAGGTTTTTTTATTTTGTGTAGTGCCAGGGGGGGTTGTGATGTTTTATTTTTTTATGTACCTTAGGTTTTTTATTTTATGTAATTAGTAGGGTGGGGGGTTTAAAAGGGGGGTTGGTAGGTAGTGTTAGGTAGGTAGGGGTTAATAGGTTAGGGTAGAGGGGGGTTAGTTTATATTTAGTGGTTTAATGGGGGAAAAAAGTGTAGTGTAGTGTTTGTACTCGTGGCACTTATGGAGTTAATAATAGGCTTCTAATTGTCCTATGAGGGTCTTCATAGACCCTTATGAGACTGATTGGGTTAACAAGGGTTATGGGGGTCTGTATTGACCCCCATGAATGACAGGGTTAATTAAGTGCTAATGGGGGTCTGCATTGAACCCCATGAGTTATAGGGTTAATTAAGGCTTATGGGGGTCTGTATTGACCCCCAAATGTGACAGGGTTAATTAAGGCTTATGGGGGTCTGTATTGACCCCCATGAGTGGCAGGGTTAATTAAGTGCTCATGGGGGTCTGTATCGACCCCCATGAGTGACAGGGTTAATTAAGGGCTTATGGGGGTCTGTATTGACCCCTATGAATGACAGGGTTAATTAAGGCTTTTGGGGGTCTGTATTGACCCCTATGAGTGACAGGGTTAATTAAGGGTTTATGGGGTTATGTATTGACCCCCATGAGTTATAGTGTTAATTAAGGCTTATGGAGGTCTGTATTGACCCCCATGATTTATAGGGTTAATTAAGGCTTTTGGGGTCTGTATTAACCCCCATGAGTGACAGGGTTAATTAAGGGCTTATAGTGGTCTGTTTTGACCCCCATGAGTGACAGTGTTAATTAAGAGCTTATGGGGGTCTGTATTGACCACCATGAGTTATGGGGTTAATTCTAGTTGCCTAGGGTTAATATTTTTTAGCGCAGGCCCTTTCAGGGCCTTTACGGTCCTTTAAGGACCTGCGAGATGGGAAATGTAAGATTTTTTAATGCAGCGGGGTCATGATCGGTGCCGATCGGGGACCCTCGCTGCAAGGGGTTAAGGTGGGGGGGCTGCGGGGGTCCCTTTAGACCCCTGCATCAAGGGGTTAATGTGGGGACACTTAGGGGGTCCCGATGGGGACCCCAGCATAGAGGAAGGGTAATTTTAGCTGCCGCGGCCTGGATTGGCTAATATTGTGCCGTTGGCCCTTTAAGGAGCCGCAGCGGGGAATTTTAAAGTTTTAAATGCAGAGGAGTCATGATCGCTGCAAAGGGTTAATGTGGGGGGGGGGCTGTGGGGGTCCCTATGGACCCCTGCAGCAAGAGGTTAATGTGGGGACACTTCGGTGTTCCTGATGGGGACCACCAGCATAGAGGGGGCTTAATTTTTGGTGCTGGGGGGGGGGTAGTTGGAATGCCCCCCACAGCAGGTATTATGTGTGGGACTGCTGCGGAGGTCCCGTTCAGGACCCCTGCAGCAATTGATGAGGCCTAGGAGCCTGCGAAAATCATCTTGCAGGCTTTCTCTCCTCATGTAGATTTTGTCTGTGCTGATACAGATGGCCCTGCTGCGTAGCTCACAAGTTGCTCGCAGCAAAGCTAATTTAATAGCGTAGTAACTTTTATAAATTTGCAGCACATAGGGTTTAAGTAGAAGCCTGGTATCTACGAGGCTGTAATTTAATATGGCTCTTGATGTCTAATAATCAATGGAGAGGTAAGTACTAAGTTGCGTCTTTGGCTTGTCATTAATGATTGTGGGTGGGCAACTTGCAATCAGGATATGAGTAGCTAACAGTAGATATGGCAACTTTACGTACAGCTGTAAGTATGTGTAACATTACAATCTGCGCAATAGAATAGGGTCTTAGTCTATCCTGTTAATAAGATCTGGAGATTGATAAATGGGAAATGACTCCCTTATAGAAAGATTGTATATGAAATGCCAATTGAGAGCAATCCCAAATATTTGAAGGAGGGTAGATAGATACACCTTAGCGAGGCTAGGCCTGGATAATGTTTATTGATTGAGTAAATCAAAAGATCAAAACTTTTTGGGAATCTTCAAGATTTAAAGTTTTTGTGTCTTCAAAAGCTATATAAATGAATTGAGAAATGAAGGAATATGATTTTGGTAGTTGAACATTATGACTAAGATTATTCAAGGTTATAAAAATTGGATTATTAACATTTCAAATATATTTAATTTAATTTGAGAATATTTTACTCCAAAAATTGTTGCTGAAATTGTGATGAAATGGAGTATCTCATTTTCTAATAATAAAGACAATACAAGAATAATTAATAGCCTTATCCTTATTAAACAAAACATGTTTTACCAATAACATTTTTTGAACAACAATTGAAAATCACCCATCAGGGTTATTATTTTGCAATAATTTTTAGTAGATTAAAAAATAAAAGTGTAAATTAGTGTTCTAAACTTAAATTTTGGAATCCTTGTGACCCAATTAACAAATTGTGGTGTAAGCTTGAAACTTGGCTAGCAGGAAAAATACAATTTTGTTTGGAGGTCTAGATAGAGATACATTTCTAAATTGGAGATTGTTGGAAACTCTGATTATTATAGCAAAGAAAATAATTATGACAAATGGATCTCTAAAGAAGTACCCAGGATATCTGAAACTCTGAATAGACAAATATTGATTGACTTATTTGATAGTGAAGGTCCTTTTGAAAATAATAATTCAACGTTTTAAGCCTAAATGTGGCCAATATATTCAAATAACTAATTATGCAGGTAATCTTTGCAATGTTATATTAAAATCTTTGGTAAAATATTTAGCCTTTATAGAATTGTAACTTAACATCTTTATATACACCTTGCATATTGTAGATTTTGCATTTTGTCTCCTGGAAGGGTTCTCTTCCTGTCATTCTCCCTCTGCTCTGGGATTGTATTGGGATATTCTCTTTTCTTCTCATGTATATTTTTTTTTATTTGTATTAAAAGTATTTTTCAATATGACATTTATTGTTTAATATATTTAGGATGTAAAAAATTAACTAAAGTGAAAAAAAAGGATAAAGTTCATTTAGGGAAATTTTGTAAAGTTGAAAATAGGTCTAGGGGCCAACATCTTAAGAAGCACGAATTTTAAATGTTTTGTTTTTGTGCAAATCCACTATACATTTTAACTTCTATAGAAAGAAAGCCTACATATTTTTTTCATTACCGATTATATTTCCCGGATTGTAATGTCATAAGTTCCTAGAATTAACAATAACCAGTTCTGCAATTAAAAAATAAACACATACATATTGAAAAGATTGCACGTACTATTGCGCTAATACCTTTATAATTAAACAACAACAGTTATTACACAAGTATAAAGAACACGAACATATATTTAAAAATGTTTATTATTTTTTTTGTAGAAATGTTACATAGTTGAGTTTGAAAGTTAGATATTTTCAGCATAAATATCTGAAAATATCCTTTGTCTCTGTAAGTTATCTAAGAACATTAATTAACACACACAGTGAGGGAGATGAGCCTTAAATGCATGCCAAGTTGGTATAGATATGAATGAGAAGAGTTTAAAGTTAAAAAGTGTATGTGACTATTCTAATTTAAACAACTGGGCATCATCTATGCCTTATCGCCTCTCATTGTGAGAGTTCGTAAAAGTGTAAAAGTATAGATGTGCTCGTATGTTTTTACTGTGTGATTGTAACAAGGAAATAGGTTTTACGCAAAATTTATGCTACACAAATTAGTGACATTTAAAAGTATTCATGTTAAATTTCAAGTGTATGTTGGTTAGTTGTCACTTTGTTTGTTTGTCTTAAGATTTATACTTCCTTCTTTGTTTTTTTATATTTTTGGAAAAGATGATGGGCTACTAACTTTCATTGGGTTTATTTCTAATTTTAGTATTGTATGCATTTTGAATAGTAACAAATGTTAAAAACTGTTAAAAGTACAATAAAAACAATGTACAAAAACACCTTTGTCAAAGAATATAGAGATATTTATATTTCCAAATGTGGCCCGAGTAACATACCTTTTCTAACTAAGACATGACTGTTTCTCTAATCCCCCACTTTTTAACACTATACAGACTTTGCTATTTTTACTCCTTACAATTATATTTAAAACAATCCCTATTTTTCAGGTTTGTGTTCTCTGTACTTCTGTTTTTGAAAAGCGTGAAAATACATGTTGAGAGTGCTGAGAAGACAATAGTAAGTTTGTGCTACTGCTGTCACAATATGAATATATAATTAAATATTTCACAAGACACATTTAAAAAATAAAAAGATGAATTAAATATATGTTATAAGGAATCAAAGCACCATAATCAAATACCATTTTTTTTGCAAAGTTGTATCATATGCCTGAAATATATGCATAATTTTCTTGAAAAAGTCACAAAGTTTTTTTTTTTTTTTTTTATAAATGTACAAAATTCCAAATCAAGCACATTACATTTTTTTTTTAACAAGTCATTTTTTAATAGGCAATGGTAAATCACATTTCAAAAAGTAGGCATTCATATCCGGTCAATACATCTTTCACATATATAACTATATATATCACATAAATAACTTCAACTTGTACCCTTTATTCGCAAATCAGGCTCATAGTCTTGGAGTATCAACTTGTTTGATTATTAGCTTCATACTACCCTCCTCAGAGACCCATTTGCCAAAGCCTTTTTTTTTTTTTTTTAATATTTAACACATCATATTTTCTCAAACTTATAACATTAATACAAAAAAAAAAAGGGGGAAAGGAGAAAGAAAAACGAAGTGGGGGGGACGGGGAAATCATAAAGTGATTCCTTTTTTCCCCCACAGATTAACCAAGTTGTAAAGATAGTGTCAAGTTTTTCTTACTTCCGTCCACCACCTCCAGGGCCACCCGCTCCCCCAAACCTCCTCCATTACTTAACAGCTTGTACTGGACTCCAGAGAAATACTATCGGGATCCATTAACCATGGAGCCCAAATATCCCTAAACTTAGCAACTGAGTCCTCCAAGAGATGGGTTATTCGCTCATTAATCAAAATAAAATTTAACTTATTCTTGACTGCATGCAGGCTCAAGTTCGGGGACTTCCACTGCCGAGCAATGTGGCTTTTTGTTGCAAGCATCAAAAACTGCAGTAGCCAATTCTGATGAGATGTTAATAGTGAGCTGGAAAGGCCCAGAAGTCTGACCTCAATAGACTTGTGTATTCTGAGTTTAAAGATTTTTGAGGCCAGCTCAAAAACTTCTGACCAAAGTCCCCTTACCTCAGTGCACACCCACCATATATGTAAAAATGTACCTGAGCCTCTACAACCTCTGAAGCACTTAGCGTCTTGGGTCAGACCCCATTTAAAGAGTTTAACTGGTGTGTGATAAATTAGGACCTTATTGATGTCTCCAACACGGTATAGTTGAAGGATCCTCTGGAAAGGCTGTGCCAGCTCTGTTCCCAAACCGAATGGTCTACAGTATATCTCAGATCCTCTTCCCATAATTGAATATATTTTGTTTTTTGTGACCGTGTAGTCTCATTAAATGTATTATATAATAAGCTTATAATATTGCTCGACAGTGGAAGATCCCTACAAAATCTAACTAACCAATTGGTTTCCAGGGCTCCCAATAAACTTATACTAGAACATACAAAATGTTGTAATCTGCAGTAGGTGTAGTGCTCTAATAAGGGTAAGTTATATTTGTCACTCATATATTCAAAGGTGACCACCGCCCCCTCCTGATACCAGGCCCCAAAAGCCAGTAACCTCCTGGAGTTCCACCAATGTTTAGATGTTGGGGTTAGCTGAATATTTAAAAGTGGGTTGGGTATTATAGGGGATATGCTGGCTAAATGAGGGGCCAAATGATACTTGCGGGTCGCCCATGCCCATAACCCCAGTGAGTGCTTGATCATTGGATTCTTCACTTTCCCGAGGATATTACTTGTTGAGAGAAGTGTGCTAGAGGGATAAATGAGAGCTGTGCCGCTTTATAGTTTAAAGTTGGGACAAGAAAGCCCCCCTTTGGTTTTATTTTTATACATGGTAGATTTGGATTTAATCTGCTTCAATGTATTCGAGTATTTGCCACCTCCATCCCGGCCCGATCTATCTAGATTAGGGTCCAGAACCAGATTAAGATCTCCCCCTAGCACAATCCTCCCCAAATCTGCTAACTTTAGGTATTTGAGAAGATTTATAAATGATTTATGTGGGGCAGTAGATAATTTTGTACCCATCAGTGTACCTGTCAATACCACAAAATTGCCCTCTGAGTCTATTTTCCTAAATCCAATAACAAAGGGAAAATGCTTATGAAGCAAAATAGCTACTCCCTCTCTTTTAGTAGGTTGGGTGGTAGCGACAAAAAACGGGTATTCCTTATGTAAAAATTTGGGAAGTCTATTACTCTCAAAATGTGTTTCCTGTAGGAAAATCACATCTGGGTTTAGGGGTTTATAGGACAAAAAGGCCTTGCGTCTCTTAAACTGGGAGTTAAAACCCAGTACATTATGTGAAACAAAGACAAAAGAGGTGTCTGTCATGGTACTTCCACGAATATGAAGATGCTTTGCCAATCCCTGTTAAAATCTCTGTCTCCCCCTTCTGCCCCATATACTGGAGGTCTGACGGCCGGTGGAGTTGGCCCCGGAGAAGGCGGAGGAATTTCCTTGTGTAGTCTGGTATCTGGAACCAATAAAAGGAGGGAGAAAAGAAATAACACATACAACCAGAACATATAACATATAAAATATAAACATAGCCGGTTAACAGATAAACCCTGACTTTTCCCGGGAGGAAAATTCCCATTTTCCTACCAATTCCCTCTGCCGAGGAAGAAATTTCCGACAAACAGTCGGTTGTAGATATCTAAGATCTACTAAAAAGGAAAATACCCCTTCTCAGGGCCTATATCCAAGGATCCGACCCACATTTAGCCCTTTATCTGGAAACCCCATTGAAGACTCTTTAGCCACTGGACTTGTGATCATTTAGTTCAATCACTCCTGTCTCTTGAACTCTGAACTGTAATACAAACATCATATCATGCTATAGTACATTGTAGAAGTTACTAGGTACCCTGTCGGGGTAGTCTCAGAGATCTAATGACAGTTTGATGTTACAAAGAATAGAGAATTTTGCCCTGGCATCTTATCTCTTTTAGCCAAATGTTCACAGTTCCCATGTTGTAAGTCCAAGATTGTGTCCATGAGTTATAAAAGGAGTGATCATGCTATTGAGAGCATCCATCAGATCCATTACTCTTTCAAACCCCTACTTGTACATCCTAATGTGCCATATCCTCTCTATAGTCCCATAGTATCTGTCCAGTTAAATTTTTTTCTGAAGATCCTGGAGACGAAGTAGTGGATTCTAAATTTTGATACTGATGATTGCTTTGACACCTTGACTGTTGAACTTCTGACCATTGCCTTACTGGGTATGAGATTTAAATCTGAAAGAACTACATTGCATTCGTCTAGGGTGTGAACGATATGATTAGTCGCCCCCACTTGGAATGATAAGCTGAAAGGGAACCCCCACCTGTATCTAATATCATTCTTGATCAAGATTAACAAGGCCGGTTTTAATTGCTTTCGTTTTAGAAGAGTGGAGGGAGCCAGGTCAGCAAAGATGATGGACTGTGTCTTCCGGGACGTTACCAGGATCATATCTCTCGTCCCCTGACGGAGAAATCAAGCTATGACATATTTTGGTTGCTCAGATGAATTGGGACCCCCCAGGGCCCTGTGCGCCCTTTCAATCTCCCAGGAGTCTTCAGGGAGGTGCGGTAGAATATTGTGGATAACCGCTTTCAAGTATATTTTCAGATCTCCCACTGATTTTGGTATCCCCCTGAATCTTATATTATTGCGTCTGGACCTGTTTTCTACGTCTTCCAATTTATTCTCTAACATAATAATATGGGCACAGTTCTGGGTAATATCCAAACGGTCTTTCTGTTAGGTATCCACAATATGATCAGTTATTGTTTCTAGTAAATGGGTGCGATGCCCAAGATCCTGTAAATCCTGCCTAATCTCTTTCACAGCCTTGTCGAAATGAGATCTAAGTAGGTTATTAAAATCTGATAGAGAAATGTCTGACAATTTTGTAGGCTGTTTTTGCTTTGTTGCTTGTGGCCTGATTGTGAGGCCTAAACCTTGTGCTGCCAATTTCAGTGTCCGCAGAAGACTTGGGGTCCCCTTTAGGGTGTTTCCATTTCTTGGGGTGAGCTGCTTCAAAACCTCCAACTTAGAAATTAGGCTAAAGCCAAAATTACAGCTTTTGACCCTGTTTATATTATCAGGGTCCCGGAGCTGCAGCACAGCACGTCTGCTCTCTTCAGTGTCAGGACACGCCACCCAAGGACATTACATTTTTTAAAGTTATTCACACATATATAATTTGATAATTTTTTTACTAAATCAATCAATTCTTTAGAGTGCTTGAAATTGGAGTGTCGAAATATCAGAATTAGCATCAAAATTACATGGACAAGACAATACAGTCAATAAAAACTAAACAAGTAAAAATAAAAAAAGACAGTACAATAAAATTTGCCTGAGGGAAAAGGAGATTGAGGGAAGCGACCAACTAATTATTTTACCATGTTACTCAACGGCCTCCAGTGGTTTTTAATATTTACTATCTAATTAACTCGCTCCATATTTTCCATTTCTAAATATCTTTTTTAATGAATTCTGAGGATATAAAGTTGTCCTCCAATTCCTAATTTTTATTCATGATAACTATGACCTCAGATTTCAACAAACTATATATAGCAAATGTTATCAATTTTAGTTGCAATAATCTAAAGCATGTTACAAATGAAATACTCTATACCTCTATATTGGAACATTTAATCTATACTCTCACTGCTGTATCTAAGTATGATCATTTTTAATATGCAGTTAATATTATATTTGCTATACAAGACTCACTCCAATGAATATCATAAATTACTTAGAAGCCATATATTAGCGTGGTTTATCAGTCCCTGAAGAAGTTGGTTTCTGGTTACTCTATAATTCATTGTTGTTCTAACCCACAGTGTTTATAAGTTCAAACTAGTTAGATACAGAAGTATCGATCAACAGTATTTGGGAATAGAAGTATCTCTATATTCTTTGCCAAAGGTGTTTTTGTGCATTGTTTTTATTTTATTTTTAACTGTTTCTAAAATTTGTCGCTGTCCAAAATGAATAAATTACTAAAATTGTAAATAAAATCAATGCACGTTATTAGTTGATATGAGTAGTGTTTAGCAATAATGGGATTTATGTTTCCTGGAGTTCACTTTATTGGGGGAATCCCTGCTCAATGGTTCAAAATCCTAAAAGAGGCTGTGAAAGTATTGATTGCATTATGCCAACAAATTTGGAAAACTTAACAATGGCCAGTAGATTGGACAATGTCAGTCTATATCCGAATCCCAAAAAAGGCAGTACCAAAGAGTGCTCCAATTATTGAACAATTGAGGAAGAATAGCAGGAGATGGACAGTTAAGACAAAGGAGAGGAGTGTAAAGAGGAGACGGAGAATAGGTGAAGAAGTCTGAGGATATAAAAAGGAATGAAGTGTTAGAAGGGAAGAAGAGCAGGGGAAGAACAGTGGAGAGTGAAGGGAAGAGAAAAAAGGAAAAATAAGGAGAAAAAGGGCAAAAGAAAAGCATGAAAGGAGGTAGAACAGAGATGTAGAAATGGGGAGAAAAGGCAGTGGAGGGGAGGGTGAAAGAGAAAATTAAGGAGGGACAAAAAAGGGACAAAGGGAAGAGAAAAGATGAGGAGAGAGGTAGTGAGACGAAGAGCTGAAGAGAAAGAAGAGAGGAAGAGGAGATGGGACAAGGAAGAGAGGACAGAGGTATAAATGAGATGAGAGGGAATAAAGGGACAGAAAATGAGGCAAAATAAAAAGCAAAAGGAGCAAGAAATATAAAAATTTGGGAGAGAAAATAGGAAAAAGAGGAAGGGAAGGGAGTTGACAGGGGACATGTGGTTTGGATGTGCTGCAGGGGGTTACATGAAGTCCAGAGAGGTTATGTAACCATGGGTACCAGTGGGGCTATGGCTTTGTGCAGCTGCCCCACTTGAACCAGTGGTATCTTCACCGCAGTTGACACAGTAAACAAAAATGTATCTAGCTACAATAAACACACCAACCAGAGATTTGTGTCAAGTATTGCTTTCGTGCTCAGCGTACAAGTATAGCAGGTAAGAACAAGGAAGCAGATATATTGCAACATGGGTGAAATACATATTGGCATATTTTAATTAGTAGGGTGGATATGCAAGGTACTTTATTTAGATTTAAGAAACACATTACCAAATATATAAATAGCAAAACAGATACTCATAAGTCAGAAAGAAGAAGGGAACTCTGATCTATACAGGTATGAAGAGCATTTGGTCTAGCATCTTAATTGATTGCATTTGATGCCTTATAGGGACACTATTGAGCATGTTTAAGAAATGAGAGGAGTTTAAAAAAAAAAAAAAAATTACACTGCAGATGTGGTTCTGAACAGAAGGTCCCAGGATCAGTACTCTTCCTATGCAATGCCATGCAGCATGGAGTCAAATTGTATATATGAGATGATATATCTATATAAATAGATAGATAGATAGATAGATAGATAGATAGATAGATAGATTAGTTCAAATTGTAACAGATGAGGAAAATAATACTCACTATAATCTTACACAGACCAGCAGTGAAATTACATTCTACGATGGCTGTATCAGATTGATGAGTTTTAGATTTGAATGCCATTTGTTAACAGTAGGGAATGGACTGTATAAATTCCATACTCTGTTGTAGCATCAAAAAGTAGAAAGTCTGATTATGTCTATAGTATTTATGTATATTGTGTATGAGGGATCTTCCTCTATCTATCTATCTATCTATCTATCTATCTATCTATCTATCTATCTATCTATCTAACTATCTATTAATCCATATACAGTGCCTTGCAAAAGTATTAACCCCCCTTGGCATTTTTTGTGTTTTGTTGACTCACAACCTGGAATTAAGATGGATTTTTTGAGGATTTGCATAATTTAATTTACAAAACATGCCCACAACTTTGAAGATGTTTTTTTTTTTTTATTATTATTGTGAAGCAAGCAACAAATAGGACAAAATAACAGGAATAGTCAATGTGCATAACTATTCACCTCCCTAAAGTCAATACTTTGTAGACCCACCTTTTTGCCGCAATCCCAGCTCCAAGTGGCTTTGGATAAGTCTCTATGAACTTGCCACATCTTACCACTTGGATTTTTGCCCATTCCTTGCAAAACTGCTCTAGCTCCTTCAAGTTGGATGGTTTGTGCTTGTGAACAGCAATCTTTAAGTCTGACCACAGATTTTCTATTGGATTGAGGTCTGGGCTTTGACTAGGCCATTCCAACACATTTACATGTTTCCCCATAAACCACTCAAGTGTTGCTTTAGCAGTGTGTTTGGGGTCATTATCCTGCTGGAAGATGAAACTATGTCCTAGCCTCAAATCACGCACATAGTGGTAGAGGTCTTGCTCAAGAATATCCCTGTATTTAGCACCATCCATCTTTCCCTCAACTCTGACTAGTTTCCCAGTACTGGCTGCTGAAAAACATCTCCAGAGCATAATGCTGCCACCGCCATGTTTACCTGTGGGGATGGTGTTCTTTGGGTGATGTGATGTGTTGAGTTTGCGCCAGATATATAGTGTTTTCTTTGATGGCCGAAAAGTTCAATTTTAGTCAGTCCAGAGCACCTAACTCCATACATTTTGGGAGTCTCCCTCATGCCTTTTTGCAAACTCAAACGAACCTTTTTGTTTTTTGCTAAAAGTAATGGCCTTCTTCTGGCCACTCTGCCATAAAGCCTAACTGTATGGAGCGTACGACTTATTGTCGTCCTATGTACAGATACTCCAGTCTCTGCTGTGAAACTCTGCAGATCCTCCAGGGTTACCTTAGGTCTGTGCTGCCTCTCTGATTAATGCCCTCCTCTCCTGGTCCGTGTGTTTTTGTGGGCGGCCGTCTCTTGGCAGGTTTGCTGTTGTGCCATGTTCTTTCCATTTGGTTATGCTAGATTTCATGGTGCTCCTGGGGATCATGAAAGATTTGGATATTTTTTATAACCTGACTTGTACGTCTCAACAACATTGTCCCTTACTTGTCTGGAGAGTTCCTTGGTCTTCATGGCAGTGTTTGGTTAGTGGTGTCTTTTGCTTAAGTGTTGCAGCCTCTGTGGCCTTTCAAAAAAGGTGTGATTATGTAATGACAGATCATGTGACACTTAGATTGCACACAGGTGGACTTCATTTCATTTATTATGTTACTTCTGAAGGTAATTGGTTGCACCAGAGTTTTTTTATGGGCTTCATAGCAAAGGGGGTGAATACATACGCACATGCCAATTTCCTGTTTTCTATTTCCAAAAAATAGTTTTATGTATATATTGTTCTCATTTCACTTCACCAACTTAGACTATTGTGTTCTGAACCATTCACATAAAATTCAGATTAACAAAACATTGAACTTAAGGCTGCAATGTAACAACATAGGTAAAAAGTCAAGGGGGGTGAATATTTATGCAAGGCACTACTTCAATCTGTTGGGGATATCTCTCTCTCTCTCTCTCTCTCTCTCTCTCTTTCTATATATATATATATATATATATATATATATATACACATATTATTTTTTACCTAAGCCGTATTTATTTTTTCTCATTGCAATGAGGTATAAAACAGTGAATTATGCATTTTACTTAAAATCATTGTTTCTTCTCTATAAGTTTAAACATTCCTTGTTCTCATAAGATATACTGTTCTCTGTATGAAATCCAGCTTCTTTTACCCAAAACAAAAATTTATTCTGGAGACTATTCAAAGCTAACAACACGCTAATATATAGATGTGATATACGCACAGATTTAGCCTAGGTATGTATTTCATTATAATTGGCCTAATAATGAAAATAATATTTTATTGGCCTAGCAATGGGGTGTGTTGAATTATCCCATCTTTCTGGAGGGGTGACAATGGACTTTGCCATTCTTTTTATGGATTATTATAAAAGCTGTGTTTTGTTTATATTTGTGTTCAGTCAGCCAGTTAGCAGCAGACATTTTGGATGTTTTTTGTTGTTGCTGAACCAGGTTTGTTTAAATAAAATCAAATAATAAGAATATTATCAGAGGACTCTATTTTTTGCTATCATGACTGGGTTTCGGATTAAAATGTGGGTTGTGGTTATGATTTTGCTACAACACTCTATCTATCTATCTATCTATCTATCTATCTATCTATCTATCTAAAGAGTGGGGATAATAGTGTGATATACAAGATGGCTTCACTCTGGTTATATTATCTGAGGTAACTGTATGGAGCAGTGTCAGTTCAATACTTTGTGCTCATTGATATAATACATAAGATGCCTGTATGTAACCATCTCCCTGGTCTGCACCTCCACATCATGTTGCCGCAGGACAAAGCTTCTCTGTATCAGTAGTATGGCTAACTGGCAGCTCCCCTGCAAATTAATGCAGGCTTGTCGGCCACTCATCTTGCCATGCTTTTATTATTCTACTTCTTTGTGAGTGCATCTATTGTGTTGTGTCTGTGTGTATCTATGTGTGTCTATCTGCATCAGTAATTTATACAATGTATCTATGTGTTTCTATGTGTGTGTGTGTGTGTCTGTATTTTGTGCATGTGTGTGTGTGGACAAAGTGATCATAATGGCATTTCAAGGCAAAGTAAAATTAAACACTGAAGCCAAATACAATATAGATACATATTTTAGTATATACAGTGTATTGAAATATTACATTTCACATTATGTTGGTTTCTGACAGGGTAGTAAGGTTATGCTTTTATTTAAATAAGTAAAAGTTAAATACATTGAATTTTATATACATGTGTTGATGTAGATGTGCCTTAGGGAGATATCAGCTACACCTCACTGACGAGGCCCAATGTAGGCCGAAACGTAAGTCTGGGGTTTGCTGTTTCTCCTGTTCAGGGTAGAATTGCCTGGTATTTCGGGGCTGGGTTACTCTAGTGAGTGGAACCAGACTGATATATTACAGAATATTTCTCCCTGTGTAGGGCACAAGTGAGCTAAAAGAGGTTGCTCTCAGAGTGGGTTATCATGTACATAGAGCTAACCTATTAAGGTTAGTTCATTCTCTGATTGAGCCCCTCTAACTTTGTTTTATGTTGATGTAGTTAAGAAGAAAATATTGTATTTCTCTAAAATAAATGTATTTTTCTAGCTTTGGTGTCAGTAGTGAGTATAAATGCAGTGTTAAATGTTATAGTGGCATTTTTGCTATTTTTAAAAAAAATTATGCAATTATTAAACTTATAGCAGAAAAAGTTGGTCAGATACATTAATACATGTAATATATGATGCAGCACATCCTCTATATTGTCAAATACCATTAAACCCCACAGTATTAAATTGTACCACCATTAACCAATTTATTGCAAGCATATAAATCACTGTACCTCTACATCACTAATTTTTACAATGCCAACAACAACATATTTTAAATGGCACTGAAAGATATATTATAGTTCAACATTGTCTTAAAACAAACACATTTAATACATAAGATAGGAAACTGGTGACTATCCTTACATCACTACCTTAAATTGTGGTTTTTCTAACCCCTTTCAACTATACAGTTACAGTATATGGTGCTTAAAGATAAACCTAAAATAAAGATTTACAATAAAGCACACAATGCAAGACACATGTCATATGGCTAGTACTCACAGTAGGTTTTCAGCAGTTCCTGATTGATTCAATTCAAACAGCCCGCAACTACATGGTTGAAATCCAAAACCGTATATCATGCACCCATAAGTAGTAGTTCAGGGCATGATCATGATAGGCTCAATTAGCACTTACAAGTCCAATATGCGATCGGACTGGCATCCGGCAATGTACAAAATAATAAAAATGAATGAAGTAAAGGTTCTAGTGGGTGGATGATATGTATTAACCCTTGATTCCAGAGTTTGATATTACATGAAAAATAAAACGTAAAAACAAAAAAAAAAATATTACTCATTTGCAAGCTTGAGAGTGTTGTGCTATTAATTCTAATGTCTTTCATCGCCTCATATTTAACAGTGCAGTATTAATTTTTTATTTGCGTTTACAGTGCTACGAACAGGTATTTAACCCATTTGTGGGTCCTATCTGGTATTCATAGGCATTTTTTCGACATTTTCCATTTACAGGTGTGAAGGTAATTACGGCTTGAGGAATTGTAGCAATTGAATAGCGATTTGCGAATTCAGTGATCGTAACAGTGAAAGATCAAAGGCATGGCTGGGACAGGGTTACGATTTTAAAAAAATGCAGCGCCTAACCCGTAAATCGATTGTAGATTGCAAAAAGATGCCAATTGAATATCAAATTAGTTTACCGGCTCCCGTAACGGAATCGAGGTCCTGGCGTTTAGTAGCTCATCACCTGGTGTTTAGTAGCCCAGCACATGGGGTTTAGTAGCCCAGCACATGGTGTTAAGAGGCTCAGTACAACAACAAAGTTAGAGGTGCTCAATCTGAGAATGGATATCGGTTTGTCCTAAAGGTCTGGTTACCTACTCAGAGAGCCATCTCTTTTAGCTGACTTGTGCCCTTCACATCAATAAATATCCTAAAGTATATCAGTCTGGTCTCACTCAGAAAAGTGATCCAGCGCCAAAATACCAGGCAATTCTACCCTAAACAGGAGAAATAGCAAACCCCAGACACGTTTCAGCCTCTGAGGCCTCATCAGTGAGGTGCAGCTGTACTCCCTAAGGCACAGTGAGCAAGAAGTCCATGTCTGGTTCCCACTATCACCCATGAGGTGAGAAAAACCCCTAAGGGTAATTTACATACACAACAACAAAGTTAAAGGTGCTCAATCTGAGAACAGACAATACCTGAAGTAGGTTTGTCCTATAGATCTGGTTACCTACTCAGAGAGCAACCTCTTTTAACTCACGTGTGCCCTTCTGTTTAGTTGTGCCTTTTTAGTAGCTCAGTACATGGTGTTTAGTAACTCAGCACATGTGGCCTCATTCTATTATCGGCCGTAAAACGGCCGCAAGGCTGTGATTCCTTGCGGGGGTTCCGTTATCTTGGAATTCAATTATACGGATCTCCCCTTACGGCCGGCCGTATATCTTGCAACCGGCCGTAAGCTCAGAAAACTTAAAACGCAAAAATAAATTCAAGACGGCACTGTACAGCTCTGTAAATGCTAGGGATCATATTGGGGGACATGAGGATTAATAGCAACCCCCTCTCAAGCTTGCACATCAGCCCAAATCCGAGTTTACATTAACTGTTTATTTTCCGGCCGCAGCGTGGGCGGGTCTGAGGTGCTCCAAGCCCTCGGGACTTTTTACATGGATTTTTGACATAAATTAAAAAATATTTTTTTTACGGATTTGAGTGTAGGGGAATGTTGTGCTATTTTTGCTAACACCTACAATCACTTTATAGTCTCCTCAGAGTGCAGGATGGCTTTATTTCGGTTTTATAATGTGCTTAATTGGTGCTAGTGGGACCTTTTTCCTGCAAGTAAGCTGCGGCTTGCTTTTAGCATTGCAGAGAGGGTTCCCGGAGTAATAGAATAGCAACCGGGCTTTTCTTGCGGCCGAAACTCTTGCGGCCGTTTTAGATCAAAGGCTTTCCTCCGGCGCGAGCGGCCGCAAGGGATAGCAAGGCGCCGGCCGCAAGCCTGCCGGAATCCCCGGCCTGAGGGGAATAGAATAGCCGAATAGCTTGCGGCCGGTCCTTGCGGCCCCGCATCTCCTACGGCCGTTAATAGAATGAGGCCCATGGTGTTTAGCAGCTCAGCAGATGGTGTTTAGCAGCTCAGCAGATGGTGTTTAGTAGCTCAGCACATGGTGTTTAGTAGCTCACCATGGTTTTTCCTCCAGAGGCAAAGCCCTGTCTCAATTGAGTATGAATACAGATTAAAAACAAACACACAAGCACACTGAGCTCACATGCTCTGTAGCAGCTTCCTCGTTGGGCTGGGGCGGCAGGTCCATTTGCTAAGCTGCTTATTGTGATTAGCACTGAGAGAGTCAGCACACCCCCTGCTGGGACTCCAAGTGCGCATAAGCCACAGTCAAAATCCTCCCTTGCCCATCAATGTATTAAAATCTTGCAAGATAAGAGTCCCCTGCAGCTGGTGTGAAGGATGATGTTACATTGTGTGTGTGAGACAGCTCTGTAGTACAGGTCTGAATATTCATGAGGGAGAGGGAATGGTCATAATTAAAAGTGACAGAGACAGTAGATGCACAGAAACATATTTTTTCAACAGACAGAGTGGAGGGAGAGGGGCATTCATTAATATGGAATAAAACCCTCTAATAATAAAGTATATATTTATTTATTATTTATGCTGCTATCTTTGCAGCTGGTTTGTCAAGTATGTGTAAGTCATGGACATAAATAATTTTTGGAAAAATCAGAATTTTTGTATTCTTTGTTTATAAATATAGGAATTCAATTTGTGTTTGTTATATCACTTCATGAGAGCTGAATCATGAGGGTGTTTTTTTCGGCTATCATTTTAAGGAGGGTTGATTAAGGAGACATTTTAAATTGACACTACATCCCTCCTGCTAATGGCTTAGAAGCAGACTTCTTGCTTCAGGAAATGGAGCAATATCTCTCCAGAAGTGTTAACTTCCCTCTCATACACACAACTTCTACCTATGTTTCACGGATTCCCCCAGGGCCCAGCAAAGGTATCAACATTTATTTTTTCTAATTAAAAACTAACTGTATGACTGTATGATTAATTATGCTCTAGTTAGACTTAATTTTTTCAAACAATTGAAGTGTGCAGTGGCCCTTTATCTCTCATAATTACTCAGTATTTATGTGTGATACAACTGATCATTATTTGTATTTGTGTAACATGTGCTTCCCCTTCGGGATCACTTGCCATGGTGAAGGGGCTAGTGTACCTCAATGAAGCTGTGAGCTATACCATGAGGGTCACCCAAGATGGGCAGCTTATAGCAGAGAGGTCAGACACATTGTGGTCCCCTGGAGAAGGAACTGGCAACCCACTCCAGTATCTTTGCCAAGAAAACCATATGGATAAGCACAACCAGAGACATAACAACAAAGTGCCTGGCTTCCTCCAGTCCATAGGGTCGCAGAGAGGCAGGCAAGAATGAACGTCTAACCAACAACATCAACATATGCTCGCTGCCGTCCCACAGAAAAATAGATATAATAACCCACCATCAAATGTGTATGAGTAGCTATACTGTTAAAATGGCTATTATGGGGAAATGTCTGTGATTATCTCACACAGTTATTAAATTCCAAGGAGAGAGCGATATATACGCACAGAAAAGGGACAAATGGGTGTGTGTACACATTCCGCAGGGGTTCCTCCATTGTACTGCCTAGGGGCTCCAAAAAAGTAGATCTGGGCCTTTTCCTTTGATCTTATCTGCCAGATATCACAGACAGAGGGTTGAGGAAAGCCTAACACTTTAAGCATACCCTTACCATTAGTAATACATATTGATAACCATATTTACAGTTACATTTACTATATACCAAACCAGAGCACAACATCATGAAATGTAATTTGTCCCCATGAGAACTGGAAGGTATCCAGCCAGACCTAGGATAATAAAGATAGAGAGACACTACTCTATAGAGTATGTCATTAAGATTACTGTGAGAATGTAATCTGTTCCATGACACAGAGAAGCAGGAAGTCTGTTAAGTCAAGACAGGTAACTGACCTATCAAGCACTTGATTAGTCTATCTCCCACAAGGCAATTCATAATTAATTAAAGTGAAATAAATTAATCTGTTGTGTGAAAAGTTTATTTCAATTTTTTTTAACTTAAACAATGTACATAGTCTCAACTATTGTAATGTTAAACTGCATTTAATTAGGACTTCTGATTAATTAACAACTTCCTCCAAACTTTGTTTCATTTAACATGTAAAGCTACAGAGCAATAGATAAGATATTCTAATGTCATCTTTCTAAAATATACATACAAAATGTTTTTGTAAAATGAAAAGGCCATTAAAATGGTGTATTTGATAAATGGCCAAAATGATTTCAACAGATAAAAAGAAATATACCCTTTAATTATTTAAACTATTGTATTCAAGTCTTCTTTACTCTATGAGGGCATTTTATTTTGTTTCTTAGATGATTATTTAAGTGGAAGTAATGGCAGGAACTGTTGATATCGATTCAGTTCCATTAAAAGACTGCTACTTTGAATACCCACTTGACAATAAAATGGAATATACGAATAACTCACAGTAACGTAAGCCTCACACTCACTGCAACATACGGCTCCAGGAAAGCAAGCAATGCAAGAAAGGAGAGTTCATGAAACAAGCAGTGTGCACTAAATGTTAAGATTTTTTCTAAAGTATGCTCATGGCTCACACAGCTGCTAATGTGTTAGTTTATTACATATTTTAAAAATATCTGAGTTTTCTCCCAAACTAAAGTGGTCCTTTAAAGTATGGCCTAATATTTTTTTGAGGTTTTGACATGTGCTTATAACAAAGAAAGCAACAAAGAAAATTTTAGAAAAGATGATAGATTTATAGTAAACATGAATATGTATGTGGTAACAGTTAAGAACCTTTGTGTTTTTGTTGTTGCTGGATCTCTCGAAAGTGTTTATAGCATGGTTACATAGTTACATAGTAATTGAGGTTGAAAAAATACTTTTGTTCCATCAAGTTCAACATTTTTAGATCTCCTCTGATCTGCAATATGCAGATTAATTGTTAATTGTTAATTGATCCAGACGAAGGCAAACAGAAAAAACTTTGCTAATTTTCTCATTAGGGGAAAATAAATAAAATTCCTTCCTGACCCCAGATACTGGCGATCGGACTCCTCCATGGATCGATACTCCCTCTCTCATTATCCCGGATAACCATGAATGCCTTTTTTATTTAAAAATATATCTAATCCCTTTTTAAAGTTATCTATTAAATCTGCTGTCACTACCTCCTTTGGTATAGAATTCAACAGATTAACCACCCTTACTGTAAAGAACCCTTTTCTTTTTTTAAGGTGGAATCTTTTTACTTCTAATCTCAAATCATGTCCCCTTGTCAGTTGAAAATCTCTTGGCACAAAAAGTTCACTTGACAAAGCCTTGTATTGACCCTGGATATATTTATATAAGGTAATCATATCTGCTCTTAGACGCCTTTTTGCTAGAGAAAATAAGTTTAATTTGATAACTTAGCCTCTCCATACCCCTTATTAGTTTTGCTGATCTTCTCTGTACTTTTTCCAGCTCTAAAATTTATTTTTTATGAAGTGGTGCCTAAAATTGTACTCCATATTCCAAATGAGGGCGTACTAGGGAATTGTATAGTGGCAGAATTATATTTGCTTCCCTTACTTATATACCCTTCTTAATACATGCTAATATTTTACTTGCATTTGCAGCTGCTGCTTGGCTTTGAGCACTGTTACCTAGGTGGTTGTCCACAAGTACTCCCAAATTCCTTTCAATATCTGGTACCCCTAGATTTGCTCCATTAAGTTTATAAATTGCATGGCTACTTTTCCTTCCCAGATACATAACTTTACATTTATTCATATTAAATCTTATCTGCCATTTAGTCGCCCATTTCTCTAATGTATGCAAATCCTTTGGAGGGATGTCTGAGGGTGACAAAAAAAATAGGGGGTACCCACAGCTTAAAAAGCCTGATTGGGTCATAGGGATGCTTAAAGTATAGTGATGCAATGCTTTGTAAAGATGGTGGTAGTGCAAACTCCTGCAATTTCTGGCCCTGGTCTTCCATACTATTTGTCGTTAAAGCAAAGAAAAAGACAATATGAGATGTCTAACCATAACCATGGAGGTCCCTATGGACCTTCATGGCATCAAAAATGAATACATTATCAGGGGGAGCAATATGGACCCTCAGGGTAATCTAATGTAAAACTATAGGAGTTTCTATGGACCCTGTATGGCACCTAACATTAACACCTATATGGGGGGGGGGGGGGGCGGACTATGGACCACCATTGTATAACACCATACGACCATGACTTATACTGCATGTATTAATAAATCCTATACATTGGGGGGTAAACTATTGGAGCTCCCTGTAGGGATCCCCTAGGTGTTAATATGTTAATATTAGGTGCCATTTTGGTCCATAGTGACTCCAAGTATTTGGGCTATTACACCATGGTGATCCATAGGGATTCTGATAAAATGGGTGTGAATGTTAGGTGCCCCCGTGATTATACATTACATTACCATGCGGGTCCATAGGGAATGAGTTAAATGTTGGTGCCATGGGGCTCCGTAGGTACTTGCACAGTTATACATTATATAACTATGGGGGTCCATATGGACTATCATGGTAACTAGCTAATTTTTAGTGCTATGGGGTTCATAGGCACCACTGGTTATTTAATTGATGTACTTGTACTTGCTAAAAATCCATGTGAAATATATCAACTACTTAATTGTTTATTTTTACCTTAATATTGGTTGATGTTTTTGTATTTCTTAGTTTGATTTTCTATTTCTGTAATTGAAGTTGGTGATATGATTTTACATTGTTAAGATCAGTCCATTTTTCTATATATTATCTACCTCATCTTGTTATTATATTGTCTAATTGCGCAACAAGTAATTTTTTAGCTATGTTGTCTACTATGATTTTTATATATTTTTGGGTAATTATGTGTAAGTAAAGATTGACTATTGAGGATTAAACTGTAATCTTACTGTATATATCATCTTGTTGGGACTGCAGTTTTTTATTTTGTTTGTATTTTGGCCTTAAAGGTACCCTTTGGATTTATACAAATTTCGAGCACTTCCAGGTAAACTTCAGAGAGCTTGGATATCATTCTGGGAAGCAAGTGACAGCAATTTAGATACTTGGATTGTATATCTGGGAGGTTATATTTAAGAGTGTGATGTAATAGCTCAATAGTGTTTTTCGCGTTAGCTTCAATCTGATTTTCGCTTACTGAAATCATGGAATGGAGGCCTAAGTGTGTAATGGAGGGTAGAAAGGGGATTGAAAAACCCTCCACTGTATACACATTATGTAAAGGAAAAAACATTTTAACTATAACGACATGTCTCATGCAGAATTTCCCAGTGAAAAGTGTTCCCACTGCTATTAAGGATTCTGGGTACTGCATGTGTTTACAAAATAATCTGCGCCATTGTTTATTTAGTTTTGATATTTCATGCAAAAAATGCCTTGTTTTAAATAACTAATTTACCTCACAATGTTGCCTAGTTGTGTTTATCTATTTACACGTGTTTTGTATCTGCAGCTTGTTGTGTATCACTTGCATACCACATCTGAATCAATGGATAGATTTTGGTAAGTATTCTCATAGTCACAGACCTTTTTATATGCTGCTTCATTCTACTGCTTTATTCTACTGCAGGGGCTGCCAGTCCTTTGAATTGCCAGGGTCTTCAGAAACCACGAGTTCCCATTTTACAATATGTAGTTTTGAAGAACACAAATTTGTAATAAGCAAAATGCTTTTAGAAAGTAAAAAACAATCCAGCTAATAAATTAGTATTATATGTGAATATGATAAAATGGGGCTAATACAGTATTTCTTCATTTGTTTGCCTAGCATAATTTCATATTTTGAGTTGATTGATAACACATTTAAATAATTACGTGATAAAAATTTGTTGGACATTGCTCTGTATTTTCACATATTGTTGGTCATTGACTCTTTGAAGTGATGAGGTTACTAAACTATGGCCTCCATTCCAAGGCTCCGGAAATAATTGAAACCAGCGAAGTTCACTCATACAGCGCCTTGCAAAAGTAACCCCCCTTGGCATTTTTTATGTTTTGTTGCCTCACAACCTGGAATTACCATGGATTGTTTGAGGATTTGCATCATTTAATTTACAGAACATGCCCTCAACTTTAAAGATGTTTTTTTTTCCTTTAATATTGTGAAGCAAACAACAAATAGGATAAAATAACAGAAAAAGTCAATGTGCACAACTATTCACCCCCCTAAAGTCAATACTTTGTAGAGACACCTTTTGCGGCAATCACAGCTCCAAGTCGCTTTGGATAAGTGTCTATGAGCTTGCCACTGGGATTTTTTCAACATCCCATGTACTTTCCATTTGGTTATGATAGTTTTGATGGTGCTCCTGGAGATAATCAAAGATTTGGATTTTTTTTTATAATCTAACCCTGACTTGTACTTCTCAACAACATTGTCCCTTACTTGTTTGGAGAGTTCCTTGGTCTTCATGGCAGTGTTTGGTTAGTGGTGCCTCTTGCTTAGGTGTTGCAGCCTCTGGGGCCTTTCAAAAAAGGTGTGTATATGTAATGACAGGTCATGTGACACTTAGATTACACACCGGTGGAAATAATTTCACTAATTATGTGACTTCTGGAGGTAATTGGTTGCACCAGAGCTGTTTATGGGCTTCATAACAAAGGGGGTGAATACATACGCACATGCCAATTTTCTGTTTTCTATTTCTAAAAAATAGTTTTATGTATATATTTTTCTCATTTCACTTCACCAACTGAGACTATTGTGTTCTGATCCATCACATAGAATTCAGATTAACAAAACATTGAACTTAAGGCTGCAATGTAACAAAATAGGTAAAAAGTCAATAAGGGTGAATACTTTTGCAAGGCACTGTAAATCACAACTCAGCTATCACATCCTAAGCCCTGACTCCTTGTCACATAACTACTTTACAAATCGCTATCACATGCCTCTCAGAATGATATCTGATCTCGATGAAGTTTACTTGGAAATCTTTCTGAGTGCCCGAAATGTTAAAAAAGCCCACGGGTACTTTCAGCCCCATGTAAAGGTCGAAAAATGCCACTGTGTCAAATCTGTTGATATGAAGAAACTGACACCGTAACTGTGTTGGATTGCTCAAATCTGGCACAATTAAGGGGTTATTAATGCTACCTCCTATAACCCGGGGTATCCACATGACCCACTCGCAATACCAGCTACCCTCTATAAACGCAGGCATTCCCCTGAGATACTCCCTCAATATCCACTACATCATATGAGCCAGGGGATTCCTGGGATTCCATAGGGACCTCATGGTAATGGGTTAATATTGGTGCCATGGGGGTCCATAAGAACCCTCATGCTTATACTTTAGTTAGTAGTGGGTATTAAGGGGGGATCCGGGGGTTTATAATGGGTAGTGGGTATTGAAGTGGGATACTGGGGATCCCGGCTTGTATGTGGTAGTGGGTATTGAGGGGGTATCCTGGTGATCCCCTGTCTCATAGGGGTAGTGGGTATTACAGAGCAATCCCACGGGATCCTCAGGCCCATAGGGGTTGGTGGGTCATAGGTGGCAGGGGTCATAAACCCCCTGCATTGTTTTTTTAGGCTGGAATGGAGGCATGGAATGGAGACCTATACTACCTGCCTCAATATTTTGTACATATAATATGGAGATCACTGAATGCCAACAATCTTCAATATTTTGTACATATAATATGGAGATCACTGAATGCCAACAATACACAATGTTATTTGTGACAGGGTAGTTATGAACTAACTAGCGACTTGCCCGTCAAAAATGACGGCAATAAAATTTTAAGCCATGGCAATGCTGTTTGCCACACATTGTAAGGCATTTGTTCCTTTGAGGACCTTTGGTGCTCATTTCAAGCTTCTCCCCTCGTGTACTTCAAGTTTCCTCCTTTGCAACTATCACCTTCGGCGCTCATCGCGAAGGCAGAGTTATAAGTACAATGTAAAATATAAAAAAAAAATAGTACAGTGAATTAATAAATTAATATGAATTAATAAATTAATATACCTATACCTATTTATATTTAATATGCAGCAATCAATATCCTGAAGAGCTAACAATCTCTTTGGATTTTCCTGCATCAGAAAATGTACAGTTGGACTGTTGATCACCTGAGGAGAAAGTGTCAGCAATGTGCCAAGTGTGCAGTGTAAATAGGCTGTGTGTGCAAGGCAAAACCGTTTGTGTAGTCGGGTAAAGCTCCATTTTAGAATCATAATGTTATTTTTAGCAAGTTAGTGTTGTAAAATGGCGGCATTTTTCTATGTGTTACTTGGCTCCTAAGCATTTTCCATCTGTTGTAATGGTATATTTTGTATCTCCTACATTCCTGGCTACTCGTACGTGCCTGGCAGTGATTTGTGCGCCTAGGTTTCCTTTAGCCTCGATTTCATTTTTTTTCGGCCGCCGTTTTTTTTCTTGCGTAGCCAATTTCCGAGTGCTGAAACTCGGCTTAAATTTGCGTGCAACCTTACTTCCAGGCATCCTGGCGTTCCCCCCATGCTGTGTGTGAGTGTGTTTTTATTTTATTTTTTTTCTTGTTTTCCGTGTTTTTCGATTTCTGCGGGTCGTCCATTAAATTAGTTTTTTTTGCGAGGTCGTTTTTTTAGCCCCTGAGATTCCAAGGTTGTTCCTGGCTAACTCGTATGTGCCTGGCAGGGATTTGCGCGCTTCAGTCTCCTTTAACCTCTTTTTTTCAGCCGCCATTTTTTTTCTCGCTTAGCCGATTTTCCAGTGCCGGAACTATGCAAATTCAGCTTAAATTTGCGTGCGACCTCACTCCCAGGCATCCTGACGTTCCCCCATGCCGCGTGTGAGTGTTTTTTAATTAGTAATTTTTTTTTCTTGTTTTTGTGTTTTTTTATTTCCGCTGTCCGGCCGTTAAAATCCTATTTTTGCAAGGTCCTTTTTTTTTTGCCTGCAAGATTCTGAGGGCGTAATTTTTTTTCTAAGTCCTGTGTTCCTCAACTGCTTGCAGCCTAAGTCAGTCCTGCATTTCTTAACTGCTTGCAGGCTAAGTCCCATGTGATTTGCAAGGCTCGCAAGACGATGATAGCCTTCAGAACTATTCGCCAAAGTGCTCCGAGCTCAATGCCTCAACTGCTCGCCTCGCTTCGCAAGACTCGCAGGACGTTGTGCGCCTTCGGCGCTCATAGCCTAAGAGCTCCGAGCTCGGAAAGGCTTCTATCTGTCAACGGCTCGCCTCGCTTTGCGAGGCTCGCAAGCGTGACCACAAATCGCAGTTAGTCAACTACTATATGTGATAATTACATACAATTTTAGCTTAGGACAAGGCATCACTACAGGTTCTCTCTGTATATATTCAACCACAGACGAAAATATTATTCACAATATTTATCAATTAACAGTGATATATGTAGGATCAGTGATTTCTAATAGTTCCAGACAGATTCCATTCCAGAACTACAACTTACGACAATACTTGTCTTCAAAATGGCCCTAAATGACCACAGGTTTCAACGTGAAAAGGAAGAAGTGAAAAAGAAAAAAATATATACATTACAGTATATAGGCTAAGTAAAAAACAATTAACAATTAATCTGCATACTGCAGATCAGAGGAGAGCTTAAAAGGTTGAACTTGATGGACTAAACGTCTTTTTTTAAAGTCTATTACTTTGTAACTATGTATCATATCATATTAAATTTAGAAGATAAAATATACATACATAAATACATAACAGATTACCAAACTAAATATATTATCACAGAAAACACCCGATATAGAATTAAAACTGTGTTATGTTTGAAACGAAATGCATAGGCAGATAATTAATCTTTGGCATTTTATAGTGTAACACTATCACTGATACAAGACCTATCATTTTATTTGAACATTGCAAGTTGGACTTTTCTGACCTCAACTACCTCAATGATCTCAATTTTTTAACCTATTTGATAAATATACCCAACATGAGATTATTTAGTTGTAGAAGCCAAGAAATATGTAAAAAATGTGAAGTTAATTCTACGGGGTGTGCTTGAGATCCTCATTAAGTCCCAGGTATGATCATTGACTACCTGATTCTGAAGCATATTTATGGGCTGCATTTGAGTTGATATGAAACAGGTTAGATTGTAGATATCAAATAAGATTAGATTGTAGATATGATAATCTTTACATCAAAAGTATTTTTAACTTACTATTAAGTACTTGTATGGCAACATATTATCTGCATAAAGGTAACAAATAGATTTCTTAAACATAATAAAACTTTGCTCAAACCAAAAACAAAATATATAGAAGAGGACCACTCAGCCATAATATATTGAGTTTGATACAGTCATGGTACCTAATATTTACCCCTATACTATTTTATTTATTATGACTGGGGAAGAGTGACAGACAAAGATTACAAACGTTAATGTAAGTTTGCTGTAAGAAAATGCAGTTTTTAATAGCATTCAGTTCCTAAAGTATGTGTCACTATCTACAGGTTTAATTGAGATTGAGAATTCAGTGATTATAACAGCTACATATTTTATAATGTACAAGGAAAATACTTTATTTTCATAGAGAAGTAGTCATCTAACAAACTGTCATATCATTGCAGTAGCTACAATGGACATGTCCAAAGAGGATATCCATCTCTGTGGATTGAGGTAAGAAATATTAATGATCAGAAGTGATATGAAATGCTATATAAATGAATTCCATAAATATAATAAGTTAAGAAGCCATTCATGAACTGTCTAGAACAGTTGTTCTCAACAGCCAATCTTTGGACTGGTCCCATTCTTTGATACCATATCTGTTGGTCCTTTGGATGAAGAGAGCCTAAAACATTATACAAACCATTAAGATCAGTCACAACTATATACAGATTATAGGGCCAACTAACAAGCAGTTAAACTGTACTCTCTTCAAATCAGTCACATGAAATATCAGCCCAGATCTCAAATTTCATCCCCATGAGCAGTACAAGGTGACCAGTGAGTCCCCATGAGCATTGGAGGATGGCCAGCCAGATCCCAGACCAAAAAATATGAGAAACACTGGGTTAGATAAATATTTTAAAGCTTAGTAATATGTACAGCATATGCTTAAATCCTGTTTTTTGACAGTGAGTCAAAGGGTCAGTGTAAGGGATTTTCATGTTCAACTGTGATATCATTATTCATGCCTTACCAGGACAGGTGGGGATCAGTACAGATGTAGCCATTAATGAGGTTAACTTTGTTTACAAATTATATTTTCTGGCTAAAGGTATGCTTTTTTGCACATGTGAACTAACAAAATAGGTTTAACAGGAAAAGTGAATACACTGGCCCAGACTATTCAGTTTAAGCAAATTAAACTAAACCTAATTTTGTATATCAGAAACATATGGGTATATTTATTGTGTAGACATAAAAGGAGGGGATACAAATCTGAATTAAATACATTTCCTATGTTTTTTTTTATCACTGGCCACAGTGAGACATAATGGGCTGCAAGGCTGAGTTATAGGGTTAATTAAGGCTTATGGGGGCTCTATTGACCCACATGACTGACAGGGTTAATTAAGGGCTTATGGGGGTCTGTATTGACTCCCATGAGTTATAGGGTTAATTAAGCTTTATGGGGGTCTGTATTGACTCCCATGAGTGACAGGGTAAATTAAGGGCTTATGGAGGTCTGTATTGACCCCCATGAGTTATGGGTTTAATTTTAGTTGCCTGGGGCTAATATTTTTTTAGCCCGAGTCCTTTCAGGACCTTTACAGTCCTTTAAGGCCCCCCGAGGCGGGAAATACATTTTTTGAAATGCAGCGAGGTCACGATCTGTGCCAATCGGGGACCCCCGCTGCAATGGGTTAATGTGGGAGGGGGGGGCTGCTGGGGTCCCTATGGACCCCTGCAGCAAGGGGTTAATGTGGGGACACTTCGGGGACTCCCAGCATAGAAGGGAGTTAATTTTAGGTGCCGGGGGTAGTTGGAGTACCCCCCACGGCAGGGCTTATGTGTGTGACTGCCGCACAGGTCCCGTTTAGGCCCCCCGCAGCAATTGATGAAGTGTGGGAGTCTGCGAGATCATCTCGCAGGCTGTCACTCCTCATGTAGATTTTCTCTGTGTTGATACGGACGGCCCTGCTGCGTAACTCACACGTTGGGCTAATTCAATAGCTTTGTAACTTTTATAAATTTGCAGCACGTAGGATTTAAGTAGAAACCTCTTATCTATGAGTCTGGAATTTTATAAGGCTAATAATGTCCAAAACACACATATACATCATTAATATTATTATCCTTTATTTGTAAAGCACCTACATATACCATAGCGCTATACAGGGTTTAAGTATAAGGCAAAAACAAAATTAACACATTGCAAAATAATGTTTCCAAAGCTCCGACATAAGATTGAAAACTTGCAGACTTACAATCAAAAGGGGTTGGGTGTGATACAGACTGGTTATAGATGCAATATGGCAGAGTGAGGGCAATGGGCTGTGTGTTGCACTGTAGATTGTAGGTGTGAGTGATATGATGCTGTAGAGTGTGCAGTTTTGCATACTAAGGCTGAAGGTGATACACTTTTTTTCAAACAAAAGCATTTTTATTGATTTTTTTAGTTTTTTTTTTTTTTAGGGAGTTCCATAGAATAAAGACAGCACACAAAAAGTTCTGCTAAGAGAGGAGGAAATAAGAGGTTCAATAGCAGAGCGCAGAGGGTGATTGGGGGAGTATTTTGAGACCAGAGCAGAGATATAAGGGGATGCACAGTAGTTGATCATTAGGGTCATGATTTTAAGTTTTTTTTCTGGAGGCTATGGAAAGCCAGTGAAGAGAGTGACAGAGAGGAGCTGCAGACACTGCAGAGTGTTGAGTTTGGTGTATAAGTTTAGTGGAGGTGTTCATTATGTATGGAGTGGAGAACATTGAGTGATGGGGAGGTCAGCAAGGAGCAATTTGCAGTAGTCGAGATTTTATGAGAGAATGTATTAGAATTTTCATTGTGTCCTGTGTAAGATAGTGACATATTTTGGAGATTTGTTTAGGTGAAACTGACAAGATTTTATTATTGATTGTATGTGAGGAATGAAAGAGAGGGCCGGGTCCAGTAGAACCCCTAGACAAAGAGCTTGGAGGGATGATGGCATTGCCAACAGTGAGAGTATTTTGAGGTGGAAGCTGTAGTAGAGGGTGACATATTAGGTTTGAGTTGTTTGAGTTGACGGTAGGACATCCAGGAGGATAAGCTAGGGAAGCAGCTGGCAACTCGTGCTTGAAGAGAGGGGAATAGACCTGGTGCTGAGAGGTAGATTTTAGTGTTATCTGCATATAGATGATACTAAAATTCAAAAGATTTTATTAGGGTACCAGGGGACAACGTATAGATGGAGAAGAGGAGGGGGCCTAAGATTGAATCTTGGGGTACACAAACATACAGAAGGCAAGTAGAAGAAGAGGTGCCAGGGAAGGAGACACAAAATGTATAATCTTTTAGGTTGGATGTGAACCACAAGAGTGGAAAATTAGTATAAAAAGTGTGTGGTCAACTGTATCAAAGGCATTAGAAAAACACTTTCACTTGGTGGTGAGCTAGTAATTAGTGACTTTTGTAGGGATGTTTTGTAGAGTGTTGGGGCCAGAAGCCAGATTGGAAGGCATTGAGAAGAGAGTTGGAGGAAATAAATTGGATAAGGTGATTGTGGTTGAGCTGCTTGGGCAGTTTTGAAGCCAGGCGTAGTAGAGAGATAGGGTGATAATTAAATGTTCAAGCAGAGTTAGATGAGTGTTTCTTAATAATGGGTGTAATTATGGCATGCTTTAAAGATGATGGGAACTTGCCAGTGTTTAGGGAAATGTTGAAGAGATATGTAAAAGCTGGGATAAGAGTGGTAGAGAGGAGAGAGATAAGCTCTGATGGGATAGGATCATGTGAACATGTTATATGGTGAGAAGTTGATAGGAGAATAGAGACTCCATCCTCAGTTACAGGTTCAAAGGAGTCCATTGTGAATGTGGTGATAAAACCTTGGTCATCAAGGGTAGTGAAACAGCAAAGCCCAGGGGGTGTCATGTCCATCTTGTGTTGGCTCAGGGAAGGGAATCCCTTGGGGAATTCTTTGTGGAAAAATGTGAAGCTTTTACCTGCTTTCCCCCATCAAAGCTGCCATTACAATCATGTTTTTTTAATTTACTCTTTTGAAAAACTACACTTTAAAATAGACAAAATAAGTGATAACATGTACTACAACCTCTAATTTATTAGCTTTTATGTGCATTTATCCTTATGTGGAATTTGCCATTTTGCTTTTAGTAAATCAACTTCCTGCCATGGGTGGACACTTTGAATGCACAGGAAGTTTACATCTGCCTAATAGAATAGTGGTAGTTATATCTGCTAATGCTCTTAGAAAGATTAAGTAAAGCACATTTGTTTACAAGTATACACCCTTGTGAGAATGTAACAGGCAGCAGCAGGAAAGAAAACAAAATGGAAGGCGAGATATATATTATTACATACTAGCGACTTGCCCGTCAAAAAAAGACGGCAATAAGATTGTAAGGCAGGTAATGCTGTTTGGTTGAGACATTAATTTTGTTGGTGGTCAGAGATCCTTTGGCGCTCATTGCGAGCTCTCATCGCGTGGCTCGCAATGTGCGCCTTCAACGCTCATTGCAAGGCTGTTGGTTGTTGTATTTTTTTTCTGATAGGCGCTTTTGGTGTTATTGTTTTGTCGGCAGTGATGTGTGTTTTGCGCTTATTGCAAATGTTTGTGTGCTATGAGCAGCGTTGGCAGTCGTTGTGAGTGGCGCAGTGAATGGCTTTTGTGTGTATTGTGAGAGTTTTTTTTTGTGTATATGTTTTTTTGTATGCTAATGAAATAATTAATAAATTAAAAAATGAATATACTTTACCTATTTTGAAGTAATATATGCAGGAAGCATTGTGTTGAAGACAATCTATTTTGATGTTCCTGCAGCATACAATGTCGGTTTGCACTGTTGTGGAGCTGATGTGTAAGTGGCAGCAATGTGTGCAGTGTGTAGTGTAAATAGTGTGCGTGGAAAATCTGTTAGGGTAGCTGTGTCCTTCCGCATTGTGTAAGTTAGTGTTGTAAAATGGCGGCTGTGGATGATTTAGCGTCCTTGCTAATAGTGTATTTTGGACCTCGTACAGCTTTTTCGGAAAATCTGTATGTGCTTCATGGTGTTTTGCGTGTTTAGGGTCCTGTATCCTCGTTTTCGTTTTTTTCGGCTGCCATTTTTTCTCTCACTTAGGAGATTTTCGTGTGTGTAAACTCTTGAATTTGGACTTAAATTGAGGTCCCCCCTTGTTGTGGGTAAGCTTTTTATGTATTTGTTGTGTGTATTTATTGTGTTTTTAATGTTTTCATGTGCTCGTGGTTCGGGCGTTAAGGTCGTATTTTTGCAAGCTTGTAAATGTTTTTTTTTCTAAGTCCCGCGGCTCGTATTTGTGGATGCTAAGTCCGTAAATTTTACAGTGTAATTCCCGCCTGCGGCTCATTGCAGCCGACGTGGGAGCCTCCACCTCCGCAAATGTGGCCCCTCGCTTCGCGAGGGTCCGCATTTGCGGGCCTAAAGTCGTAGGGGGTTATAGGGATGAGCTCCTATGGCGCTCATCAGCAGCGCAAGGAGCGCCTTCGGTGCTCCTTGACAGCAACTGCGGCCCTTGCAATGGATTATCAACTTCTGTGACCTTCTCTTGTTCTGCTCTCTCTCATTAAAACAGATATGTTGTACACTTAAAGCAATGCCCACAAGGCTCAGACTGCTATTAAGCAGACAGAAATATGCTCCATAATATTCAGCATTGCACTGGTAGTGTGACGTTCCTCCTTGTGGGCATGTCTTTATCTCACAAGCCAACAACATAACATCTCTCACAATATAGAGCAGGAAAGGGAGAGTCTGGAGGAGCTGAGAAGTTATTATTCTTAGGACTTCTTAAAAGTAAGTGAAGTGTAAGTGTTATGTCATAATTAAATCAGGAGGAATGACATTATTTATTTAACCTTTTTTTAAACATCTATATTAAAATGTATTGTTTAGCCTGATGAGCCCCTTTAAGTTTACTCTTAAAATATGTTCAACTTCTATATCAATTTTAAGGCATTTCCACTTTTAAATCACTGCCACATTTTTATTTCTTTAATAAATTGGATATTTTTGTTGTCACTTTAAGACTTTTAATTTAAGATTATCCTCCACAGTCACCAAGAACACAGTTTATTTGTCACAATAACACTTAGGCACAATGTCAAGGGATTGACAAAAGGATAGATAGCTTTGATGTGTCCTTAGAAAGCAAATGAAAAAGCAACCGTTTTCTTTCTTTTTTTATACCTGAATACAGAATTCAAAGGACAGCTTCCCGCTGAAGACACCAATTTCTCCACACTGGTTTCCGTACAGGCCGGTAACATACCCAACTCCTCCATATATGTACCTTCGAAAATATGTTATGATACAACCAATGCGACCTGTGACACAAATCTATGATTCACAAAATGCATTTGTTTCTCGTGGTAAGATAATAATGGTATAAGATGCTGTCTTTGATTGAGACATAAATAGAAAGAGAGAGAAGTAGCAAGTAGAACCTATTTGCACTAACAACAGTGTCATTTTAAATATACATTTTACTTCAGCTGTCAACAAAACTGTTGCCAAGTGATACTCATGATCAATTAAAGGGACTTCAGTCAAAAAAATGTTTCACATACATGTTGTAACTAAGAGTAGTCTAACAATATAAAGAGCAGTTTGTCTGTCATGCTGGGCGGGCCATGGTGCCATCAAGGGGTGGACCATGACATCATCAAGGGGCGGGGACCTGAGAGCTGGCATAACAACCGCTATTACACACCTTAGAGAGAGAGAGAACACAGATAGAGATAGCACTCAGATAGGACAGAGAGATACAATACACAGACAGATATCATACAGACAGAAAGCACAGAGAGAGACAGACACAGAAGAGAGAGAGAGAGAGAGAGAGAGAGTAAAGAATGAGAGAGAAAGCTCCACACAACACAAGTGGCATAACTACCGCCATTACACACCTCAGTGAGAAAGAGAGACAGCACAGAGATAGACAGCACAGAGATAGACAGCACAGAGAGACACAGCAAAGAGAGAGACCACCACTCACACACAGCAAGCAGCATAAAAGCCATCATTACACACCTCAGAGATAGAGAGACACAGCACAGAGAGAGAGACAGCACACAGACAGACTGCACACATTCAGACAGCACAGAAATAGAGATAGAGAACAAGGAGAGGGAGATAGACAGCAAATAGAGGGAGAGAACGCACCACACAAAACATCAACCGCTGTCACACACCACGCACCACAGCAAACAGCATAAAAGCCACCACTACACACCTCAGAGAGAAAGAGACAGCAAAGAGAGAGAGACACACAGCAACGAGTGAGAGAATGTGTCACACAACACAACAAGCGGCATAACAGTTGCCATTACACACCTCAGAGAGAGCAAGAGACAGCACACAGAAGGAGAAACAGCACAGAGAGACAGCACACAGACTACACAGAGAGAGACAACACACAGACAGACAGCAGAAAGACAGCAAAGAGTGATAGAGAATGTGCCACACAACAAGCAGCATAACCACCACCATTAAACAACTCAGAGATAAAGAGACACACAGCATAGAGAGAGAGACACACACAGCACAGAGTGAGAGAGTGCACAACACAATACAGCAAGCGCCACCACAAGCCAAAAGCTACAAGCCATGCACCACAGCAAGCGGCATAACAGCCACCATTGCAAACCTCAAAGAGAGAGAAAGACAGCACACAGAGAGACTGCACAGACAGTCAGCACAGAGAGAGACAGCACACAGACCATGCACAAATAGACTGCACAGAGGGAGAGAGACAGACAGCAAAAAGAGAGAGAGAGAGACAGAAAAACTGAAAAAAATTAGAGAGAACCCGCCACCCAACACAGCAAGGGCAGCCACATTCCACAAACTACAGCAAGTGGAATAACAGCTGCCATTACAAAGTGAGAGACATCATAGAGAGACAGCACAGACAGAGAGACAACACAGAAAGACAGCACAGAGAGAGACAGCACCAATCAGGATAACATTCTATAATACCATCATTTATGATGCACAAGTTACTAGTTGTCATATAAAATTTGCTTTTTTACTTCTAAGAAGCCAGCAGAATAACAGATTCTCACCTTCTAGGAAAATCTCCTCTCTTTTTGTTCTTTCTAATACAAGGTAACCCAGTACCAGTGTAATGCTGCTGCATGTGGGCTCACATCATGTCACTGTCCAACATTATTACACTGGTATTGTGAACTTCCTCTCTTGGGTGTCACCTTAAAACGTAATTAAATCCCCTTTTTGTGTAGCATTCCCAATGAACATAATACAAATAAATAAAGATTCAGTTTTTAAAAATTACAAAGTATTTTTTCCATTAGAGATGAATAATCAGAATAATGCAGTATTAAGGGCTGTTAAGAAATAGTCTGTAAATGGTTAGTAACATCCTAATCTCTGAACAGATATATTGCCTTTTTCTGATACATACTTCAGTACTGCCCAGAATTTTATAAAGAAAGGTTATCTCTCGAAAGCTTGTCATAAAAAATGAAAATGTTTGTCCAATATAAAAGGTATCACTATATACTGCAATACTCTGTTGTGGGTTTTCTTGGGTAAAGAAAGAGGTTATGCTGTTACCATTGTAAACATACTCATACACTTATAGTATACCTTTTTAACATATGAAGAGTTAAAACATTTTCCTGTTAAAATGAAATAAACCTCTAAGTTGGTAAATATGTTTTATCAAACCAAGACTTGGCCAGGCCAAGTCTTAGATATTTCGGTGAGAAAGCTATCAAGATGAAATGTTAAAAATGTCTCAAGATAGCGTGTTCTGAGACATACGCATCTCACTTCAATACCACATTGTTCCAAATAAATATTATCAAGCAGGTGTTAAGATTAAGTACAATGGTGTAGTCTATTGCCCAAAATACTTCGCAGGCACGATCTGGGAGAGAGGTCACACATATTAATAATATCTAATTTTAATACATGTAACCAGAGCGCTTTTAAGCTGGCAGAGACAGATATACACAACATATTTGTCAATACATTCTAACTATGCCTATACATGAAAACAGGGAGTAACTATTTGTGATTGGTGGAAACAACCTTGTGACAATTATGAAGACATAGTTTATCGAATAGGCAGGGAGGAGGATCGTGGTCTTTCCCTTGTTCTGTTATGTTTTCTGACTGGTCTTTCTGTCGTTCCTGGTTTTCTTGCTGGTCTTGTACGTCTTTTCTGGTTTCCTGATTTTTCTGTCTGTCCTGACACTGACTGTCATTCTCTGGCATAAACCTATGCCCCCTTCCTATCTTCTATAGGATATCTTACTATACCTGTCTATATCAAAATTCTATCCAATCTCTACAACTCTTTCTAACAGAAAAAGGGATTACTTCAGACTATCTTGAGAATGGATCATAAAATGAGACAGGTGTTATCCTGAAATCATATGCAGGGTAATGTATAAACTTGTTTAACTTTTTTTATTTGCAATGGAGTTAAATTATTCCAATATATCACAATCCTTCTGTTACTCTTTTTGGAATGGTCACAGAACCCAGACAAATTAGCACCCTCATTCCGGACTGTAGGCGTTAATTAATATATTTCAATCTGTGCCCATATTTTCTACAACAGACTGATTGACTTTATTCAATAATATAACCATTTAACTCTGTTACAAAACCAATTATTAAAATACACCTATACAGCAAACCATACTTAGCAATACTCACATATATAGTATTGTATCTTACATTGTTATTGATTGAATTGACTGAGTTGATAAATTAAATTAAATGTAATCCATTTTGATGTAAGACCAATAACCAATTAATAGCTTGCCAAGTAAAAAGATGAATTAGCTTGCAATACCAGATACAATATAACCCCCCTGATACATATTGCTTCAATATATGTTTCTATATCCTAACTGCCATATACATTGCTATACCATATTTTTCTATTTACTGCTTTCATAGAGTAACAGGTTATATTGCTAATTATTCATATCATATATATACTGCAACAAATAGTCAGCTTATTGTTTATACACTCTGCATATCATTTCTGTATTGCACTATAATAATTGACCGCTCTTTGACAGACTGTTAACCAAACTTTATAAGATTATATACACTGTTTATATGCTCCTATATTGAACTAACCGAATAAAGATTACATTAAAATAAATTGTTAATCCACATTTTATTAGTTTATATACACTACTTATTGATCTCTGTATTGATTTTAACCAAATATAAAGTGTGTTAAGACTAAACTAAATATCAAAGCTTACAAGTGTAAACACATATAATTGTTTATCCTTGATAGTTACGATTACCCCCCCATAAAATGCTATCTCTTCACACAACGTATACTTGTCTATAAATTGATCCTCAAACTCAATTAATCTATACATTGTAATATTTTAAGAAACTAATAATCTATACAGTGTAATATTTATTTCATAAATATACTGTAGGTGTGTGTGTATTTTTAATCACAACATAATTTAACTTATGATGGGAAAAAGAGAGATAGAAGTCTTCTAGTGTAAATAAAAAATAGTGCATTTGTGTTCACATTTGGACGTCTAAAATATATTTAATAAAACGTATTTCCTACTTAGAATCTCAAGAAATACAGTTACTGCAGTGCACTCTGGAAAACTTGGAAGGGACATGCAAACCAATCCACAATGCATTCAACCCAAATTAAAGATTTCTGTGTTATATACATGTCACTTTATATGAGCTAGATGGCTTAATTAGGCATTGATCATTAATATCTTATTCAATGACTCAATAATAATTTTCCTTTCTAATTTAAGACTCAGTGGCTGCTGGTCTTCACCCATTATAAGTTCAATGTGGAGGGGACTCTCAGTCCTATTAAATTCCCTCAACGTGTAACACCGTAGCCCATAATGTAGCCCGCAAGACTTACGACTATTAAATTGGTTCCGTAAAGCAACCCGCTAACAATATGCAGGTTACAGACTTCAAAATTTGAACTCCGTGGCCGCAAATCCTTCGATCTGTCAATTGCTATTAAATTGCTATGAATCCACTAGCGTTCAAACGCGTAACCCGCAAATGGAGCCAAAAAGTCAACGGGTACTAGAGAGGACCAGCAAGGGGGTTAAAGTCCTATCACTAGCACTATAAATGCAAATAGCAACACTCTTCTGTATTTATAATTAAAGGGAAAGTGATGTTAGGTATTAGAATTAATAGCACAACACTCACAAGCTCGCAAATCTGCAATATAAAATACTTTTGTTTCTGTTTAATTTCCGTGTTATATAGATCCTGACAATCAATGTGTTAATACATAAAATGGAACTTGCATGGACTAGAATATCATATTTACTGATTTTTTAATATTGCATTATTTCTGGAATGTGGGTCCGATCGAAATTCTTAATTGAAACCCGTAAGGCGTTGAAATCTAACCTCTATTTTTCAGTGGCGTAATGATGACGATCTCTTTTGCCATTGGCTCCATCTAAACCTGTAACTACGGGTTTGACTAATTGATAATTTTCACAGCCGCACATACAACGTGCGCAAGAACAGGCTTGCGTCTACGTAACTCGCAGCATGGTGGAATTTAATACATCTGTAACCCAGCCAAATTTCAAGCCCGCAGCCTTTGCAAGTGTGTTGATGCTGCTACAGGCTTCGAATTTAATAAGGCTGCAAGTCTAGCAGACAACTGCTACATTTTCAGTACACAAGATACATTGATTTCCATTGGCAGGATACTTGTGGTGTTAGATGTTTATCTTGACAGTGAACTTTTACTGTTGGGGCAGCAAATCCCCCACTCTCTCCTTAATTGCCATATCAGGGTGGAGACAAACACTCGGAGGCTGATTCTCTGATCTTTAAAAATGTATTTTATATTGAATATGGCTTTTATATCTTATTAAATATGATTTTATTATTGATTGATGCATAATTAAATTACGATCTTGTCGTCTTGTCTTGCTAGGACATTACAGTTGTCCATTAATAGTCTTGCCAGAGTTTGCTCATTAGCATTTTATGTGGGAAAAAGTTCAATATAAATTATCAAGTGAAAAAGTAAAATGTTTCTCACTCCTGCTCTGCTTAATGCTATAATTGTATTACATGCCGTTATAATCCTTTTAAAATCTGCACTTTTAGTGGTTCTTGATGGAATTGAAACAGTTATACGAGTCAAAGTAATTGAAGCAAGTATTGCTAAAAAAGGACATTTAATGAATATAATAAGTACAAAGGACAAAATAAAAGAAAAATAACAGATCTGTTACTTAATTCTCAGCAATTTTTATTTTTATTCAGTGTGTGAATCTTTGTTGTTGTGATTCAAGGTATTAACATTTTAATTCTAAAAGAAACATATTTTATTCCCTAGCAATTCACTGCTAAAAAAGCAATGTATCTATATTTTGTGAATGTATTCAAGTATGAGTAAAGTTTATTAAAGTAACTTTTTTCCAGATAACAATTTTAGAAATTTTCAAAGCATCTCCCGTCTGAAAGAGTCTCTTAACGTGGAAAGTACTGGAATTTCAGACATGACAAATAAATGGTTTACTGTGGCTGGTGACAGGCTTGTAGCACACCAAATGCAAAGCAGAAATAAATCGAAAATAGGTAAGTTCTCTATTCTCTTTGATATACAATATATTTCTTTTGAAATACAGTCAATTTATGAAGAGCTCAACATTAGTAATTAAGGCAGGACAATGTAACAACCCACCATTAAAAGCATTTATTCACAGTTGTTCTATGGCATTATTGTGAATAAATGCTTAAAATGAAGTGCAATAAAACCCATGATCTTTATTAAACATAATGCTCTCTGGTATAACCTACATCTACTTTTATTTCATTGTATTTTATGTCATTAGTCATGCCATATGTGCAATGAATGATGAAAAAGTAAAATCCTTTGGGTGTGAAAGGTGGCGTTTTCCAAGCATTTTAGTGAGGAGGAAACCAGTTCTCCCAGATTTATTTGTAATAACCTAAACAATGTCTAGACTCAAACAGGAATACTTGGACAGAATAAATAAACTTGACATGCCAACATGATTATTTGAAAAGATGTCAAGAAACAAGATGAAAGAATTTCTGAACTATACATGCTGAAGAGTAGGAAAGTGTCCTTCTTCCCGATATGTTTTTTTGTAAGAAATAGCCTATCACAAATCCTATGTTGTTTTTGGAGGCCTTTATGAAAAGAGTATAAACTTCAACCCAGTTTGAGAAATAGCTTCTATAGAAAACATACAAAATGGCAATATTATCTCCACTTGGTATTTCTACCCCTGTTTGATAAAAAATACCCTTTAGATTATACATAAACTTCTAGAAAAAATTATTAAGAAAATTAGGGCATAGTAGGTACTGGGTGTAGTATTATAACACATAGATAGGCATGTTGTAAACTTTAGAGAACAAGAAACAGAGTGAAAATGAAGATGAACAAAAAATGCATAGTTGGTTTTTATAGCAGAGAATAAAAAATGGAGATTTGGGAGAGAGATGAAGTGTGAAGAGTATATTTGTCTATGTCCAGCTCGCTATCCAGTTATGAAATATTGTTATGAATTATTCTAATATTTTATATAATAGCTGAAAATAAGCTGTACTGAATTTGAACCAACAAAGGACTATGAGCCTTATTCTATTTGAGCAATGTAAATTGCTTTGCTACGTAATTTTGGCTGCAGAAGCTTTTTATTGTAACGTAGCCCACATATTTAATGCGGTTCACTCACAATATTACAGATCTCACCCAGCATCCATAATCCAAGTTCTTGTCAGTGATATTGAGTGGGGTGTATTAGATGATGCTTGCAAAGTTACACCAATCATCACAATATTACAAAATTTCTTACAGCCGTATGAACCAATAGAAATCAATAAATGTAAAAGTGATTGACGGGGATAGATCATATATTTGCCATTCTCCTGCCCCAGTGTTGACTGTGTTGTAGATTTTCACAAACTAGCACACTGGTCCTGCAGCTGGAGGTTATTGGATATTGAGAGAGAGAGTAGGCAATTTGAAAGTTTGGAGAGCATGGGCCTGATTCAATTGCCCAATTCATAAATGAATACACAGTTAAAATCACTCTTAATATTGCTACATATTTGGCAAATGTTACTTATTGGCACTAATGAATTCTTAAGTTAATAGAATGCATATAAACATTTATAAAACAGCACCCAAAGTCAAATGTATGAGTTCAAGGCATTTGCAAGTAGCTAATTGAATAAGGCTACATGCCACTACATATTTTTTTGTCTTATATTCGCTAAATATTACTTTATACTTACCAGACTGATAACACATAATATAGATACAATTATAGTAATACAATACATAGATACACAATTAGAGAGGCGACACCATCCACCCTGCCAAACCCCCACCCTTTTGTTTAATATGCTTTTTTGTTAATTTGATTATTCTATATGTGTTATGTCATGTTAATTAATATGTAAAATGTTATGCTATGTTATGTTATGTTGATGACTATGGGCCTCATTCTATTAGCGGCCGCAGCCGTTGCGGAGCCGCATGGACCAGCCGCAAGCTATTCGGCTATTCTATTCCCTTACGGCCGGGGGCTCCGGCAGGCTTGCGGCCGGTGCCTTGCTATCTCTTGCGGCCGCTCGCGCCAGAGGAAAGCCTTTGATCTAAAACGGCCGCAAGAGTTTCGGCCGTAAGAAATTCCTATTTGCAATTCAATTGCTCCGGGAACCCTCTCTGCAAGGCTAAAAACTAACCGCAGCTTACTTGCAGGAAAGAGGTCCCGCTAGCACCAATTAAGCACATAAAATAGCTCAAATAAAGCCATCCTGCACTTTGAGAAGACTATAAAGGGATTTTAGGTGTTAGAAAAAATAGCACATAATTATCCTATACTCAAATCCGTAAAATATTTTATTTTTAATATCCGTAAAATATCCATGTAAAAAGTCCAGAGTGCTTGGAGCACTTCAGACCCGCCCGCGCCGCAGCCGGAAAATAAACAGTTAATTTGAACTCGGGTTTGGGCTGATGTGCAAGCTTGAGAGTGGGTTTCTTTTAATCCTCATGTCCCCCAATATGACCCCTAGCATTTACAGAGCTGTACAGTGCAGGCTTGAATTTATTTTTGCGTTTTTAGATTTCTCAGCTTACGGCCGGTTCCAAGATATGCGGCCGGCCGTAAGAGGAGATCCTTGCAGGGCCGTATAATAGAATCGCGAGTTAACAGAACCCCCGCAAGGAATCGCAGCCTTACGGCCGATTTACGGCCGGTAATAGAATGAGGGCCTATATGATTAATTGTGTCCAGTGTGTAAGGAGTTAAATGGTTTAGAATGTTGTGTGGTCGGTGGTAACTGTCAGAGAGGGGAGAGAGCAGTTGGCAGTTGAGTTTTTTCTGACAGAGAGAGAGATGTATTGGTGTCTCTGAGGGCAGTTGAAATAATGCTGGGTTGAATGTCTTAAAGTATCTATATATATGTTCCTAAGCCAAGGGAAGAAGACATATATTGAAGACAGATATGCTCCTATCTAAAAAGGGAGGTAAGAAGATAACCGCAATGACTTTATGAATGAAGTTGCTGTTATGATGCCTTATAGATGAGCCCTTGTCCACAGAAATAAAAACAGTTTCTGATTTCTTATAATGCTGAGCCTGCATTCCTATTCTTAAAGACTACATCTAATTTAGGAGACATCAGCTGTCTTAGTGAAGAGATCAAAAGAATCTGGTAGATCTGCTGGGTAGGTTTGGAAATAACAGCCTTATCAAGCCCGACTGAGAAGAAGTAGATCGTGACAGCTGGTGGCAAGCGGTGGAATCTCTTCATCAATAAGCTAAGACAAGCAGCATGTCCAGATATGACAGCATGTCCATTGAAGGCCTCAGGGACCTGTACCGGGAGAGAGGGCTCCACAGAACAGCGACCACCAAAAAGGCAGAGATGATCCAGGAACTCCTGCTGAATGATGAGTTCCGTCAGGTGGAGGAAAGACAGGAGACAGAGGAGGAAGGTGCAATAGTCACATCAGATCCAGCCCTTGCTCTGGAGATACCCTCTAATGAAGAGGAAGACATTTGTAAGAGATTTAAAAAGTGGAGGGCTATGATGCCGGCGAGTCTGTTCGGTGATCAGCTAATGGCCCTTCGGACCCAGATCAGCCGAGAGATCCAGCGAGAGAAACCACAGAGAGTTACCTGTCTGTCATCCGGTCCTACTGAAGTAAGGGATCCAACAGCAGCCAGGATAAAGACAGCGTATAATAGCTTTAAACACTTCTGTGATGAAAAGGGGGACATAGATGGGTTCCTCCAGGACTTTGATCAGCAATGTGAGCTACACCAAATACCCAAAGCCGAGTGGATTAGGCTTCTGGTCAGCCGACTAAGTGGAAGGGCAAGTGAAGCATTCAGAGCTATCCCTAAGGGTCAGCAGATGTATGAGGAGGTGAAAAAGGTGATGTTGGCCAGATATGCTGTGACCCCAGAAACCTATATGAAAAAATTTCGAACCTTGACCAGGGGTGCTGACGACACTTATACTGAAGTTATCTTTCGGATAAAGCATGCCTGACACAGTTGGTGGAAGGGGAAGGAGGTAACTACCCTGGAGAAAGCGATGGACTTAATACTGCTGGAGCAATTGTACTCAATTTGTCCTGAGAGGTTAAAGGTTTGGGTACAGGATCGAAAACCCACTACAGGGGAGGAGGCTGCTCATCTAGCAGATCGTTTTGAGGCTACTAGAGGTGAGACAGGAGTTAAGGGCCCCAGCAATGCTACTAAAGGGGGACCTCCAACTCCAGCACCTGTAACGTATTGCCCTATAGCCACCCGATCTAGCCCTGCAGCTCCACAAAGTGATAGTGGCCCTGGGGGAACCACAGGAGTGGCCCCTCGACCCACAGTACTTACCAGCTCTCGTCATGTCACTCGGAACACAAGGGGTTTGGAGTGCTATGGTTGTCACCAACCAGGGCATATGAAAAGAGAATGCCCCAATGTGCCTCGCAGGGTGGACAGCCACCCCACTAAGCCAGTCTACTATCTGGGGGAGTGGAATGTGGACATTGATGAGTCTGGAGTGACACAGACCAGACCCAGAGAGGTGGGCTTCTATTACCCCATCCATGCAGTGCAGACTGGTTCAGGAGGCAACAGTAACCAGCATTTCCAAAAGGTTTTGGTCCAGGGAAAGGAGGCAAGGGGATTTCGAGATACAGGAGCTGCAGTGACCGTGGTCCATCCGTAAATTGTACCACGTACAGCCATTCTTCCTAAGACCATGGAGTTCATGGTGGCTGAAGGCCAAAACATTTCCATCCCAGTCGCCCGTTTGCAGTTGGATTGGGGCACTGTGAAAGGAGTTTGTGAAGTCGGAGTTATGCATGGACTGCCAGCTGAGGTTTTGTTGAGCAATGATTTGGGGCATCTAGAGAGCCGATATGTCACTGCTGTGACCAGATCGCAAGCTGCCAAGGTTACCAGGGATGGTCCAAGCGACGAGATTAAGGCCGATCACCTGGAAACTGGGGTAAGTCCATTACCTGCTGGGTAACCGGGTTTGGGTTGGGCTACTGTAAGGGAAGTGAAGGTAGCATTATGGGAGGATGGGACCTTGGCTGGGGTTAGGCAAAGGGCTGACAAGCGAGAGAAGGGTCCTGAAGGAGATGAGTATGTGTGGGAAGAAGGATTGCTGTACAGAATTACCTCCGAACCTGAGGGAAATGGGATGAGAGAGGTTAAGAAGCAGATGGTAGTTCCCCAGGTTGCTAGAGATAGCTCACGAGGTACCCTTAGCTGGACACATGGGGGTGAAGAAGACACGGCATCGCCTTACTAGGGTGTTCTACTGGCCAGGGGTGAACAGCGATGTATCTAATTACTGTAATTCCTGTGATGCCTGCCAGCGCTATGGTCGCCCAGGAGGGGTACCCGCGTCCCTCTTCAACCATTACCAGTAATGGATACCCCATTTCAGAGAGTGGCTATTGACCTGATAGGACCCTTGGCTAGAAGCAGCAGGACTGGGAAGCAGTTCATTCTGACCATATTAGACTATGCCACCCAATATCCTGAAGCTGTTCCATTGTCTAAGATTTCAGCTACGAAGGTAGCAGAGGCTTTATTGGGGGTGTTCTCACGAATGGGGTTCCCTAAAGAGATCTTGTCTGACCGAGGTACCCAGTTTATGGCTAAAGTAACCCAACAGTTATGGAAGTTATGTGGGATCAAACACCTGAGTTCTTCCCCATATGCATCCTCCCCTGTATCTCTTTACTTCCTCCCTCATCATCCTCCCCTGTGTCTCTTTACCTCCTTCCTCATCACCCTCCCCTGTGTCTCATCCCCCCTTCCTCATCATCCTCCTACCTCCCTCATCATCCTCCTCTGTATCTCTTTACCCCCTCCCTCATCATCCTCCCCTGTGTCTCTTCCCCCCTCCATCATCATCCTCTCCTGTGTCTCTTTCCCCCCTCCCTCATCATCCTCCCCTGTGTCTCTTTCCCCCCTTCCTCATCACCCTCCCCTGTGTCTCATCCCCCCTCCCTCATCATCCTCCCACCTCCCTCATCATCCTCCCCTGTATCTCTTTACCCCTCCCTCATCATACTCCCCTGTGTCTCTTCCCCCCTCCATCATCATCCTCCCCTGTGTCTCTTCCCTCCTCCATCATCATCCTCTCCTGTGTCTCTTTCCCCCCTCTATCATCATCCTACCCTGTGTCTCTTTCCCCCCTTCCTCATCACCCTCCCCTGTGTCTCATCCCCCCTCCCTCATCATCCTCCCACCTCCCTCATCATCCTGCCCTGTATCTCTTTACCTCCTCCCTCATCATCCTCCTATGTGTCTCTTCCCCCCTCCATCATCATCCTCTCCTGTGTCTCTTCCCCCCTCCCTCATCATCCTCCCCTGTGTCTCTTTCCCCCCTTCCTCATCACCCTCCCCTGTGTCTCATCCCCCCTCCCTCATCATCCTCCCACCTACCTCATCATCCTCCCCTGTATCTCTTTACCCCCTCCCTCATCATCCTCCCCTGAGTCTCTTCCCCCCTCCATCATCATCCTCCCCTGTGTCTCTTCCCCCTCCATCATCATCCTCTCCTGTGTCTCTTTCCCCCCTCCCTCATCATCCTCCCCTGTGTCTCTTTCCCCCCTTCCTCATCACCCTCCCCTGTGTCTCATCCCCCCTCCCTCATCATCCTCCCACCTCCCTCATCATCCTCCCCTGTATCTCTTTACCCCCTCCATCATCATACTCTCCTGTGTCTCTTTCACCCCTCCCTCATCATCCTCCCGTGTCTCTTTTCCCCCTCCCTCATCATCTTCCCCTGTGTCTCTTCCCCCCTCCCTCATCATCCTCCCCTGTGTCTCTTTCCCCCTCCCTCATCATCCTCCCCCCTCCCTTGATGATAAGGGGGGAGGGAAGAGACACAGGGATAAGTGTGAGGGGTGTTAGGGTGAGGGGTGTTAGGGATAAGTGTAAGGGGTGTTAGGGTGAGGCATGTTAGGAATAAGTGTGAGGGGTGTTAGGTCTTAGGGATAAGTGTGAGAATGTTAGGGTTAGGTGTTAGGTTGATAAGTGTTATGGATAAGTGTGAGTGGTGTTAGGGTTAGGGTGAGGGGTGTTAGGGATAAGTGTGAGGGGTGTTAGGGTTAGGGGTGTTAGGGATAAGTGTGAGGGGTGTTAGGGTTGGGGTGAGGGGTGTTAGGGATAAGTGTGAGGGGTGTTAGGGTTAGGGTGAGGGGTGCTAGGGATAAGTGTAAGGGGTGTTAGGGTTATGTGTTAGGGTGAGGGATGTTAGGGTTAGGTGTTAGGGATACGTGTGAGGGGTGTTAGGGTTAGGGTTAAGGGTGTTAGGGATAAGTGTGAGGGGTGTTAGGGTTAGGGTGCGGGGTGTTTGGGATAAGTGTGAGGGGTGTGTTAGTGTTAGGTGTTAGGGTGAGGGGTGTTAGGGATAAGTGTGAGGGGTGTTAGGGTTAGGGTGAGGGGTGTTAGGGATAAGTGTGAGGGGTGTTAGGGTTAGGTGTTAGGTTGATGGTTGTTATGGATAAGTGTGAGGGGTGTTAAGGTTAGGGTGAGGGGTGTTATGGATAAGTGTGAGGGGTGTTAGGGTTAGGGTGAGGGGTGTTAGGGATAAGTGTGAGGGGTGTTAGGGTTAGGGGTGTTAGGGATAAGTGTGAGGGGTGTTAGGGTTAGGGGTGTTAGGGATAAGTGTGAGGGGTGTTAGGGTTGGGGTGAGGGGTGTTAGGGATAAGTGTGAGGGGTGTTAGGGTTAGGGTGAGGGGTGCTAGGGATAAGTGTAAGGGGTGTTAGGGTTATGTGTTAGGGTGAGGGATGTTAGGGTTAGGTGTTAGGGATACGTGTGAGGGGTGTTAGGGTTAGGGTGAGGGGTGTTCGGGATAAGTGTGAGGGGTGTTAGGGTTAGGGTGAGGGGTGTTAGGGATAAGTGTGAGGGGTGTGTTAGTGTTAGGTGTTAGGGTGAGGGGTGTTAGGGATAAGTGTGAGGGGTGTTAGGGTTAGGGTGAGGGGTGTTAGGGATAAGTGTGAGGGGTGTTAGGGTTAGGTGCTAGGTTGATGGTTGTTATGGATAAGTGTGAGGGGTGTTAAGGTTAGGGTGAGGGGTGTTATGGATAAGTGTGAGGGGTGTTAGGGTTAGGGTGAGGGGTGTTAGGGATAAGTGTGAGGGGTGTTAGGGTTAGGGTGAGGGGTGTTAGGGATAAGTGTGAGGGGTGTTAGGGTTAGGGTGAGGGGTGTTAGGGATAAGTGTGAGTGGTGTTAGGGTTAGGTGTTAGGGTGAGGGGTGTTAGGGATAAGTGTGAGGGGTGTTAGGGTTAGGGTGAGGGGTGTTAGGGATAAGTGTGAGGGGTGTTAGGGTTAGGTGTTAGGTTAATAGGTGTTATGGATAAGTGTGAGGGGTGTTAGGGTTGGGTGCTAAGGTGAGGGGAGGATGATGATAAGGGGGGAAGAGACACAGGGGTATCCTTGCAGTAGAGATCAAAAGAGTCCTTCAGAACTGTATTGCACACTGTGTACAGTAGCCTACTATGGTTTTCCCTATTGATGCAGTATCAACTACACACAGCCTCCTCTCAGTAAGACTGCAAGTTAGTTATGATTCCAAAATGGCTGCTGTCCATGAGGTAGAAGGCTCTGGAAGGGAATGTATGCTGCTGATTGGCTGAAATGTGTCTGCTAACTGGGACATGCAGGGTCAAAGTTTGCTCAATGATAAAGTATTGGGGGCGGGTCGAATATCGCATATGTTCGCAGTTCGCCGCGAACGAGAACATGCTATGTTCGCCGGGAACAGTCCGCCGGCGAACTATTCGGGACATCTCTTATCGTGACAATTTACCAGACTGATAACACATAATATAGATACAATTATAGTAATACAAGACATAGATACACAATTAGAGAGGCGACATCATCCACCCTGCCAAACCCCCACCCTATGTTTCAACATAAAAAAAAACATAAAACATACATATTTTTTCTATCATAAATATATACTTATACACTTTTTGATTTATCGTTATTTTCTTTTTGGGATTATTATGGAGGGAGGAGAGAGGAGGGAAGAGGAGTAAAGAAGAAGAGGAAGAGAGGAGGAGAGGAGAAAGCAGAGTGAGAGGGAGCACTGCGGAGAGAGGGAAGAGAAGGAGAGGGAGGGAGAAGTACAAAGATAGGGAGTGAAGGGGATAAGGGCTAGGAGTAGTAGTTCGGGGGGGCAGAATGTTAGGTAGAGGGAGGGAGGAATGACCTCATAGTTATAGGCACTATTAGTTCAGGGTCAGAGGGGGGGTCTGATCCTGGGAAGGTGGTAGTGGGGGAGAGGCACAGGCTTCAGGGACGGAGTAGGGAGCCCAAGATCTCCGTCTATAGTCGGGAGGACAGGACGCTGGGGGCAAGCACAGGGCATCTAACTACGTGCACGAGGAGATGTTGGTCCTCATCATTGCCATCTGTGCCTGCGTCACTCTCCTAATAGGAGGGAAGAAAGTAGAAGCTGCAGTTACCTAGGTTGGTTTTGTGAATAGAGATGTATGGTCAGTTAGGCATCGTTATGATAACAGGTGTGTCAAGGTCAGGAGGATGATACAAGAGGAGGCAAGAGCAGTGAGAGCTCCAAGTGGTGCCCCCCAAGTCACTGTACAGTATAATGGGTAAGAGAGGTTGCTGAATGAGATTAAGATTCAAGCGAAAATCACTGGAGCTCAAGGCCTGGTGGCCACACTGGATCCAGCTTCCTTGCCAGGAGAATATCATATACAACACAATATCCCCACATGTACACCACATGTACATCACACATATATAGACAGCACAAATCCCATGTAAATTCCGACCACCAATGAGAGTGATTTGTCAGCTCCTTGCATTTTCCCATGGATAGATGGGTAATCTATCCTTTGTCAAATCCAGGAAGCTTACATATTACTCTCAGAGCGTGCTCACCCAGTATAATATACAATATACATTTTTATATCATATTTTGCTATTTACTGCTTTCATAGAGTAACAGGTTATATTGCTAATTATTCATATCATATATACTGTAACAAATAGTCATTTTATTGTTTATACACTCTGCATATCATTTCTGTATTTGCACTATAATAAAAGACCGCTTTTTGACAGACTGTTAACCAAACTTTATAAGATTATATACACTGTTTATATGCTCCTATATTGAACTAACAGAATATAGATTGCATTAAAATAAATTGTTAATACACATTTTAAAAGTTTATATACACTACTTATTGATCTCTGTATTGATTTTAACCAAATATAAAGTGTGTTAAAACTAATTGTTATCCAATCATCCAAAAGAGATTGCAATAGACATCAGGTAGATTGTATATTGTGATCAAACGAAATATCAAAGCTTACAAGTGTAAACACGTATAATTGTTTATCCTTGATATTTACGATTACCCCTCAAAAAATGCTATCTCTTCACACAGCGTATACTTGTCTATAAATTGATCCTCAAACTCAATTAATCTATACATTGTAATATTTTAAGAAACTAATAATCTATACAGTGTAATATTTATTTCATAAATATAGGTGTGTGTATTTTTAATCACAACATAATTTAACTTATGATGGGAAAAAGAGAGATAGAAGTCTTCTACTGTAAATAAAAAATAGTACATTTGTGTTCACATTTGGACGTCTAAAATATATTTAATAAAACGTATTTCCTACTCAGAATCTCAAGAAATACAGTTATTGCAGTGCACTCTGGAAAACTTGGAAGGGACATGCAAACCAGTCCACAATGCATTCATCACAAATTAAAGATTTCTATGTTATATACATGTGCCACTTTAAATGAACTAGATGGCTTAATTAGGCATTGATCATTAATATGTTATTCAATGACTAAATATTAAATTTCCTTTAAAATTTAAGACTCAGTGGCTGCTGGTCTTCACCCATTATAAGTTCAATGTGGAGGGGACTCTCAGCCCTATTAAATTCCCTCAACGTGTAAAACCGTAGCCCATAACGTAGCCGCAAGACTTACGGCTATTAAATCGGCCCCGTAAAGCAACCCGCTAACAATATGCAGGTTACAGGCGGAAAAACCCTACGGGACTTCGAAATTTGAACTCCGCTTCCGCAAATCCTTCGATCTGTCAATCGCCATTAAAGTGCTATGAATCCACTAGCGTTCAAACGCGTAACCCGCAAATGGAGCCAAAAAGTCAGCAAGTATTAGAGAGGATCAACAAGGGGGTTAAAGTCCTATCACTAGCACTGTAAATGCAAATATCAACACACTACTGTATTTATAATTAAAGGGAAAGTGATGTTAGGTATTAGAATTAATAGCACAACATTCTCAGGCTCGCAAATCTGCAATATAAAATACTTTTGTTTCTGTTTAATTTCAGTGTTATATAGATCCTGGCAATCAATGTGTTAATACATAAAATGGAACTTGCATGGACTAGAATATCATATTTACTGATTTATTAATATTGCATTATTTCTGGAATGTGGGTCCGATCGAAATTCTTAATTGAAACCCATAAGGCGTTGAAATCTAACCTCTATTTTTCAGTGACGTAATGATGACGATCTCTTTTGCCATTGGCTCTGTCTAAACCTGTAACTACGGGTTTGACTAATTGATCATTTTCACGGCCGCACATGCAACGTGCGCAAGAACGCGCTTGCATCTACGTAACTTGCAGCATGTTGGAATTTAATACCTCTGTAACGCAGCCAAATTTCAAGCTCGCAGCCTTTGCAAGTGTGTTGATGCCGCTACAGGCTTCGAATTTAATAAGGCTGCAAATCTAGCAGACAACTGCTACATTTTCAGTACACAAGATACATTGATTTCCATTGGCAGGATACTTGTGGTGTTAGAGGTTTATCTTGACAGTGAACTTTTACTGTTGGGGCAGCAAATCCCCCACTCTCTCCTTAATTGCCATATCAGGGTGGAGACAAACACTCGGAGGCTGATTCTCTGATCTTAAAAATGTATTTTATAGTGAATATGGCTATTATATCTTATTAAATATGATTTTATTATTGATCGATGCATAATTAAATTCCGATCTTGTCTTCTTGTCTTGGTAGGACATTACAGTTGTCCATTAATAGTCTTGCCAGAGTTTGCTCATTAGCATTTTTGGTGGGAAAAAGTTCAATATAAATGATCAAGTGAAAAAGTAAAATGTTTTCCACTTCTGCTCTGCTTAATGCTATAATTGTATTACATGCCCCTAGAATCCTTTTAAAATCTGCACTTTTAGTGGTTCTTGATGGAATTGAAACAGTTATACGAGTCAAAGTAATTAGCAAGACATCAGAGCTCTTTGAAGCAAGTATTGCTGAAAAAAGGACATTTAATGAATATAATAAGTACAAAGGACTAAATAAAAGAAAAATAACAGATCTGTTACTTAATTCTCAGCAATTTTTATTTTATTCAGTGTGTGAATCTTTGTTGTTGTGATTCAAGGTATTAACATTTTAATTCTAAAAGAAACATATTTTATTCCTTTGCAATTCACTGCTAAAAAAGCAATGTATCTAGATTTTGTGCATGTATTCAAGTATGAGTAAAGTTTATTAAAGTAACTTTTTTCCAGATAACAATGATAGAATTCAAAGCATCTCCCGTCTGAAAGAGTCTCTTAACGTGGAAAGTACTGGAATTTCAGACATGACAAATAAATGGTTTACTGTGGCTGGTGACAGGCTTGTAGCAGATCAACTGCAATGCAGAAATATATCGATTATAGGTAAGTTCTCTATTCTCTTTGATATACAATATATTTCTTTTGAAATACAGTCAATTTATGAAGATCTCAACATTAGTACAATTAAGGCAGGACAATGTAACAACCCATCATTAAAAGCATTTATTCACAGTTGTTCTATGGCATTATTGTAAATAAATGCTTTAAATGAAGTGCAATAAAACCCATGATCTTTATTAAAATTAATGCTCTCTGGTATAACCTACATCTACTTTTATTTTATTGTATTTAATGTCATTAGTCATGCCATATGTGCAATGAATGATGACAAAGTAAAATCCTTTGGGTGTGGACGGTGGCATGTTCCAAGCATTTTAGTGAGGAGAAAACCAGTTCTCCCAGATTTGTTTGTAATACCCTAAACAATGTCTAGACTCAAACAGGAATACTTGGACAGAATAAATAAACTTGACATGCCAACATGATTATTTGAAAAGATGTCAAGAAACAAGATGGAAGAATTTCTGAACTATACATGCTGAAGAGTAGGAAAGTGTCCTTCTTCCTGATATGTTTTTTTTGTAAGAAATAGCCTATCATAATACTTTTAGGTGTATGAATCACCAAAAAAATGTGGGACAAGTGGGGAACATGGTGAAAGGCTGAGTTAAGCATGGTTAGACATTAACAGCCTTATTAAATTGCAATTCGGCAAATTCTAAAGGGCTCTATATAAGCTCATAGCATTTTTTTTTTACAGAAGTTTTTAGTTCGTGAAGACCTTGCTTTTGGATAGAAGTTCACAAACTAAAAACTTCTGTAAAGAAAATATACTCTGTGCTTATATAGAGCCCTTTAGAATATGTCGAATCAAAATTTAATAAAGCTGTAAATACCTCCAAATCCTATGTTGTTTTTGGAGGCCTTTATGAAAAGAGTATAAACTTCAACCAAGTTTGAGAAATAGCTTATATAGAAAACAGACAAAATGGTAATATTATCTCCACTTTTATAATTGGCATTTCTACCCCTGTTTGATAAAAATACCCTTTAGATTATAGATAAACTTCTAAAAAACAATATTAAGAAAATTACTCAGTTTGCTTTAGGGAAAAGAGCTAGCAATCTGGAAGATGCTGGTTGTTTTTTGGCTGAAGTCCCATGAGGACTGCATGAGCATGCATGGCTATGACTGATGGAGGGCATAGTAGGTACTGGGTTTAGTATTATAACACATAGATAGGCATGTTGTAAACTTTAGAGAACGAGAAACAGAGTGAAAATGAAGATGAACAAAAAATTCATAGTTTGTTTTTATAGCAGAGAATGAAAAATGGAGATTGGGGAGAGAGATGAAGTTTGAAGAGTATATTTGTCTATTTCCAGCTTTCTATCCAGTTATGAAATATTGCTAAGAATTATTCTAATATTTTATATAATAGCTGAAAATAAGCTGTACTGAATTTGAACAAACAAAGGACTATGAGCCCTTTTCTATTTGAGCAATGTAAATTGCTTTGCTACGTAATTTTGGCTGCAGAAGCTTTTTATTGTAACGTTGCACACATATTTAATGCGGTTCACTCACAATATTACAGATCTCACCCAGCATCCATAAACCAAGTTCTTGTTAGTGATATTGAGTGGGGTGTATTAGATGATGCTTGCAAAGTTACACCAATCATCACAATATTACAGATTTTCTTACTGAGCCACAGTCGTACGAACCAATAGAAATCAACAAATGTAAAAGTGATTGACGGTCATTGATCATATATTTGCCAGTCTCCTGCCCCAGTGTTGACTGTGTTGTAGATTTTCACAAACTAGCACACAGGTCCTGCAGCTGGAGGTTATTGGATATTGAGAGAGAGAGAGAGAGAGAGAGAGAGAGTAGGCAATTTGAAAGGCTGGAGAGCATGGGCCCGATTCAATTGCCCAATTCATAAATTAATACACAGTTAAAATCACTCTTAATATTGCTACATATTCGGCAAATGTTACTTATTGGCACTAATGAATTCTTAAGTTAATAGAATGCATATAAACATTTATAAAACAACACCCAAAGCCAAATTATGAGTTCAAGGCATTTGCAAGTAGCTAATTGAATAAGGCTACATGTTATTACATACTAGCGAATTGCCCGTCAAAAAATTACGGCAATGGAATTGTAAGGTAGCTAATGTTTTGTGTGTACTACTGAAATATATAATACAAATGAATAAATGAATATACTTGACCTATTTTGAAGCATTGTGTTGAAGAGCTGCAATCTGTTTTGATGTTGCTGCAGCATTAGTGGTGTGGAGCTGCTGTGTAAGCGTGGTGAATTTGTGCAGTGCAATAGTGTGCGTACGCGAGACGAAACCGTTAGCGTAGTTGTGTAGTTCCGCATTGTTCTAAAATGCCGGCTAATGTGTGGTATGCGTCTGTAGTGGAATATCCATAGGTGTTTTGGGGTGTTTTGCGTGTTTCTTGTGGTGTTTTGCGTGTTTAGAGTGCTGTAGCCTCGTTTTCGTTTTGTTCGTCTGCCATTTTTTCTCTTGCTTAGAGCATTTTTTAGTGTCTAAACTCTTTTATTATGAGTTAAATGAAGGTGTAACTTTATTTATTGCTGTAGGTAAGCTTTTTATGTATGTGTTGTGTGTATTTATTGTGTTTGTCATTTTTTCATGTCCGCGGGTTGCGGACGATTTTTGCGAGTCCGTAATGTGTGTTAACGTGTCTCGTATGTTGTTTGCGTTGCAACGTAAAGTTTGCGAGGGTTGCAGTTGCTTCGCGAGGGCCGCAGTTGATACACACACAATATACACACACAATATACACACACATTATATATATATATATACACACACACACATTATACATACACACACACACAATATATACACACAATCCACACAGACACAATATCTATACACACACACAATACACATTATATACATACACATGGTGTTAATGATCAGTGTATAATTAGTTTATATGGCAGCTGTCAGTGATTGCACATCTTCCTCAGACCACATTATCTCCCTGTCACTCACAGTCAGCTACCCAGGCCCGGCTCCTCCAGCTCTGAGGCCTGCTCCAGTCCGCGGATCCAAGGTGTTTCCTGTTCCCCAGGCCGGCCTAGCCCTGCCTCCCCAAGGTATCCGCACTGATCAGAGCTCGGAGCTCCGTGCGTGGCCTGAACCTCCGCCACTACCCGCGCTCTCACCACATTCCCGCGGGATTGCCGGGCTCCGGGATGGTGCGGCTACTGGCAGTGGCGGCGTCTGGCTCCCCCTCCGGAACCCCAACCGGGGACTGGGCGGCCCTGCGCGGGGCATTGTGGGGAGGAGGTGGCTGCTTCATCGCAACAACAGAGGCCCTTGCACGCAGCCCTCGCTATGCAAGGGCCGCGGCTCGCTGTGCGAGCAGCGGGTTCGGCTAGTGGCAGTGGCGGCGTCTGGCACCCCATCCGGAACCCGAACCGGGGCATTGTGGGGAGGAGGTGGCTGCTTTATCCCAACAACTGAGGCCCTTGCACGAGCGAGGGCTGCGGGCAAGGGCTGCAGGCAAGGGCCTCATTTGCTGGGATGGAGCGCCGAGGGCCGCTGGCTCGCTATGCGAGGCCGCAAGCGTGAGCAACAGGTCGTACGCTGCGGGCAAGGGCCTCAGTTGCCTTCGGCGCTCCATCCCAGCAACTGAGGCCCTTGCCCGCAGCCCTCGCCCGCAAGCGTGAGCAACGGCCCGTACGCTCACAACTATATATGTGATTTTTTTGTCTTATATTCGCTAAATATTACTTTATACTTACCAGACTGATAACACATAATATAGATACAATTATAGTAATACAATACATAGATACACAATTAGAAAGGCGACACCATCCACCCTGCCAAACCCCCACCCTATGTTTCAACATTTAAAAAAACACATAAATCATACATATTTTTTCTATCATAAATATATACATATACACATTTTGATTTATCGTTACTTTCTTTTTGGGATTATTATGGAGCGATGAGAGAGGAGGGAAGAGGAGTAAAGAAGAAGAGGAAGAGAGGAGGAGAGGAGAAAGCAAAGTGGGAGGGAGCACTGCGGAGGGAGGGAAGAGAAGGAGAGGGAGGGAGAAGTACAAGGGGATGGAGGGGATAAGGGCTAGGAGTAGTAGTTCTGGGGGGGGGGGGGCAGAATGTTAGGTCCAGGGAGGGAGTATATCATCAATGCCATCTATGCGTCACTCTCCTAACAGGAGGGAAGGAAGTAGTAGCTGCAGTTACCTAGGTTGGTTTTACGAATAGATATGTATGGTCAGTTAGGCATCATTATGATAACAGCTGTGCCAAGGTGAGGAGGATGATACAAGAGGAGGCAAGAGCAGTGAGAGCTCCAAGTGGTGCCCCCAAGTCACTGTACAGTATAATGAGTAAGAGAGGTTGCTGAATGAGATTAAGATCCAAGCGAAAATCACTGATGCTCAAGGCCTGGTGGACACACCGGATCCAGCTTCCTTGCCAGGAGAATATCATATACAACAAAATATCCCCACATGTACACCACATGTAAATCACACATATATAGACAGCACAAATCCCATGTAAATTCTGACCATCAATGAGAGTGATTTGTCAGCTCCTTGCTTTTCCCCATGGATAGATGGGTAATGTCAAATCCAGGAAGCTTACATATCACTCTCAGAGCGTGCTCACCCAGCTGAGCATAGATATCACCCAGCATGCTAGTATCAACTCCTTTACATAGGAGGCCTCCACCACACACTCGTAGCCTGACCCCTCCTCACCTCCCTCCATGCCTCCATTTCCTCAGGTGCTGTTGCCTGGTGAGGGGATGTCTCCCCCTGCAAACCTCCCTCATCTAGGGAGAAGGCTAGGTGGCACAGGGGTGGGGGCGCTGTATCCAGTCAAAGGAGGAGATATGGGGCTACACCTAGGATCTGACTTTCTCAACAGCACTCCTCAGTGACAATTTATTGGTCCAAATGTTAATCATAATCAGTCATAATCTAGCTTGGTTACAGAGTAGAGGATCATGACCTACATAATGGTGATATTTTGTAACCATGTGGCCCAACATGACATGATACATGATCCTCTTCTCTGTGGATATGTAGGGGTATGTTTAACCAATTGATGAGTACTAAGGAATGCCATTGAGAAGAAATTGTGCAGTTTTTTTTATTTTAGGCACAATTCAGGTTTATGAAGGCACCCTGTTTATCTGCAAGCAGTGCTACCAAATAATATTCCGTCAATTACATTCCCCCAGCAGAAGGACCGCACACGCCATTAACTAAATAAGATATCATGCAAATATGGCTTGGGACTTGCAAAGTCTGACAATAGCATGTTAATCAAAGCCAGCATTAATACATGAGTTAGATAATCATGTCATCCTGACATCAATATGAGAACAGATAATTTTGTCTGATGTAAGTAACATACAGTATGGCTGCTAAGCATTGTGTCCTCTCAATATCAATGGGTACGTGGTCATACTTATGGTATCATAACAATCAGTTATAATCTGATAACACCTGTATACAACAAAAATGGGACATCAATGTGGCCAAACAATACCACAAAGAAATTGTGATAGTACTATTGGACCACTGACTGTGGTAACAGCTAAGCATTCCTTGTGGGGTGCCACATCATTACTAATGGTCATGGTACGTGATTTCTCATGACAGATACATAATGTTTGCACTGCTTGTATATGAAGATCAGCTTAGGTGGTTTATTGTTACAGGTCCTCATTCAATTGCGATTTGGCCAATTGAATAAAGGTCTAAATAAGCACATAACATATTTTTTTTTAAAGAAGTTTTTAGTTAGTGAAAACCTTGCCTTTAGATAGATGTTTACTAACTAAAAACTTCTTTAAAAAAATATGTTATGTGCTTTTTTAGACCTTTATTCAATTGGCCAAATCGCAATTGAATGAGGGCCTTAGTGTTTAGCACTACAGCATATAGTACGTATAGGTATGGCTAGATTTTCTCTTCCTATTTTTTAGATTATGAGCACCCTTTTTTCACATTTCTTATTTTCTGAACACACTCCATGTATAATTGAATTGGTTTACGTAATCCATGAGTTAATGCATCTGTGTAATGGAGCAGATGATGACATGATGTATGTACTATGCACATTCCTGGTTACTTCTATTATAGGGAGTGTTGAATTATAAGATTTTTATTCATCTAATTATGGTTAATGTGGTGTAATAACCACATGTGATTTTAGTAGATGCAATGCATAATAATTATTATACAGTATTACCTTGACCACTTTAAGTTTTTCCCATTTTCCCAAACAGCCTCTTGTCCTCTCGGATCTGCGCACACCACACCCATGATATTAATTGACTAGTTGGATACGTTTATGACTGTGCTCTGTGTATATAATAATCAATGATATTGTTATACCATTATTGATTATTCTATGTCTTTCAAATGGTTACTGATTTTGGACATTAACTTTTACTTAATAATAATATTTTTGTATGATGATCATCATCCTGCATTCCTGTAAATATATGTCTGCATGTCACTTAACTTATATTGATTAATAACTGATGTTGTTATAGACAAGTGTTTACACTTTCTATGTTCAATCTGATGTTAATTTCTTAACGTTTAGCATCAATTTATAAATTGGTGAACAATACACCTGAAGCCTGCACAAAGAGTGACATGATTATGTAATATATATCCTTCTTGTCATTCAAATACATTGTTATGTAAACAATCCAGCCCATTACAGTGACACAAGCATTGTTTACAAGTGATCATATTTTAATATGTCCAAAGTGTGTTTGAGCACTTATTGTAATGTTATTATAACTAATACTTTTATAAATTTACATTCTGACACTGTTGTGCATCACCATTACACTGAAGGGTTGTTTGCCATATGACATTTATTATTAATACTTAATTGATACATTAACACTAGCTGTAATTTCACATAATTATTCTTGGTATGCATCTTGCCACATGCACAATAGTGTGGGATTTGACAGGACAGTTGTACCCATGATTCCAGTTGATGGAGGTAAGTTTCCTGTTGCTCCATGTGCCTCTCTAGAGCCTCCTTATGTGTTTGGTGGCCCATGATGACATATCTCACACTACAGTGTAAGAGTCACAAGGTTATTGTGTAGATGACATACCTTCCCATGGATGTGATATAGATGATCACTGTCAGTACTGTGCTGTGGTGAGAATCACTACTGCTGTTGAATATTGTTTGGGGTGTGTTTATCCCTTTAATAGTCAGTGCTTCAGAGCAACTGTTGTGGTCCATGTGTGTTTCATGATTGGTATTAACCTCATGTGTACTATGTACAATGCAATATGTTAAAATGAAGGGTGTTGGGGTTCCAATATATTTATAATGACTCTAATATATTAATGTATATATATGTAATGTCCACATTTGTGTCTCTGTGACTGCAACATGTCATTTCTAATACAGTTATGTGCTTTTATGCTATTTAGATATGTACTTAACTGCTATAGCTGGCTTTTAGCGATACATTATATGTTCCCAATCAATGGGAAATCTTGCCGTAATTTGCGGGAATGAATTGTCCATAGTCATTAGGGGTAGCTCACTCGCAATCATGCTGAGAGGGGTGAATAGAATAGCTAGGGAAAGTTATTGAGCACTTTTTGTCTGTGTAACTTTACGAAATAGGGAATTGAATGAGGCCTTATGTGATACACTGTAAAATCTAAAAACATAGAGGCACAAAATGATCATTTAGATAATATCGAAATAGTGCTATTTTAAATTATATCACTATTAAAAAATGTTTTTTTTTAAGTTTCACAACCTTTTTTTTTCTACTACCGAATATGGTATTAATGCTAATTTGCAGTATACCCAGAAATCCATTGCAGTAGCTTTTTTTTCCCCTATGTTAGAAGTTTATGGTAATCTTTTCACTTGCAATATTACGGCAATCAGCCCACAGTCATGAATCCAGTCTTATCCGCAAGAGGTTTCAGTGTAGGGAATACCCATACCAAGCTTTATGGATGAGAGACGGCTCCAAGAACCAATAGAAAGAGAGAATGTCATGAGTATTATAATGAGAGAGAATAACTGCTGTAATTGTTGCTAGGAAACATTATATTTATATATATAAATATATTATTTTTTGGTACTAATATTTTTTTAAATTAAATACATGTGACAATTGTATTTATATCTTTATTTATATGTTTATTTTGTGTGTATAAATCATATATATATATATATATATATATATATATATATAGACAATGCTTTAGAGCATTTGTTCCTAGGCAATGTGATTTCCTGATATATATTAACCCCTTGAGTACTGGGTTGTGTGTGTTGTTCTATACTGGAGATTAGGGCCCTCATTCAATTGCAATTTGGCCAATTGAATAGGGGTCTAAATAAGCACATAACATATTTTTTTTAAATAAGTTTTTAGTTAGTAAACATCTATCCAAAAGCAAGGCTTTCACTAACTAAAAACTTCTTTAAAAAAAATATGCTATGTGCTTATTTAGACCCCTATTCAATTGGCCAAATCGCAATTGATTGAGGGCCTAGGTTTTTAGTGTGCTTCAACTACAAGGGTGCTTTATCTTCTTTTTCTTGTCGCTAATATAATACAGCAATGTATTGACCCATGTCAAAGTATAAATGTACCCAATTCAATTTATACCTTTAGCAACCATATTCTCTTAAACTACAATTACTTATTTAAAAGACATAAATAAAAAAAATATTTTCATTGGCTAATTCTGTACATTTATATTTGTGTACTTTCATTTTCCAGCAAAATTCAATATTATTATCAGACCATGGAAGAAGGAATTCCCTGTAATTTTGGAAAATGCTTTGGACCAACGCTGTGTCTCATATAGACAATCTGGTGGAATTCGATTAAAGGTTAGTTCTGCTCTCACTATGATTTTATAAAGTTATGTATTTGAACCTGCAACCATTACAACACTATATATATATATATATATATATATATATATATATATATATATATATATATAAACATCTATAAATATATAAAACTTCTATGCCTCAATAACATATTACTGAGTCCCATAAATATAAAAATAATTTTTGATAAAGATAAAATACCATTTTAAGCTACTTCAACCCTACCTTTGATTGTCAATAAAGTATATAATAGCATACCTGAAATAATACACATTCTAAAATAGATTTGGCTTTAAAAACAGAGTGTGTTGGTGTAGGGTTAAGTGTTCTGCCTTAATAATTTGTTACAGGTTTGATTCCCCTGCCTTCCACGTGTTTTTTTGTTTAACTAATGTCCTTATTTATTTATATATCTTAATCATATATGTGTTGATAAATACATTAGTCAATTAAAAAAAGAAGTGGAAGGTATTGGGTTTAAAGCATTGATAACATTTAATGAAATAGCACACTGCCCACACATCAACACACTCTAGTTTAAGTAAAACTAATTATTTATCCCTGTCCAGTTTCTCAGAGTGCAGTGCGACAATTGTATTTCTGGGAATTCTGAGAAGGAAATACCTTGTTTAACTTATTTTTACACATTACAAATTTGAACACAAATGTAGTATTTATTTACTGTACTCTGCATGGTGGAGGGCTTCTATAACTGTTTTTCCCACCATAAGCTAAATGATGTTGTGGTAAATAGCCTTTGTACAAAATGTATTGCACAAGAGCCTACATCAATTCGAGACTTGTAGTTACAAAAGTACACATTTTTAAGTGAGAGTGTTTTCTTTCAGTAATGTTAAACATGTATTCTATTACATTCACTCATAATATTACTTACATCCCCACAACTGGTAAACCCAAGCCTTGTAAATAAAGTTACAAGGCTTAAGATTACAATAAATGGTGTGCTAAGTAGTATTACATTCTTCTGCCACCTATGAGCTGATGTTAGAGCCTCCACCTTCCGCAAATGCGGCTCCTCGCTTCGCGAGGGTCCGCATTTGCGGACCAAACTGCGTTCCTCGCTATGCGAGCTAGCAAAGCGTGACGACGATTCGTAGTTTGACAACTATTATATGTGATATATATGTATATGCCTATATATATATATATATGTATATACCTATATATATATATATATATATATATATATATATATGTATATACCTATATATATATATATATATATATATATATATATATATATATATATATATATATACACTTATATATATAGGTATATACATATAAATATATATATATATATATATATAGGTATATATATATACCTATATATATATATATATATATTCATATATATATATATATATATATATATACACCTATATATATATATATATATATATATATATACCTATATATATATATATATATATATATATATATATATATACCTATATATATATAAATATATACCTATATATATATATATATATATATATATATATATGTATATATTTATAAATATTTATACACACATATATATATGTATGTATATATATATATATATATATATTTATATACATATATACATATACAAATAAACATATATATATATATATATATATATATATATATATATATATATATATATATATAATTATTTACTTTATTTTGATCAAAAGAAGCTCTCCAACGTACAGAGTACAGAAAAACATATTACATGTGTAAGCTAATGTCTAAAAATTATTTTAAAAACATATTTCCTCATGTTTCCCAGAAATACAGTCAGTGTCCTGCACTCTGGGAGACTGGGAGGGGCCTGCAAATGAGGATAAAATGTATTTTACTTTTAAACCCAAAGGACCATTTTATACATGGCTCCTTTTACGCATTTGCTTGCTGTATTACACAGCTTTTATGCAAAGCACATGATTGCATTATGCACAAGCCAGGAACCCACCCATAGCAGCACTTTTTATTAAAAAATATCTTTATTTCTACATATATACTATATATATATATATATATATATATATATATATATATATATATATATATATATATATTTCAATATATATTTCAACAAAAACATTCATGCTTTCTTCGAACTGTGACGCAGCACAGGTATGATAGCAATGCAATCCAAAGCTTAAACTTTATTGATACAGCATAGTTTATGCATTACAGTAAAAATACGGCGATATACATAAATCATTCTTTATTAATATATACAACACATATTAGCATACATTACAAGGCAAAAAATATGGCACAATACTTGAATTTACCTTTATTACTACATCTGCATAGAAATAAACACGCATGGGGATGTGGGAATGGAGTGGCATGAGTACTGGTATGTGGCAGTATGGGCTGAAGGCAGCAGTGAAGGTGATGGGTCAAGGGACTGAAGTTGGGCCAGAGACAGGGGAGCTTTTAGTCCTCGTCCTCGGGGCTGTCAAGGATGGAGTAGTCTCTTACCAGAGTGAGAACCAGCCTACGACAGTCTTGGATGTCACCTTGATTCTCTTAAGTAGCAGGCAGTTTCTGGCAAACCAAAGGGCATCTTGAATAGCCCCAACACTGTGTGTGTTAGGAAACAGTCCATTAAGTACCAAGTGATAAGATAAATACTTCATTGGCACACAGTCATCCTCCAGACTGCCCAACGAGGCCTGAGCAAAAGGGCACTGCCAAAATACATGCATAGATGTTTTTTTCTGAGAAACAACTTCTAGAGCAGTGTCTGTAACTGTGTGCATGAACTGTCTCAGAGTGATATTCCCCTGAATGACGATCCATGCAGTATCCTTGTGCCTGTTGGTAAGTCTTTTTGATGAAGCATTTTTCCAAACAAGTTCAGCAGTTTTGGCTGGGAGGCCAGGAACTAATTCCATAATGTCCTTACTTCTCAAAAGTATGTAGATAATCTTTGGGGTCCACATGTCAGGCTTAATGCTCTTGAGCTAGTGCTCACTAACAAACTGTCCCACATCCTGGTAGAACCATGGGGTGATCCAGTTGTAGGGAAGAGTGCTGTCCCACTTGTCTCACTCAAGGCCTCTCCAGAAGGGTAACAAGAAGAAACAGGACATAGCCACTCCTGCAGATGCCTGGTCACTGTCTTTCAGAGTCCTGTACACAGAGTTGTATGCAAAGAAAGAAATGCAGAATGGTAGGGATGTTGGTTCTTTGCCCCCTTTTTGGTTCCTTGCACATCACTGTGCGCTTTACTCTGTCCATCTTTGAGCACTAAATGAATGAAAATGCCATGGAAATGGCCCAGCAAGCAGTTTACAAAGAGGGCCAAACTTGGGCAACATACCGCAGAACAGGAAGGATCTAATTTCGAAGGATAAGTAGAAAGATTCTTGAGGCTCCACAGTCCAAACTTATGCTGTACTCTGGCCAGTCTCTCCTCCAAGCATTTCAGGGACACATCATCTCCACCAAACAAGACAAAATCTTGATGAGGTCTGCTTTGATGAGGAAAGACAGTGGGGTAAAAGTTAGGTGCCGCTCACCAAAAAGAACAGTCTCTGACTTCCTGCAGTTGACTCTTGAGCCTAAAGCTATGCCAAAGTCCTCACACACCTGGACCAGTCTTTTTACTGACTGAGCAGAAGAAGGTGACTTTATCCATGTTGGATGAATACTTAACTTGTTGTCTGCCTGGACCATGTGCAGTGATCCCTCTGATCTCTGGTCTCCTTCTATTGTAGTCAAGAAAGAGATCTTTACAACAAACAACGAGAAGAGATGAAAGAGGACATCCCTGTTGGACTCCAGACAGTACAGGGAAGGGGTAGGTCTTCCAACCATTCCCCAGCACAGTGCTGACAATATCCTTATACATGAGGCTGACATAGTAACAGAACACCTCCCCCAGACCAAAACTCTGCAACACCTTGCCCATGAGACAGATGGTAAAAGCCCTTTTCCTGATCAAGGCAGACCAGGGCCACAAATATACGGCGGCCTTGGATGTAATGGAGGGCATCTGAAATGAGAGCAAGCCTGGCTGCTATTCTCTTCCCTTGAATCCCACAGGTCTAATCCGGGTGGTTAAACTGCCATTTTACAGCCTTTAGCCTGCTTGATTACCCATTAGCAAAGATCTTGTAGTCCAAATTGAAGATTTCCAGTTCTTGAGGTCAGTGCCTTTTCAGACTCTTTTGCCTCTTCCATCTCCTCTCTCACATCCCAACCATGCAGCTCCAGCTCTTATAGGGCGGATGATTGTGCAGCCCTCTGCAGTCACTCTTCCTGTCACTTGACAGACACCTGACATGTGCCTGGAAAAAACGGCGTGACTTGACTTTACCAAACTTCCACCACTGAGCTACAAACACTTTTCATCATGCCCCACTGCATACACACCCTTACATTTCTCCACTATCTCCTCCATTTCCAACAGAGCCCTGTGGTCAGAGAAGAAACAGAGAACCATACCATGCCGCCTGTGCTTCAATGCCTTGGAACTGAAAAGAAAGTCAATTTGAGAATGCACTGAACCATCAGGATGGCTCCAAATATAGTTTACAGAGCCTGCCCCTGTGGAACCCACGCGTCCTGCAAGAATGCCTCCACAATCATCTCCCTTAGAAGCCTGGAACTAGCATCCAGTTTCCCAGAGCTATTTGTTCTCAGTTGAAGTCACCGCCTACCACTACTGTCCTGGTGGTAATAAGCTGGGGTCTGAGGCATTGAAAGAATCCCATGCTCTCATTTTTGTCAGTGGAGACATAAAGATTGATTGGCTTAACAGACTTACCTGCCCACAAATGATCAGTAAGCAGCCACAGACAAGCTCATAGACCATATCAACTGTGAAGCTTGTACCCTTGATCAAAATGGCTATGCTAGCAGCCTTAGAGTTGCCACCCCCAGACTAATAGGAGAGGCCATGAGAGCACTACCTAGTGTGGTACCTGTACGACTGAGAAAAAGTTAAAGCACATTCCTGCAGCATATAAACATCACAGCTGTGACTATCAGGAACAGATGAAATACACTGTCTTCTAAGCTGATGCCTACTACTCCTGAAATTGATGGTAACTATAGAAATAGATGCCATAATGATAAATAAAAGGTTAGTTAAACAGACCAATACATTTAGTTACCTCTCCTTTCTGTTGGCTGTGTTCCACCTCCCTGTAGTTTCTGTTCCTGTTTCTGTAGTGGAAACAAGAACAGCAGAAGAAACTTCAGCAGCTGGGGATTTTGTTATAGCTGTCTGTAGTAGGTGGGTGGGAAAGAGAAGTGATAGACAGGGTTTCTGCCACTGCAACTGCAACCTGGGTCATCGTTTCTGGGGTGAGGAGGTGACTTGGAGGGAGGCCTCTATTGTAAGGGAAGCTTTGGATGGGGGAGTGGGTGGGACAGTAGGAACATGAGTCATTGCAGGGGTTGCTGCTTGGGATGCCTTGTATAGGCTTCCCTCCCTTGGTAGGGACAGGGATGCCTTTTTTTACATGTTTCCTTGGCTTTTGCAGTGTTTCTAGCAGAAAAATATGGTGCTGGTCCTGTAGTTTTCAGGCGTTTTCTGACCGCTGCTGCATAGCTCTTGTCTCTCTTACTGCAATTCCTGAAGATGTGGGTAGTGTTTTCCACAGAGGTTGCATGTCTTTTTCCTGGGGCAATCTTTGGTCTGATGCCCTTTGACTTTGCAATTGATGCAGGCTTTTTGGGTGCAATCCTTCCACTGATGTCCCGTCTTGCTGCATCTCCTGCCGGTCTAAGGCTGGTCTGCATAGTACAGTGTACCATGGGAATTCCATAAGGAAAAGGAAGAGGGGAGGTGTTGAACACCTTCTCTCACCTGATGGTCAGCCTTAAGGCATACAATTATGGAGTATTTACCTGCCCAGTAGCCCAGGCTTTTCAGGATTCTGAAGGGAAGGCTTCCTCAAGGTGCAGAAGTGACTCAGAAAGGTGAGGGTTCCTCATGGCCATTGTAATCTTGCATTCCTCTTTCTGGCTAGGACAGTTCATGTAGAACTTAGAGAAGGGCTGCTCCTGGGATTTAGACAGCACCATCCCCCAATACCTCTTGCAGGCTCCAATGGAGACAAAAGTGATGAGGAAGAGTACCCCAAAGAAAGCCTGTGTGTAGTTGACTTCAGAGCTTGAGAAGCTGCAGTCTTTCACCAATTTCTTGACAAAAATGTTCTCGTCCAAATGAGGGATCTGACCATCAATCTCCTTCAGCTGTACTCTCACAGTCTGACACATCCATGGCCCCAGTTTAGGGAGCTTACTCTTGCTGCTGGTCCCTGGGGGTCTTTGGGCCGGGAGAGGACAGGAGGGTCTGCTGCTGGTGCTTCCAGAGTCCTTGGCCATCTGTAGTTTATTCTTCCTCTCTGATCCAATTGCTGCATTGGCTGAGTCTCTGGGACCTGCTGCTGCTGCCATCCTTCTGTTCTGAACCGGTCTTGGAGAGGTGGGCTCCTTGAGATCGCTGGTTTCTGGGGTTCAGCTGGGTTCTTGCAGTCCTCAGTCACTGGTCTGAAGCTACAGAACACTATAAAGCACAGTTCTCTTGCTGCTTTCTCAGGAACTCAACCACAGACAGCACTGTTTTGAGGTTAATACCTCTCATGCATTAGATTTCATGGGGACTGAGTTTTCCACAATAGTTTATGGTGAGCAAAAGAGTAAGAGAAATTCTCCACCGTACATAATACAGCAAATAAATAGTACATTTATAAGCCAATTTGAAAGTCTAAAAATAAGTTAAAAACCCTCAGCAGGAAATAAGAAACCAAGACCAACCCCTCACCGATGAAAGGCACTAACCTCAAAACAGTGCTGTCTGTGGGTGGGTTCTTAGCTTATCCATAATCTAATCCTGTGCTTTACTTAAAAGCTGTGTAATACAGCAAGCATCTGCTTTAAAGGAGCCATGTATAATATGTTGTTTATGGTTTAAGATACATTGTATCCTCATTTGCATGCATTTCTGGGAAATCTTAGCATTAAATATGTTTTTTTACTTATAGACTTTCAAGTGGGCTTACAAATGTACTATTATACATATATATATATATATATATATATATATATATATATATATATGTGTGTATATGTGTGTGTATATATATATATATATATATATATATATATATATATATATATATATATATATATATATATATAAAGGAGGTAGCATAGGTGTGTTATTTATTAAATGAGTCACTAAAAAAAGAAGTGAAAAGCATTACATTAGAACCAATCACATACCAATGAAAAACTTTCATGAAACAGAGCATTTACCAGTACACCAACACACTCTACTATAATATAACCTGTAAAAATGAAATTGTGTAACATTTACAGACTCCAACTATATTATTCACATGCTCTGTGTAGGTATTTTTATGTCATTCACCAAGTGCTAGTTTTAATGTTAACACAAATTAAACTTTAGTCTATGAAACTAAAGATCCCTTGTTCAATTCCCCATAAACATAGTTTGCTGTTTTTTTTAAATTAGAATTTTTTTATATATAGGTTATATAATAAATGATATATTTTAATTTTGTATGTATTTTAAATAATTAGATCATTTAATTATTAAAATAATTATTTTAAATGCAACAAATGTTACCTAATATTAACATTTGCTTTATGATGTAGCCTAAATAACCTAGAACAAAAGACTTTATGAGAACTTGAACTAGGGATCTTCAGCTCTATAAACTACAGCCTAATGTGTTATGCTCTTTGTTCCAGCATTGTCGTATCTGCTAGAATATAATTAAATAGTTAATAATTACTTAGCCACTGTCTGATTCAAAGCCTCTGCATCTAATTCAAATTATATTTATTACATCCATTAAACATGCACGGTACAGAGCTCATTACTTATTTCAGGAAGAGTCAACATGCTGAAATACTCTGACTTCTATTAATCCTAACATTTTTTTTCACATGTTGTTTCACCCTTGCACTAATGATACAGAGCACAAAGAGTTATAAATAAAATCTTAGTGAGAAATGAAAGATCATGCATTTATAACACAAAATCCCAGCTGTAAAATGTACACTTAGTGGTATTTTGATGACCTCATCAAAAGAGGAAATATAATATGCAGTTATAATATATCATGATTTAAAAGTAGGCAATGGAAAAGCCAGTAGGATGTCTGGTTGTGTAGAAAGAGGAATTTACAGAAAAAGTGACATACTAATATCATTTTACTAGGAACTTGCCCATCAAAAATGACGGGATTAAAATTGGAAGGCTGGCAATGCTGTTTGCTACACAATGTGAGGCTTTTGCTCCTCTTAACACCTTCTGTGCTCATCGCAAGCCGCTGAGCGCAGTTGCAACCTTCACAATGCAGTCTAAGTACTGCGCGGCTGCTTCGCCTCACTTCACGAGGCTCGCATGTGTGACGGCTCCACTGGCTGCAATGAGTGCTGCGCGGCTGCTTCGCCTCGCTTTGTGAGGCTCGCATGTGTGACAGCGCCGCTGGCTGCAATGAGCGCCTTCAGCGCTCATTGCAGCCTAAGTGTTGAACAGCTGCTTTGCCTCGCTTTGGGAGGTTTGCATTGGTGGCGCTGGCTCGCCTCGCTTAGATAGATCCCTGATCAGTCCTCCTTCAAATATCCAGTCTAGTACTGGAGACTGTGTCTCTTAAATGATATTAATACCTTAGAAAGACTTCAAAAGAGGATGACTAAATACTTGTAAGGAAAATACTTCATGACCTTAATATGTATAGCTTAGAGTACAGAAGAGAGGAGTGACATTATAGAAACATCAAATATATCAAAGAAATTAATAAAGTTCAAGATGGAAGTATCTTCCATATGAAGAGGGATGCAAGAAGAAGTCATAATTTGTAAGATTGAAGATTTAGGTGTAAGATTTAGGGGTAAAATGAGAAAGTACTACCTTACAGAAAGGGTAGTAGATAAGTGGAACAGCCTTCCTGTGGAGCAAGTAGAGACAAATAAAGTACAATGAATTCAAGCACGCCTGAGATAAGTATAAGACCTTCCTGAGGATTTATTTAGCCAAGCGTTTTAGGTCGATAAAATGGAAAGATTAGATTGGTCTTTTAGTTCTTACCTGTTGTCACATCTATTTTTCTGTTTGTTTTAAAATATACACATACAAATATTAATAACAATCTTTTTGGATTTATTATTTAGAAAATAGATGAAAGGGCCATTGAGGAATTCCTATTCTTGAAGAATTCTACTACTGACGTCTCATATGAATTAAGGCCAGTCACAGACAAAGAAAAACAAATCTGCACTAAGCAACAAAATGATTCAGATCGTAGTCTTGTAACTGTACAGTCCACGAACGGACAGAATAATGCAGACTTTATGTTTGAAAATATAAATTGCGAGAAGAATTCTTTAAATGACTTTGGTGAATCCAATTCAGAGCTTGAAAACACGCAGAAAACCAGCAGTAAGTAAAAAATATCTTTATTTAAAATCTTAATTCACACATTGTTAAGATGCATTTCCACATACAAGTCAAGAGAGAGAGAGTGAAGACACATACTGAAGAATGTTTGTTGTTATTTAGTCTTGTCTGACTATCCATGACCCTATGGACCGCAGCATACCAGCACATCTGCCAGCCACTGCCTCTCTGAGCTCCCTTAAGCTCATGTTCATTGCTTTAATCACCAATGAACAGCTATAAAGTCAGTACCATGTGTAAAAGTACATACTTAAGGGTGCAGTCTTTAGAGTTTTAACTGAACTCTGCTATTACAGAGGAAATGTATACTATAGCATATCAGTCTTTTTTCTCTCAGAAGAACAGGCCATATTTCCCGATGTATGTTTTAACATGCTTTTTTTAAATTTTTAGTCTAGGTTAATTATGTAAATACATATCAAAAGTCTATAATGCAGATTCTATTTATGTGCATTAAATTAAACAAATACAAAAACAATACAAAAGAAAAAAAAAGGATTAACATGTAACACAAAACATTTTAACGTGGGGGGGACTTCTGTATAGGGCATATTATCAGGACCATTAATTTGTGTGCTCGGTCTCATTAATTCTAGCTCCTGTTTTCATCTTTAGAATAATTACTTATTCTTTTTCTGAGGAGTTTACCCATGTTTTCCATTTTATTAGTGTTTTTTTTAAAGACCTATAGATATTGCTCCTGTTTCTGATAGTTCTTATTCATTGGATATTTTATTTCATTCCAAGTAAGGACCTGTATTTATTTCCATTTTCTTGCTATTAGTAGTTTTACCGTTTAAATTATTTGTAGAATAAATGCTCTCTTTTCTATTGCTATTGTTTTCGGTATTATATGAAGTAATGCAATCTCCGGGGATAGGATAACATGAATTTTAGTTATTCTAGCTATTTTTTCAAAGCATAATTTCCAAAGACTTTGGATTTGTGGGCATTCCCACCATAGGTGAAATACATTTCCTTTTATCCTACACATTCTCCAACATATTGTTTCTTAACATATTAAGAAGGCATATTAAGATGGCAGAGATACTACCTATTAAGGATTTTACAGTATACTTCTCTCGTAGAAGAATGTTTTATATAATTATTAGTAAATTCAAATGCTTTGGTCCATATTTCAAACGTCCAAGTCTTGCCTATGTAGTTTCCCCATATATACATATTACTAATTGTATCCCCTTCATACTTAGATATTAAGATTTTTTTTTTGAATGTATAGTTTTTCAAAAGTGGAATTTTCCCTCTTTATATATAATTTATAGTTAGAATCAGAGATTTTAAAGAGTAAGTTAAAATAATCTAACCAAAGATAAGAAGGGATATTAAATTATTCTTGTATAACTTTAAACAATTTCACTGAGTTACCTATATATAAATCAGAAATCGGTTGAATGCCCCACTTGACCCATATATATTGTATATTTAGGAGATTTAATCTCTCTGCTATGGTCAATATTGGAGTTAAGGGAAATTTAGCTAGTTCCAGTTTATTTAACTTAGCCCAGAATTTCCAAAGTCTTTCTAATAAGATATTCCCTTTTTCTATCTTCTCTTTATCATATTTGTTGATATATTTACCCCTATTACCACACTAAGGGCCTCATTCTATTATCGGCCATAGGAGATGCGGGGCCGCAAGGACCGGCCGCAGGCTATTTGCCTATTCTATTCCCTTCCGGCCGGAGACTCCGGCAGGCTTGCGGCCGGCGCCTTGTTATCCCTTGCGGCCGCACGCGCCGGAGGAAAGCCTTTGATCTTAAACGGCCGCAAGAGTTTCGGCCGCAAGAAAATCCCGGTTGCTATTCAATTGCTCTCTGCAAGGCTAAAACCGAGCCGCAGCTTACTTGCAGCAAAAAGGTCCCGCAAGCACACAATTAAGCACATAATAAAGCCATAATAAAACCATCCTGCACTCTGATGAGACGATAAAGTGATTGTAGGTGTTAGCATTCATAGCACAACATTCCCCTACACTCAAATCCGTAAATAATTTTTATTTTAATTCATGTCAAATATGGACAAAGTCCCGAGGGCTTGGAGCACCTCAGACCCGCGCACGCTGCGGACGGAAAATAACCAGTTAATGAAATATCGGATTTGGGCTGATGTGCAAGCTTGAGAGGGGGTTGCTATTAATCCTCATGTCCCCCATTATGATCCCTAGCATTTACAGAGCTTTACAGTGCCGTCTTGAATTTATATTTGCTTTTAAAGTTTTCAGACCTTGCAGCCGGTTGCAAGATATGCAACCGGCCGTAAGGGGCTATCCTTGCGGCGCCGTCTATTTGAATTGCAAGGTAACGGAGCCCCGCAAGGAATCGCAGCTTTGCGGACGTTTGGCGGCCGATAATAGAATGAGGCCCTAAGTCTTTTATAATACCCTTTACTACGTTATGGTTTTCTATTTGCATCTTTCCTATATTAATGTCCATTATATTCCATTCGATCACATGAGAAAGCATGAGAGCATTATGATATATTCTAATATCTGGGAATGATAATCCACCCCTATTAAAATTCCTAGAAATTATAGAATTACATATATATGTATTTATTGATTAAATCTTGAAAGTGCTTTATCAATGATTTAGTTAAGGGGATGGGAATACTTCTCAAAGGTAATTAATCTTAGGGAGTATAGTCATCCTGATGGCAGCTATTCTGCCCGACAGAGAAAATTCATGTTTTTTCCAAGATGTAAATATGCTTGTAAGTGTACTGACACAATAAAGTAATAGGTGGCTCAGGTGTAAAGAGAACTGGATATAATGGGGTGCTACTTGGGATAACAATTATATGATAATAGAAACAAAGAAGAAAGAATATCCCTTCGCATAGAGAACACCCAGGGACTAATTGGGTAAGGTGTGGAAAGGACTCAATGTGCTACTATATCCATTGAATAAATAATCCCATAAGACCACTGGAAGTGTGATCCAGTTATAAAGTGCTAAGTGAATTATATTATTAAATGTTAAGTTTTAGCATGTATTATTCTCTATATTACAATAAGGCCCTGGATGTGCTCTATGCAAAAGGGATATCCTTTCTTCTTTGTTTCTATTATGCTTGTAAGTGTAGCATGAATTTTTTTTTTATAATTTGCTGTGATAATTTGATCTCTATTGTTGTAAAATGTGATTCCTAAGTGTGATACATTGTTTTTTTTCCAATTGAAATGAGATTTCCCACCTTTTTTTTTCCATATCCTGATTTTGAATATTATTTAACATTATATCCGTTTTTGTCGTATTTAACGTGCAGTACGATACTGCGCTATATTTCTCTATTGTTCTTTGTAAACTAGTTATTGATTTTATTCGATCAGACAGAGTCAACATAACATAATCTGCAAAGAGGAGGATTTTATGTTCCTCTTCCCCTATTTTAATTCCTTTAATTTCCTCTGTGGACTTTATCAAAGCCGCTAGTGGTTCGATAATCAGAGAGAAAATTATTGGAGACGGGGGCAACCCTGTATTGTTCCGTTTGATAAGTTGAATCTGTACGATTTGTATCCAAGGCCAATGGGAGGTCATATAGAGCTCTTATAGATTTAGTGGTGAAATCGCCTAACCCATATTTTAACAGCATAAGCTCCATGAACTCCCATCCGACTCTGTCGAAGGCCTTTTCTGCATTACATTATGACCATTGGAATCTTATTACTTTTTACATATGTCAAAATGTCAATTAATTTATTTATTACTGAATTTAATCTTTGGGACAGGATTTTAGCATAAAGCTTTATATCTGTATTTTGGAGGGATATCGGGCTAAAGTTTTATAATCACTGAGGTCTTTATCAGGTTTTGGGATAAATATGAATAATACCACCAACATTTCATGTGGTGTTTTCCCCTTTTGTTTAATTTTGTTTTACAAGTATTCATTGAACATTTTTATAATAGAAACTATTGAAGCCATCAGGGCCAGGAGCAGTGTGAATTTTCAATTTAGATATAGCTATTGAAATTTCCTCTACTGTTATTTCTTGATTTAATTTTTAATTTCAGTTAATGATAATTCAGGCAATTTGATTATATCTAAATAGTCTCTAATTTGTTGCGTTGAAGGTTTAATAAAATGTATATCTTTTTCTAGATTATAGAGAGTACTATAATAGTTTCCAAACACTTCTATATCTTTAGGTTTTGAGCAAATGTTTCCATATTTGTCTTTAATAGAATTAATACGATTAGATAGTGTTTTTTTTCTTAATTTGCCAGCATTTTACCGATATTATATCCTTGCAAATGAAATTTCTTTTGTAGCATCCAAATTGATTTGTCCGCTTTCTCCTGTTGAATCTTTTTAATTTGATTTTGCAAACCTTGATTTTTACTAATGTTTACTAATGTTTTCTTTCATATGAGATTTTTTTAAGCCTTTCAATTGTGCCCAGTTCAATATACAAATCTCTCAAGTTCTTACCTCTGTTTTTTTTTTTTTTTGTGTGCTCGAAGTTTAATAATAATACCTCTAATATATGCCTTATAGCTATTTGATAGTATTGATTTTGATTCTATGGAATTTTCATTTATCTAAAAAAATAGATTTAGTTCTTCCATTATTATTTTCTTATTATGAGAATTATTTAACAATGCAGGAGAAGCAGCTATATGGGTGTTAAAGAGATATTAACCCTTCCCTGTAACTATAACTATAAGCTGGGTAATAATACAAGGGCTATATATAAGAACTAATACACATCCAGATACATAAAGAGGAAAGAAAAGAGAAGGGTAAATGGAGATAAAGACCGACAGAAGCCTTGAAAGAACATGGTTATATATAACCTGGGATCTGGATTTTAAGATCAATATAAATTCACAGGCCAACCAAGGAAAAAAGTAACTTTGGTTAAACATCAGTTTAGAGAAGGTACATTTCTTGGGTCTAAACCTTAGGATATATTTCCATGCGAAAAGGTTGAAAGTTAAAAAGGCCTATGAATATGTGAACTTTCTTCATCATTTCCCATTACAACTGACTGAGGAAGTTTGAATTTATTCATCTACAATCCTTTATAGAAGCATAATACAATTTCTATAATTGGGACTGTATTATTTTGGCTTCTTTAACAAAAAATGACATAAGGGTGTTTATTCTGTGAATATTAATGTTGCAATATTATGATATCTAACTTTCAGTTGCTGTCTATGGGCCCTATTAAATTCGATCTGCGTAAATAATAGGTGAAAACGCAAGGCCTACGTAGTTGAAAAATGAAACCGTTTCCGACGCTATTAAATTCAAAGTGCTGCAAGATACGAGCGATGGATGCGAATGCGTACACGTTCGGATTTGCGCATGAGGTTTGATATCTCGAATAACTTTGCGTATGAAAAGAGCGCGAAATACGTGATACGTACCACTTAACCAGACTTTGCCTTTAAAAGGGAGCCAAAACCGAAAATAATTGACTGTGCTGGAGCTTTTACAAGTAGACACACAGGTCTAGGCGTTGGTGGGTTTTTGGTAAGAGAGAAGAGAGAGAAGAGAGAATTTCAATTTTTGATCTTTTGAACTAGCATATAATTTAACCCTTTGTTTACAACACACATAATTACTGATATCACATAATTCACACACATAGATTAATACGTACACATAGCTACACCTAGTGGTAGGCCACTGCACACCTACACCCCCCCCCCCCCCAAGACCTTCCCCCCCCCACACACATAATACTACACATAATACTTGCATCTTTTTTTACCTCCTAAACCAACACACATATTATCTTGATTTATCGTTAATTTATTTTCAGAGGAGTTTAGAGGAGGGGAGGCGGTAAGGCAAGAGAGGCGCGGAGGAGAGTGAGGAGAACATCTGAGGAGAGGAGGAGGATGAGGAGGAGAGGAGGAGGAGGGAGAGGAGGAGGGAGAGGAGGAGGAGGAGGGAGAGGAGTAGGAGGGAGAGGAGGAGGAGGAGGGAGAGGAGGAGGAGGAGGAGAGCAAGGAGGAGAGCAGGGGGGGAGGGAAATTCCCCCAGAGCTAGGAATCCAAGTGGAAGGGGCAGAGGGTCAGGGGCCTGATCCCTTGGTGGGAGGTAGTGGGGATGAGGGAGCGGCCCCAGGGATAGAATAGGAAGACCAGGCACCGTCTGTAAGGCAACGGGTTGTGGCAAGGCCCAGGGCCCCCAATTATAGCCCAGAGGAGATCCAGGTTCTCCTCAGGGAAATCTGTGCCCGCCAGGGGATCATACGTGGTGGGAGAGACATTAATGCCAGCCAGAGGCGGCAGGCCTGGTCCCAAATTGGCAGAGCTGTGTCGGCAGTAGGGGTCGCTAATAGGGACTGGAGGACAGTGCGTCACAAGTTCGATGATCTAAAGATGGCTGTCAAAAGAAAGATGTCCGATGAGGCAGCAGCAGCACGTCAGACTGGTGGTGGGCCTGCGGTCCCTTTTGTTTACAAGCAATGGGAGAGGACAGTGATGCGCTTTATCCCTTGTGAATCTGTGATGGGAATACCAGGACAGATGGATACAGATTGTCCTAACACCCTGCAACGTGAGTATCATATCACACACATGGTTGGCTGAGATTGTGGGGGGATGGGCTGTCCAAAAGCCTGCAGATAACATGCTGTATGTATGTTTGTATGTATAAATAGGCTTGTGTTCTGGCTGTTGTATATAATGAGCTGTATCCCTCTAGAACAGGGGTGGTTAAGGAGGGCCACATACATGCCGGCCTTTCAAGATATCATGCTGTTTGTATGTATGTATGTATGTATGTATAAATAGGCTTGTGTTCTGGCTGTTGTATATAATGAGCTGTATCCCTCTAGAACAGGGGTGTGTAAGGAGGGCCACATACATGCCAGCCTTTCAAGATATCATGCTGTTTGTATGTATGTATGTATGTATGTATAAATAGGCTTGTGTTCTGGCTGTTGTATATAATGAGCTGCATCCCTCTAGAACAGGGGTGGGTAAGGAGGGCCACATACATGCCAGCCTTTCAAGATATCCTTTTTGGGCACAGGTGAGTCAATCAGGATGACTGAAAAGGCGATTGGCTCACCTGTGTGGCCCTCCAGGCCCGAACCTGCCCACCCTTGCTCAAGAATTATATGGCCTCCTACACCCCTGCCCACACACAGGGATAATTCACATACAATAGCACTGTAAGCCCTATGGTTGACTAAAAATTTATGGGGCGACAATAACCATTTCAGTCCTGGTAGCAAACCTATCATGTTCATAATTTGTCTCCCTGATATGTCAATTTCTAATTATATCCAGATTGATTGCAATAGAGCAGGATGTCCAAAGTCAAACTTGCTGGGCTGCGCACAGGCCTGGATATGTGGATTTCCTTTATGTGAACAGATGAGTCAATTAGACTTAATGACTTGGAGAATGATATTCTCAGCTGGGTGCAGCATGGCTATCCCCAAATGCAGGCCTGACTTTGGCCTCCACTGCGATCGCGAATACAAATTTGGCTGTGCGGCATATGTGGATACAGACTCTGTAGCACTGCATGTGTGTCATATACTGTCCTAACCTGACCCATGTCTCAGCTGCATATTAACAACCATTGCTGGAAACTTGTCAGATTGGTCAGTCTCACACACTGCACAGCAGATGCAGCAGAGCACGTGTCTGAGGCACATACAGTACACATTCATATGAGCCATGATCCACAATGCTCATTATGCAGCCCGTGGCTCATCTGTGTAACACAAGCACCACAGTCACTCACAGGTGACCATGATGTCAATGATATGTAAATGCATAGCTGGCAATTGTGTATGGCAACCAACTGAAATATATGTTTATTCCATTGCAGTATCCACAGATTCAGAAGAGGAGGAGGCAGGAAGGGCTGAAGTGGGCCAGGACATTCAGGAGGGCCTGGGACCATCCACATCACTGGCACATACGGAGCGGGAAGTGATGCCCGGGCCCTCTTCGGCGTGGCCACCTCAGGGCCTGCACCAGCCACACCATCCTGTGCCTCCCTCAGCGGCTCCCCCCTCAGCGGCTCCACCCTCATCCTGGGCTCCGCCCTCATCCTGGTCTCCGCCCTCATCTGGGGCTCCGCCCTCATCCTGGGCACAGCCCTCATCCTGGGCTCCGCCCTCATCTGGGGCTCCGCCCTCATCCTGGGCACCGCCCTCATCATGGGCACCGCCCTCATCTGGGGCACAGCCCTCATCATGGGCACAGCCCTCTTAATGGGCTCCGCCCTCATCTGGGGCACCGCCCTCACCCTGGGCTCCGCCCTCATACTGGGCCCCGCCCTCACCTGGGGCACCGCCCTCACCCTGGGCTCCGCCCTCATCCTGGGCTCCGCCCTCATCCTGGGCACCGCCCTCATCTGGTGCACCGCCCTCACCTGGTGCACCGCCCTCATCCTGGGCACCTCCCTCAGCCTGGGCTCCACCATGGGCCCCGGGAGGAAGTGCCCCGGCCCCGGGAGAAAGTGCCCCGGCCCCAAGTGCCCCGGGCACGGGAGGAAGTGCCCCGGCCCCAAGTGCCCCGGCCCCAAGTGCCCCGGCCCCGGCAGGAAGTGCCCCGGCCCCGGCCCCGGGAGGAAGAGCCGCGGAGTCGCTGGCAGCGGAGTCGCCGACCGCGGAGTCGCCGGCCGCCCAGTCGCCAGCCGCCCAGTCGCCAGCCGCCAGACAAGCACCTCCAGGCCCTCTGCCACCGCTCTCTGGCCAATTACGGAACATCATGGCGCACATAGAACAAGAGGACCAGGCCCAAAGCCAGAGAGCACGGCAAATGCTGGACATAAGCGAAAGACAATTGGCTGTTAGTAGTGCCATCCTGGCTGGCAACAGGGTGATCTCAGCCACCACCCGTGCTATATATGCTGAGATGAGGAGGCACAACCGAAGGATGGAGAGATATGAGGAACTCGCAAGCCGGGAGAGACGCGCATTGTTGCGTCAACTACGTTGCCAGCCCATACCTCTCCAGCCTTCGGTTGTCCAATCGCAACCTGAGATGTCTGCCTCCTCATCTCAGACATCGCCCACTCTTGAACCCCAGCCACCTGCTGTAGTGGCACCCCCTGCTCCCACACCACGTCGTGGAAGAGGGAGACGGGCCGCGGGCACAGACGGTGGGGTCCCGCTAACTCGGAGTAGGAGGTGTTAGGACCATCCGAGAAGGCCTCCTGACCACTCCTCACAGAATACTGATTGTTATAGATGTTGACATAGTATTGGCTACAGAGTGTGTACATGTCTGGTTATGTTTAACATTTTAACAATTGATGTTCAATGTGGATTGACCTTGAGCTTAAATGCTGTATTTAATCATAATATTGTTCGGAATGATACATTGTTTTTGTTAATAGCCAAATCTCACAACTCTGAAGACATTTTCTTCATCTTCGAGCAGTACAATACCATCATGTGAGTAAACACTCAACCCAGTTCACAACGGGCATTCTATCAGGGTTATTCACCACTGCAGATGGCTCTGAAATGCAATATATGACTACATATCTTTTCACTAAGAAACATGACTGTGTGATCTTCCATTATAATGATCAGTGTCCCGGCTATAGAGTTGCACAGTCCAATTACTATCTGCTAATCCAAACCAGCAATTCCCCATAAGTTTTTGTAGCATTCCATCCCGTTAACATTATGAAATTGGATTCAGTTTTTTCATGTCATCCAAACCAAAGTGGCAATTTCCTTGGTTTGACATCATGATCAATGTGCATGTGTTTAGGGGTAATGTGAACAGTGTAATCTGTCTGGCCTTGGTACCACCCATTTAGAAGTGAGATGTGATATCAGCATGGCATAACTATTCCATATAGATAGTGATAGTACATTTTGCTGAAGGATTGTGTTCACAGTGAAGCATGCCTTGTCGTATTCAACATCCTAAGCATATTCCTGGAAGGCTGACTGAACAGGATAGAATAAATATGGTTATTACTGCTCGGAGATGATGTTCATGTTAGTTGGTTTAGAGTAGTGTCAAAAGCAAAAACAATGTACTCTAATAACAGCTTATGATTGTTCTAACACCTCCTACCTCTGTTTTCCAGATTCACATCATCTATTGACCAATTCACACTGTGTATGAAATCGCTTAGGATCACATGATCCCTGTTTTAAAGTGTCTGTTTATTCTGGCAACCATATGGTTGTTGTATGCGCATTAATGGTTATGTTGATTAAATGTCGTGTTATATGCTGTTGGTTACTGTGGGGTCCTGACCACATGTGACCCTAGGAGAAGCTATGCATTACCCTCATGATGTTGTCTGTTTCCTCTTCAGATGTCCTCAGATTTGCCACAGCCCCTTGCCATACTAGGATCTCTTCACAACACACACATGATATTAATGCACAGTCTTCTCCATTTCTGTTTGTACTCTGTGTATGAAATAAAGTATGATTATGTTATACTGTTATCACTGTTTCTGTGTGTTTGTACCATATCATGCTTTCTAGTTGAGAGAATACAGATAGAATGAAGTGTCATTGTTCAATACATATATATGTGTGTGTTTACATAGATACATATGCTACATTAATCTGTACCTTGCCAATATACATGTAGGTGCAAGTCGGAGGGGTGTGAATTCTGAAATCATGTCTATAGACATGCAGGGTTGTATATAATGACTTGAAGGGCTCAACTTGAATGATATGAATCGACATTCATGATTATGTAGTAATGTAAACGCAGATTGAACAGAATAGTTACACCACTAACTGATGGTGCTGAGCACATCTGACTTTCAGGGTTATTTACTTGTTACATGGTAAATATCCAGGATTACACAAACATTGAGTGAAAAAAAACGGTTTAATTGTTCACAAAGCCACACAGTGACAAATTACCACAGACCTGCTCAGTATCATGGTGGAGGTGGGTAGGATACAGAGTTCCAGTAACACACGGAAATAGGGACATGGGGCCAGAATGCAGGCAGGGGGGATGACATTAGTATAGATGATCAGTTGAGGGGGGATATACAGTGCATCATCCAACATGAGGCAATATCAGTTATATTATTAAATATATCAGGATAACATTCAATATTCAAACCCAACAATACAGAAGGAGATATGCTCATGGGGAGAAGTAATCTGTAGTCTTGTGTGTGCGCGCAACACACACTCCTATGCAACTGCAGAGGTAGAAGTGCTCAATCAGTCAATGTTAGAACCCCCGTAGGTCATGTCACTGGAAATGGCACTATGAGAGAAGACTCTACATACCTAAGTTTGGACACTCAGATGGGAACCTGACCAGGACCATATCAGTGTGTTCAAACTAATTTCATGTGTTAGCAGAACTACCAACAAACTGGCCAGTTCGAGGTGTATTCTGTTCTGTGAATGAGCATCTCTATTATCTGCTGTTGCATATTCATAACTGAAGGTAAACGGAACCTCATTAACAGTTATGTTGCAAGGCTAGAGTTACTCTTCCCCATATGTACAGGGAGGATCACATCAGCACTGAGGAAGAGATCTGGAAGAAAGTATGATACAGGCTTCCCAATAGTCCAAGTAGAGGAGAGAATGGCATATCTAAAGCAATAGGTACATATAAATCGATGTAGAGGATGTGATATCACACTCAATGCAACACATGATGACTGACATATGAACATACATGATGCAATGTGACAATAGCATAGTCCTGGAATGTGGGAATGCTCATCATTCCTTGTTCTGATCGTGGAAAGGGACTCATCTTTGCGATCTGAAACATACAAGGAACATGTCAATATTTACATTGCACATGCTCCCGGAGCGCTTACTTCTTCACTTATATTGGTTATAAAATGTCTACACACTCCTGTAAACAAATTAGCCAATGAAAAATCATTTCAGAACTTTATCCACCTTTAATGTGACATATAAACTGTACAACTCAATTGTAAAACAAACTGAAATCTTTTAGGTGGAGGGAAGAAAAAAACAAAGAAAACTAATGTGGTTGCGTAAGTCTGCACACTCTCTTATAACTGGGGATGTAGCTGTGTTCAGAATTAAGCAATCACATTCCAAATCGGGTTAAATAGGAGTCAGCATACAATTGCCATCATTTAAAGTGTCTCTGATTAACCCCAAATTAAGTTAAGCTGCTCTAGTTGGTCTTTCCTGAAATGTTCTTAGTCGCATCCCACAGCAAAAGCCATGGTCCACAGAGAGCTTCCAAAGCATCAGAGGGATCTCATTGTTAAAAAGGTATCAGTCAGGAGAAGGGTACAAAAGAATTTCCAAGGCATTAGATATACCATGGAACACAGTGAAGCCAGTCATCATCAAGCGGAGAAAATATGGCACAACAGTGACATTACCAAGAACTGGAGCTCCCTCCAAAATTGATGAAAAGACCAGAAGAAAACTGGTCTGGGAGGCTACCAAGAGGCCTACAGCAACATTAAAGGAACTGCAGGAATATCTGGCAAGTACTGGCTGTCTGGTACATGTGACAACAATCTCCCGTATTCTTCATATGTCTGGCGTATGGGGTATTGTGGCAAGACGAAAGCCGAAAAACATCCAAGCCAGGCTGCATTTTGCAAAAAACACATCTGAAGTCTCCCAAAAGCATGTCGGAAAAGGGGTTATGGTCTGATGAAACCAAGGTTGAACCTTTTGGCCATAATGCCAAAAGATATGTTTGGCGCAAAAACAACACTGCACATCACCAAAAGAACACAGTACCCACAGTGAAGCGTGGTGGTGGCAGCATCATGCTTTGGGGCTGTTTTTCTTCAGCTGGAACTGGGGCCTTAGTTAAGATAGAGGGAATTATTTTTCAGTTCCAAATACCATTCAATATTGGCACAAAACCTTCAGGCTTCTGCTAGCAAGCTGAACATGAAGAGGAACTTCATCTTTCAGCATGACAACGACCCAAAGCATACATCCAAATCAACAAAGGAATGGCTTCACCAGAAGAAGATTACAGTTTTGGAATGGCCCAGCCAGAGCCCAGACCTGAATCCAATTGAAAATCTGTGGGGGGATCTGAAGAGGGTTGTGCACAGGAGATGCCCTCGCAATCTGACAGATTTGGAGTGATTTTTCAAAGAAGAGTGGGCAAATCTTGCCAAGTCAAAATGTGCCATGCGGATAGACTCATCCCCAAAAAGACTGAGTGCTGTAATAAAATCACAAGGTGCTTCAACAAAGTATTAGTGTAGGGGTGTGCATACTTATGCAACCATGTGATTTTCTTTTTTGATTTTTTCTTCACTCTACCTAACAGATTTCAGTTTGTTTTTAAATTAAATTGTCCAGTTTATAGGTCACATTAAAGGTGGAAAAAGTTCTGAAATGATTTATCTTGGTCTCATTTTTTTACAGCACAGAAACATGAAATTTTAACAGGGGTGTGTAGACTTTAGACCTTTTCGATCCACTGTACCGATATATGTTGCTCATTTCATACAAACGTCTTCACTGTTCTTTCCCTACATATGAAACGAGCTACTCATCTGGCTAATGATGTAGGAATATCACAAAGATTACACATTAATGCATCTTTGGAGAGCCAAATGTGGTGTTTTACCTTGGACGCAGTCCCAAGCTCATCCACGAGGTAATTTGTTCCACCAGGACACGTGCGCTGTGGATCATCATTAGTTATCACCGCTTACCTATCTGATGTATTCTGGAAAGAGATAGGCCGATTTTAATAAAGTGATTGATGTGTTATTTGTGTCCTTCAGCATACGTGGCCATATTATTACACAAATACTCACTATGTAGTTCACATTGATGTAGCAGTTCTGTTGCTGGTCATGTTTTTCCATGTCTAGGTTGTTGAAAGAAGAGTTGACACACGACAGCAGCTCTGTAAGGTTAATATGATGTTAGGATTACAGTCACAAATTAGACAAAGTATGTGTTCTATTCTTATTGGATATCTCTTATTAATAAGAAGTCATTGCCGGTTAGTGAGTTATGCCATGTTGCTACAGGGTGCCAAAAATTGGATTTCGGCATGGTCTCATGTAAACAAGTCTAAAAAGCTGTGTCTGGATATATTTCAGTAGTAGTCACCTCTCCAGCTAGTCAGCAGCAGCCACCATGTTGGGTTTGGCTGGTGATCCATATTGGATCAAACTGAATAAAGTCGAATCATGAGGAAATAACCAGAGGACTCGGTTTTGTCTTATCGTGACTGGTTCTTGATCTCCAAAGTATGTGTGTATGGTATTTATCTACGACATTTTGATACCATTTCATGTGGTTTGGCAGGATCAGACAATGTGAACAATCCTGGTCCGTAGAGGTTGTAGGTGACTTTAAAAAGGGATTGGGTATATTTTTACATTAAAAAACCAAACAGGCATTAGGGGCCATCCTGGATAAATAGAGAGGGAGTATTGATCCAGGGATGAATACGATCACCAGTATCTGGGGTCAGGAAGGAATGTTATATTTTTCTGCCCTGTGTAGACAATTGTCAAAGTTTCAGTTTTTGTTTTTCTGTTACTTCCTCTGGATCAATTAACAATAAATAAGCGTATTGCAGATCATAGATCTATAGAGGTTGAACCTGATGGACTAAAGTATTTTTTCTATCTAAATTACTAGATAACAATGTAACGTGGGGCATACATTGACATAGTGGGATATATAATCCACTCAAATTATCTATGCCATTGATGTTTATAACCGTCAGTACTTAAGATGTGTATGGGAATGTGTGCTTACTTACCTGTAACTGATCATGTGGCTTGTTCCAGTGTACAAACATCGACAACGTCAGGGAACTCTCCTCTACTGTGGACTGGTTGGAATTCTGTATGACAAGGGAGATGGATAAAGGTGGGTTTGGGAGTTAGGCATAATCCAGATATATTACACTGTGTTCCATGCATATTGGGTATGTACTTACATGTGAAGTACTCACGAATTAGGCGGGCACGTTGTTGTGACCCCTGCAGATTATCCACTTCAGGGGGAAATAAAGGCTCTTCCTCCCCATGTAGCGGAGCCGCATCAATGTCCCCCAGACAGTTGGCCTGTACCGCTATATTGTGCAGACAGCAGCAGGCAACGATGATGCAACAAACTTTCTGGGGCTTGTATTGTAGAGCACCCCCAGTGGAATGTAAACATCTGAAGCGCATCTTTAGTACACCAAAGGTGCGCTCAATTACATTCCGGCAGGTTTTATGCGCAGCATTATACCGCACCTCTGCCCGAGTATGGGGATTGCTCACAGGGGTAAACAACCACGGCAAACACCCATATCCTGCATCACCTGGTGGAAAGAAAATATGATGTTGATATGAATAGGATGTTGTGATGTTTGACAAAGCATATGCCCAAATATCTTCATCATGACCTATCAACACATCCCTGTGGCTAATACACAGTTAAAGATATATGTAAGGGAGATGGATCATGAATGCATCTGATAGGATAATTAGTAGTGTATTAACACATGTATTCTATATGAAGCTTCAGATCAATTACAATGTGATTTCCACAAATGTAAAATCCAGATGTTCACACCCACAGGACGCTTACATGAGGCGGAGATACAAGGGAAATACAACAGGGTACATATTGCGACCCTTCTGGTAGAGAGCAGGAAGTCACTGTTGCAGTTCTTGTACCGAGCACATGCCAGAGGTCTGAGGTGAAGCGTGATAGTGTATTCTTGTGAACGTAAATGTGATGCTAATTCAGGTGGAATTTCCCAGGGGCGTACACGATCAAACGCAAATGCCAAAAGACCTTGGAGATTTTGATAACTTCAAAGTAAGCTAATTCATGTTTATTCCGGGATATATTCATGCAAGAAAAAGTTTGCCTAACACTATTAATTCTCCTCTATCAGATGAATTCTGAAGTCATCTCACTTACATAGCCCTTCCAATAACAAACAACACGTTATGTAGACTAGAGATGTCCATGGATTAATCAATTGTGTTTTTTGTCATATGTTGTTGTGAACTGCATACTGATTGGCCAAGCTAACACAGGGTTATGGCCAGCAATGAGCTATTATGTTCTGGCTTTGTGAGTATTACTCCGTAATGCACATATGAACATCATAGCAATAGAGGGAAACATGATGTACCGTATGTGTTATTGTATCCAGTCACAGTAAGATATGGTTGACTGCCATTACTAATGTGTACTCACCCAGTAGCCATCCGAATGGAAATCTGCTGGACTCAAATATGTCACATATTCCGGATGCACGCAGGATATAGGCGTCGTGAGCACTTCCCGGGAAGCCTGCATACACACCTTGTATGCGCATGTTCGCATCGCAAACAACCTCGACATTGATTGAATGATAATGCTTACGATTTCTGTACATCGCTTCTTGCTCTCTAGGAGGTATCAGTGCCACGTGTGTACAGTCAATAGCACCAAGCACATTGGGGATACCTCCTAATTGGAAGAAATCAAACTTCACCTTCGAGATCTCTTCAGCAGTGTTAGGGTAACTGATGTATCTGGCAGCTTTCCGACCAATAGCACGGAGGAATGCACTCAGACAATTCGAGAGGCTTGGCTGAGACATTCCTCCGGCTATGCTCAGGGTGGTCTGAAAGCTACCAGAAGCAAGGAGGTGTATTGCAACTAACATCCGTGTCATTCCTGGGATGGCTCTATTTGCCCCTGAGCGAGGCACAAGGTCCGCTCTGAGAACTTCATAGAGCTCCCCAAGACTGGCACGGGTCAGCCGAAAACGCTCATACACCTCCCCATCAGTTAACCCCTTTAATGTGAGTCTCTCCCTGTACACATTGGGTGCCCTTCGCCTCCTCACAGGCTCCTGGCCAGGCTCCTGGTCAGGCTCCTGGTCAGGCTCCTGGTCAGGCTCCCCCCCTTCTGCCTGAGCCACCACATCCTGCACTCCCCCAGCAGCTGATCACCGACAACATTGTCAGCCTCCCTGTGTGCAGGTGGCCCTATATCCCTCTGTCCCTGTGCTACTGGAGCTCTCTCTCCTCCCTGATCCACCCCCACGATACTAGGCATGGCCTGTGGTAATTCCCTTGCCTGGCTTGGTTCTGCCCCAGCATGGATCACATCACCACTCACACCCTCATTCACTCCCAGACACTCCTCTCTGCCACTCTCCATCACCCCCTCAATCACACACCTTGCTTCCTGGTCTTCATACTGTTCTAGGTGAGATGCACAAAAGCATCTCAACCTCATCCGCCCACTCATCCTGTCCATCATCCCTCTCACATGATCATCCATGCTGTTTCAGACATGCTGATGACTTGTTGGGGATGGGGTTATATAGCTTGGTGATTGCATGACCTGGTATTAGGCACGTTAATTTCTGCTTTGCCATTGGTCACCTGTGGATCTTTACATGGCATTCCAGCTGAGGATTTTACGTCAAGAAGCCTCTCAACCTATTACATACGCACTTGGCCGCATGTAATTGGCTGTCCCAACACGGGCCGCCCAGTGCGTATGTAATAGGTTGAGAGTCCCCACACGGGCCGCCCAGTGCGTATGTAATTGGCTGAGAGTCCCAACACGGGCCGCCAAGTGCGTATGTAATTGGCTGAGAGGCTTTTGGCGGGCCAACGTGGCAATGGCGATGGCGCAAAAACTTGCCAAAGGCCTCTCAGCCAATTACATACGCACTTGGCGGCCCGCGTTGGGACTCTCAGCCAATTACATACGCACTTGGCGGCCCGTGTTGGGACTCTCAGCCAATTACATACGCACTTGGCGGCCCGTGTTGGGACTCTCAGCCAATTACATACGCACTTGGCGGCCTGACACTATAAGTGCGTATGTAATTGGCTGAGTCTGTTGGCGCGCTCGCAAGCTGATAAGGGGACGTCCTAGCAAGACACACCTCTCAGCCAATCACGTACGAGCTAAGAATTTGATTGACAGTATGAGCTTATAAATGTGATTGATACAAACCCATGCGCTGACTGTGTTGTAAGAGCCATTGGAGTTAGCACGAAGTTCCAGGAGCAGGTGGGAGAGAGTTTGAGTTGTGAGATTAGTGGTTTGGAGAGAGGTAGATTACTTTTTTGTCTTGTTTCTTGTTTACTTCCTAAGTATTTACATTTAAGAAATACACATATTTACAGATTTCACATATTTGCAAGACACATAGATTAAATAACACACATAGAGACATATATATAGTTAGTACACACAATCCACACACCCATCCCCCCACCACACCCCATCCCCCAACACACCCCATCCCCCAACACACCCCATCCCCCACCACTTATTAAATACACATAGCACACACATCTTTTCTTTCCAACAGACATTCCAGTAATACTTTTATTTCTTTATCGTTATATTGATTTGTAGGCGCACTCTTTTTGATTGTTTTGTATTTTATTACTAGCATATTTACACGTAAGAGTTACACATATTTACACATTACACATATTTGCCTGACACATAGATTAAAGACACATAGAGACATATATAGTGTTAGGACACACACCACACACCTCCCCCCCCCAACCTTTGCACCGCATCCCCCAACAGTTATTATACATAGAACATACACTTTTTTTTCCCATCACCTATATAACAGTTACACTTATTTTGGTATTATTTCAGCATGGAGGGAGGAGATAGGTGGAGAGAGGAGGAGAGGAGCGGAGAGTGAGGAGAGTGTAGTGGAGGGTGGAAGAGAGGTGGAGGAGGTGTCCCCGGAGGGGGTGGAGGAGGTGTCCTGGAGGGGGTGGGGGAGGTGTCCCCGGAGGAGGAGGAGGAGGTGTCCCCGGAGGAGGAGTGGTCCCCGGAGGGGGAGGAGGAGGAGGAGGGGTCCCCGGAGGGAGATGCCAGTGCAGGCACTTGGAGAGGAGGGACAGAGGGGAAGGAGCCTGTTCCCAGGGGGCGGGGTAGTTTGGGGAAGGGACAGGCCTCAGGAAGAGTGCAGGGAGGCCAGGGTCCCCGAGCACAGTCGAGAGAGCAAGGGGCTATTGGCAAGGGCAGATGCAGGGCCCGTAATTATACGCCCCAGGAGAATATGGTCCTCCTGGGTGTGATCCGTGACCGGCCCGTCATCCTTGTTGCAAAGGAAGCGAAGCCTGGGCCTAAGGCTCAGGCTTGGAAGGAGGTAGGGGAAGTGATGAAGGAGGTGTCCACGGTTCCTAGGGGCTTGAGGTCCTTGAAGCACAGATATGTGGATATCAGGGCCACGGTGAAGAGGAAGATGGCCAGAGAAGCTGAGGGACACAGTGTCGCCTATAAGGAGTGGGAGAGGATCGCAAGGGACTTTCTGGGACCATCGCCCGCAGCTGGAGCTTCATCCCCGGTGGCCCAGCAGGACCCAGCCTCCAGTTCAGGTGAATATCACATACACCAACATGCCACCACATATGCATCACACACACTACACATGGTGACCAACAAGGACACTGACATGTCAGCTCCATGGAATTAACAAGGGATGGATGGAAGTGTCATTAAATCCATGAAGCTGACAAGTCAATGTCATTCCTAGCCACCCCAAGAGTAATCAAGCAATAGAGTCCATGTACTGGTGTGCCCAATGCAGCCTATGCAGTTACAGATCCAATCTAGCAAATGACAGCTAATGTGAGTTGCAATTAGGAGAATCATCCATGTTCAGGCCTAGATGTCAGATAGTTAGGAGTGAAACCGCAGAAGAAATACAGACAGCGTTAGGAGCCAGGAGAGGTCAAGACAAGAAACCAAAGAATAGATCCAATCTAGCAAATGACAGCTTATGTGAGTTGCAATTAGGAGAATCATCCATGTTCAGGCCTACATGTCAGATAGTTAGGAGTGAAACCGCAGAAGAAATACAGACAGCGTTAGGAGCCAGGAGAGGTCAAGACAAGAAACCAAAGAATAGATCCAATCTAGCAAATGACAGCTAATGTGAGTTGCAATTAGGAGAATCATCCATGTTCAGGCCTAGATGTCAGATAGTTAGGAGTGAAACCGCAGAAGAAATACAGACAGCGTTAGGAGCAAGGAGAGGTCAAGACAAGAAACCAAAGAATAGATCCAATCTAGCAAATGACAGCTAATGTGAGTTGCAATTAGGAGAATCATCCATGTTCAGGCCTAGATGTCAGATAGTTAGGAGTGAAAACATATCAATGTATTGATCAGCATACTAATGACATGTACCTTTCTTTTCTCTATTTCAGCATCCAGTAGGAGGTCTGGGTCCAGTGATGAGCCAGGAGCGGGGCCGTCAGCCCCCGCCCCGCAGGAGACCGCTCAGGGGGAGGAGGCTACAGGCTCATCCGAGGGCCCTGGCTCTTCGGAGGGGGAGGTCATGGTCGTTGACAGCCCCCCTGTCCAGAGCCCGACTGTCCCCCTCCTCCAAAGACTTGCCATCTCGCCGGGGCCCTCAGAAGTAGTGGAATATGCCACAGCTCCTCCTTCCCCACACACTGAGCCACCGGGGACACCAACGTCAGAGACCCTGTCTCCAGCCGGGTCCCAGATCCTCCCCACTCTCTCCCCGCCATCTTCCCACCCGGCCCTGCCAGCAGGACCCCCCCACCACCAACGACCGAGGCTGCGCTGCTGGAGTTGTTGGCCGTCGTGAGGAGGATTGATGCCAGCATCTCTGGCATGAGGCGCAGCCTGGACAGGCGCTTTAGGGAGGAGAGGAGCCATCATCGGAGGCTGGATCAGCATTTGGTCAGGCTGCTGGGAATGGGGCAGGTCACCAGCCAACAGCAGCCTGGCCCCTCCTCTCCTTCCACCATGCCTCCGCCGCCACCACCACCCGTGGTGCCACTACCTCCTCCAGCTCCCCCACCACCAACAGGGAGACGGCGTCCGGCCGCGGACGATGCAGGTCCTGTGCCCAGGCTGTGGAGGACCTAGGGGCTGTGGACATAATTGTGCCTTCTCAACAGCACTCCTCAGTGACCATCTATTGGTCACAATGCTGACCTCATCTAGCCTGGCTACAGAGTTTTGGATCTTTGCCTATGTGATGGTGATATTTTGTATGCAGATGGCTACCTCCCATCACATGGTCCATGATCCTCTTCTCTGTGGACACGTAGGGTTCGGTTGAACATGCCACCAATTGATGGTTACTGGGGAATGCTGTTGGGAAGGGATGCTGCAGTCCCCTTTTTTTTAGGCCCTTAGACTTTAGGTTTTCTCTTTGTTTTTCTTTCCATTTGTTTTGTTTTAGGTACAATTTAGGCCCATGAAGGCATCTCCTACATCTGCAAGCATTGTGGAGGAATTATATGAGGCGTAAGGTTTTCCAAGTGCCTCTCAGGTAGACATTACTCCAATGACAGCCCCCTCCTTAACATGTAACGCCCACAATCTTAAAGCTATCATATTGCCAGATATCTCAGACATGATTATTGTTAGCTGAAATGTAGACTAATACCGCTATGGCGGTGGACTTGCAAAGTCTCACAATGGCATGTTAATGACAGCCAGCATTAATATATGCACTAATAAAGCATGTGATCCTGACCTCAATATCGGTCTGAGAACAGATCCTTGGGTCTGATGTAAGAAACAGTGAATGTGGCTGCTGACCTTTGTGTCCCGTCCATATTAATGGGTATATGCCCATATTACTCATTATCCAGAGATCTACTGTAGCTAATAGTTAGTAATGCTTGCAGATGGGAATCAGGTGAGTTGGTATATTGGTACAGTATTTAGCACTTTACTGTACATGCATTGTCATTATTTTTTTTCTATCCTCCTCCGCCTTTTTGTTTTTTGTTGACCATTCATTTTTGTGGGCAATTTCACACACCACACTGTATGTGTGAAACTGGATTGGATAACAAAGTCCAGAGGTTGAATCATTTGTTCAATTGAACAGATCCAGACAAGTTGTAAGTGCCATGCTCTCTAATGGTTTCTTCAGTTAAATGGAGTGATTTGTGATGATCCTTTTTCTCATCATATTCCGGTGGCAGCGGTGTACTGTCCGCATTTGACCCTGGTAGGTGCTATGCATCATGCTTATTCTAGACTATTAGATTGACCCCTGTAGGTATCCCCTTTTTTTTTATTTAGCCCCTTGCTCTCTCGTGACCCGCCCACACCACACCCATGATATTAATGCACAGTCTTGACCACTGCTGATTGTGGTCTGTGTCCAAAAATAAAGTTTGGTTATACCGTTCTGTGAATGCACAGTCTTGACCACTGCTGATTGTGGTCTGTGTCCAAAAATAAAGTTTGGTTATACCGTTCTGTGAATGCACAGTCTTGACCACTGCTGATTGTGGTCTGTGTCCAAAAATAAAGCTGTGTTATTCTGTTCTCCCCATGTTGGTGTGTTTTCAATGTTTGGGGTTAGGGGACATCCACATGCATCACATTAGTGTCACATTACTATAGCTGTAAACTAAAGAGCACTAGTTAACCTGCAATAGATCCATACATACTAAGAGGAATAATAGTCCTAATAGCATTAGATATCATATAATGCATCTAATTGATCTACAATCTAGGCATAATAAAGGGTTAATGCACAGCCCAAGTACAATTAGCGGGACTGGGGAGTAGTAACATTCCTCTGAGGGCCTAACAGGATAATGATAGGTGATACTGCAGTGGCTTGTCAGTTCCTTCTCCAGTGATTTGGGATTTGTCCGTCCACTCTGCTTTCACACGCACTTCCCCAACATCACTTAGCAATCAAAACTAATGTAAATTGATGAATAGCAGAACATAATGGGAGGTCAACAAATGGGAATGAATGGACATCTTGGCACATGGCCACCAGCAATGGCGTGGGACTTCCTTGGATAAGAGTAGTGGCGATTACCCCTGATGGAGGTGAGTTGGCTGGTGCTCATTGTGCCTCTGCAAACCCTCTGTGTGTGTTTGCTGCCCTTGTGGGTGGGAGAGTGAAAGCAGAGTGACAGCAGAACTGACAATCCACTCCGGTCTCACCAGCATAGGAACCTTGTAAGAAAGCAGTGACAGAGGGTCAGAGACAGTCAGACCCGACCGAAAGACCAAACAAGAGGTATTGTGTATTTCAATGAAGCTGTGAGCTATCCCATTAAGGGCCATTGTGGGTGGGAGAGTCAAAGCAGAGTGGACGGCCAAATCCCAAACCACTGGAGAAGGAACTGACAATCCACTCCGGTCTCACCAGCATAGGAACCTTGTAAGTAAGCAGTGACAGAGGGTCAGAGACAGTCAGACCCGACCGAAAGACCAAACAAGAGGTATTGTGTATTTCAATGAAGCTGTGAGCTATCCCATTAAGGGCCATTGTGGGTGGGAGAGTCAAAGCAGAGTGGACGGCCAAATCCCAAACCACTGGAGAAGGAACTGACAATCCACTCCGGTCTCACCAGCATAGGAACCTTGTAAGTAAGCAGTGACAGAGGGTCAGAGACAGACCCGACCGAAAGACTGAACAGGACATATTCACATACTCCATGTGCCCCATATTTGTGTTCCCAAATGTAGATGTGATGAGCAACATGTATACAAAATAACAGGGTTAATATGGCATTATTTTGAGGTTTTTGTGTTTTTATGTAATCAGGTAGGGTGTCTTTAATTTTGCTTTATGTAAGCTGCAGCATGGCTTTTCATTCAAAATGTAACAACTAATTGGTTGTATAATGCCTTTGCTTTGGTGGGGGGAGGGGATGGTGAAATCAATTGTAATGGCCTTCCATGCTTTTCCTCTGTTAAACTCACTTTTACATTTTTAAGTTGTCTGTACGTAATGCGTAAACCATTTTACGTGTGTTTTTTGTGCACTTAGCGATTTTGCGAGATACGAGCGTCTACGCAAGGAATTATTTTCCGCTACTTACTACGTAGTGCTTTTCGGAGGCAAATCTCCGCAAAGTAGTCCAAAATTACGCAAGTCAATCGCAAGTCGACTCGTATTACGTAAATCGCGTTACGATGCGCATTTGCGAGATACGATTTCATACGCAGCTCGAATTTAATAGGGCCCCATGTTATTGTTGAAAAAGGGGTAAATATATAAACACAGGAATAAGTTTTACAATATAATGGCCACAAATAAAAAGAAAGAGACCCAAAAGTAAAAGTAAAGATAATGAAAATGTGTTAGTCGCGTAATAGTTTCTTTCCTAAAATTGATAAGAGCATCAACATAGAAAGGATGTCAGCAAATACATCTATAACTTCTCAATTGGACTCTACCGTAGACCAGCAGGAACTCAGCGATAGACAGATCACAATGGATATTGGTGGGAGTATTTTCCCTGAGAACCAACCATTTACAGTAGAAATCATGAGGTCTTTGCTCGCCGAGTTTCAGCTGGCAATAAAGGTAGAATTATCTCAGGAAATTAATAAAAATGCAATGGCTATCGATTCTTTGAACACTCATGTAAAGGGAATTGAGCGTGCTGAAATTAATATAGTTAAAGATCAACAAAATACATTTTTTTTAATAAATACAATAAAAAAGGAACTTAAATCTTTAAAGATAAAGTGTGGAAAACTAGAAAACTGACTCTAGGTGAAAACAACGTAAGAAATGGGGAATCCAAGAAAGCATAACATCAATAGAACTGGCAGAATTTATACGAATGTTTATAGATAAGGAGATTTAATCAGGTTTACATAAAGAAATTATAATTGACAGAATGTATCATCTCCCGTGAATTTATCATCTCCCGCTATCAAAAAATGTAAAAGGAAATCCCTCTAGAGATGTGATTATATGATTGGGTAATTATAAAGACAAAAAATTGCTGATGAAAGTTTCTTTTGAAAATAAAATGTTTTCACACCCCACACGAGAACATTAAGTTGTTTCCAGATCTTTCTATAGAGACTTTAATGCAGCAGAGAGAATTTGATGAAATCACTAGAACATTAAGATATAATAAAATTGATTACAAATGGGGATTTCCCACTAAACTAGTGATTTAATTTTTAGATGTAAAACATATAGTTAACTCCCATAAGGAGGGTATTACCCTCCCTGAGAAATGGCAGATCCCTCTAACAAGGGATCGTCAATAGGATGGAAACAACTGTTAAGCAAACGCAGAAATCAAAATAGAGTGATGTGAGATACAATGCATGGGTGTTTCTATATTTGGGATGATCAATCTGTAGGTTATTATACAGAAACAAGAAATGTAAATATACAATTGATTAATGGTTATACACAGCACTTTAATATAATTTAAAAAAATACATTACATTGGAGTAATTAATTTAAATATATAGGAAATGCACTAAAGATGTTGATAGAATTGCGTTTTTGATTCTAAATAATCATTTATGGAAGTTTTCAATGCTATGTGACTATCTTTCTCCCCCTTTCGCCCCCTCCCTCTTTTTTTTTCGCCTAGAAGATAGGGGTTGCCCATTTTGGGGGACAGGGAGGAGAGAGATGGAGAATATATTTGTACATATGTTGGATTTATTTTTAAAGATTTTTATATATTGCACTTTTTTTGGTGACAACACTCAGTAGTCGAATATAGATGCAAGTTGGTTAGTCAACCTAGAATAAAAGTTCATATTATTAAAAGACATGTCAAATTAAAACTCATACAGTAAAGGAATAATGCACAAATATTAAATTAACTTTATTTTGCATTACAAGGAGTCGCTGGTAATATCCAATGACTCTTATTTCACCAGCATACAGTCACCAAAAATGTTTTGAGAATATGTTCTGTGAACAAAAGATGAGGAGACTAGTATATTTAACTGCCTCTTATTAATCCTTAACAGTCATCTGAGCAAACCCTCATACCTTCCATCCATCCATAGTCTTGGAGTTACTGTAATTAATTTTCTTTTAAAAATGTAAGTCGCTGGCAGTGTCTAGAACTGGTATTTTTTAGTTTTACCGCAGTCTATAGTGTTATTAGGCATCAGCAATTTGCTCAATTTCATCAGGGATTTAACCCTTTTATATATTTATTTTTCCCTGCAATTCAAGTTATACTCAGAGCTTGCAGAGTTAAATCTTTCTTTATTTAAAGTTCATTAGACAGCTCACAGGAGATATAGAAGAACGTATTCCTTATGGCAATCAGCTTAGCTTCCTTCAATATATTAGCTCCTAGACTTTGACTGCAGCCTCAAGTTAACTTTATAAACAGTAAGTGATAAAGCTCCTGGAAAGAGGTTAACAAAAATAGTTTATATGCAAGGCCCTTTCTCCATGCATTCAAATTATAAACAGTCCCGCAATTTCACAATAGAATTACAGTTCTTATTTATGCTGTACTCGAGATCAGTCTATATGTCTTATTGCTTGTCTGCTTTATACAGAGCAGGGTACTTGTGATTTTTGAAGATGTCTCCTTCAGTACACCGCTTCTAATTGCAGTCAGCTCTTACAACTCCCAGACTTCCAGCTTCCCTGCTCTAACTCCACGTGCCCTTGCAACTAGTAGTAGGTCTAATTAAGGACTGGACTGTTGGGAGACTCTCACCTCCCCAGCCTTCAATGTAGGTATCTGATTTGCATGTTAGATGGCTATGCAGTTTACTCACAAAACTCCAGTGAATCTGGCTTTATGTATGGCCGAGTCAGATAATTTCTGCAGCCGGTGTTGTCAGCTCACTAAGCATACTGTTTTATCATCTCTCCAAGCCATCGCACTATCGTTGTCTCTGCAGTCTCAGCCAGTATCAAGATAGGTCTGGAGCTAGACTGTTAGGAGACTCCCTGGGAGTTTGGCACCATTACAGCCCGGTTAGCAAACAGCACTAACCTCTTTTAACCTGTTGAGCTTTATCAGTGAGATACTGTTAATTTCCCTAAGCACAGTGAGCAAGTAATCCAAATCCTGACAACATTATGCAGAGTATAGTAAGGATTCAGAAATCTTGGTGCTCAGTAATGTAATGTAATAGCCAGTGCCCCCCAACTTGACACGCTTCCATTTTACCCATCTCCCATGTGTATGGGTGTGTGTACAAATATTTTATTTAGAGTGATGAGTTCTTGAGAGATTTATTTTCTTTCTTTATTTTTTTAAATATTTTTTTCAACGAGTACAAAACACAAAAAACAGAAAGATAGTTAACATTACATAAATTCCAGAAAAATAACAGTCTTTGGATGTCTATCTGTTTTCAAGAGATTTGACCTCCCTTTATCAAGTCTAAAGCAATAATGATATTAAATTAAACTTTCAGTTAGAATTTAAACAGTGATGCAGAGAAAGTGATTCTCCCCATATATAGCGGCAAACAACATAATTTACTAAAGGAAACATACATACACATGTTAGATATACACATACATTAACATATACATGAAAAAAACTGAGGTAAAATCATAATAAGTTTTGATAGTGTGTGAGAAAACCAAGTCCATGTTAAATTTTGTATCTTTAGTGTTGAAGAATGTGATCATCTTCATTTCAAATGTTTTTCAAATACCCTTGGAGTATTTTTAGTGTTAGGTTTTGAAAAGAGTGATCTTTCTGGGTAAAATGGTGTCCAACTGGGATAAAATAATTGATCGATGCTCTTCATATCTCACTATATGTGATAAGCCAACACCCACACCAGATTCAACAGTTTTGAACAATAACTAAGATAGGTGGCTATTAAAGCTGGATCTTGGCAAAGTGCAGGCTTTAAATGTTTAAAAAAGTTCCTAAGACTCTGAATCACTTTACCATCTCAGAAGCTCTGGCTTTCCTGAGATCAATCATTGGGTAACTCAAGTGGAAAAACGGGGAATGAATCTTCTGTAATACCCTACAATGTCCAGAAAGGCCCTCTATTAGGTTTTCCTCAAAGGTTGTGGGCAATTCAGGATTGACTTCACTTTCCAGATACTTGTCTTCACTAAGTCCTATGGCACAATTCAAAAGAACTTACAGTGAGCCCTGCCTATCTTAGGGTTCCCGTTACTGCTACTACTTTTGACAGATTTGTTGCCCAATCAGTAGCATGCATAACTACAGTATATCATCTAAGTATCCTGACAAATGGATCCTCAATTACTGGTAATCATGTCAATGTGCCCTGAAGTTTAGATTCTAGTACCATCCTCTGGCATTTTGAAAAGGGTGCACAACACTGAGCAACTTCTGAATATATGCCTAGCCATTAGAATGCATCCCAATGTTTTTGCACTTCCTAGAAATTCTCAAAGCTGTTTTTTTAGCCAGATCTAGGACTTTCCTTCTCTGTGTTCTGGAAACCAGAGGTTGCTCTAAAGCCTCCACATCTGAAGGAGCAAAATACCCCATTTAAGTAGTGGATCAGAAGTTTGATTATATAGATATTGTTTTCAGAGGGAAACTTCTGTACTGTCAAATCTTCCTCTTACAGGCCTTCTCTTCACCATTATGAGACATAGCATCTTCTGTGTAAACATGTTTTCTTTCCTCAGCCTGACTGGCAGTTATAGCCTCTGCAAAGATCATTATCCTTATTTCTGTGCCAATCTTTTTGGCTTTTCTTTTCTCCTGCTTTGTTTTACAGGTCTTCTTCTGTCTAACAAATAGGTCACTGTCAAAGCATAGCAGATGTGAGCTGATAGATTCCAGAGCATTCTAGGTTTCCTCTTCATACTTTCCTGATCTTTCCCATTTGTTGAATTGAAGGACATCTTCAAAATTGTGAAGGTGTCTCCCCACCAAGGACACTGTAAGGCAGTTTAGTAACCACTGTTGTTTTTAATTCACTAGGCTTTATGATTTTCTCTGAGAAAAGAGTGACTGTACTTCCTGAATCAATTAATGCTGTGGTTGCTTTACCATTAATCTTTATTGTTTTGGTAAATTGGTGAAACTTTTTTGCCACTCCTACCATGATGATCAGATTATAATTGAACTAATTTCTCCAATGTTACTTTGCATTGATTCTTCCTGATTTGGACAATGGATTACTGTATGCCCTAGCTCTCAACAGTAGAAGTACTTGATATTGCTTGTTTGTTCGTTGGATTCCAAACAATCAGTGTTTCTGACATTTCTTATAGAGGATATCTTCCAGATTCAGGATTCATATTTTTTTTTTGTTTCAATATAGACTTTTTGCCACTCATGCTTTTAAACTATCTTTGAGTGCTGTAGTCCTCCCCACTTTGGCAAAATAACAGATCATTCATAGCTATGTATCTTTCTATTAATGTAACAAACTCATCTGGAGACTTTGCTTCATTGTGTTCCACCCATTCTTGCAAGCTAGAAAGAAGAGTTCTTAAATAGTGACCCATCACCAGGAGCTCCTAAATTCTCCCTGGTCCATTATTTTCAGGACACAGATATTTTTTTGCTAAATGCAGCAGCACATCAAACATCTATGAGTGAGGGTCTTTCTGTCCAAAAACTTAATTGAACTTAATTTGAACCATGCAGACCAGTGCTTTGCCTGCTCTGGTGCGGTCTTTGTGGAGATCAAATGAAAAAGAAAATAATCCTTAAAAATCTATCTGTGCAGGCATGGGATGTTGGGCTCACCTAAACAGGTCAACTATGGGTTAACTGGTCAGTGGAGTGTAAACTGAGTCCAGAGGAAAGCTGATATCAATCACTGCCTTCCCTATAGACAATCACCACACTGTGCTGGGGCTATCACTTGCTCATGGAACAGTCACCAGACAGGATACACTTTGTAAACAGAGACTTAAAACTTTAATTTTTGTATCTGTTATTAGTGTAATTGAAAAAACAATAGATCACTTTGACATATAACCTTGTGCTCTTTCACACCATGAAGAGCACTTCCAGGAAGGTAAATGCCCCTTTAACAATCTCATGTAGCTTTATGCACATATTCAATTTATAGTTGAATAATCAGAATATTGCAGGTATATATACAGTGGTAAAAAAATATAGAGTGTGGTGGCTCAGGTATAATGCATAAGAACCAAATGTAAGTGTATAAATTAGGGTGCTCCTTAGGATAAAATTGATTGCTATATAAAGGGAGAGAAAAAAGAATCTATTAGAGGGCACACCTAATCTTCCTAATCTTAGAAAGAAGAGAATAAACTAAACAATAAAACTTAACATTTAATGGTAATTAAAATCCTTATTAAAATATATGCACATAGGTAGCAGAGACATACGGGGCTATAAAATTGGTAGAAATGGAATTTCTAAATAGAAAATTCTGACCATATACAATATAAAGTGCTAGTGATGTCACAAAAAAGTGACTATTGTGCAAACAAAGTGCTAAATATATAAAGTGCCAAGTGCTATAATTAATATAGTGTACAGCTATATACAGGGAGTGCAGAATTATTAGGCAAGTTGTATTTTTGAGGATTAATTTTATTATTGAACAACAACCATGTTCTCAATGAACCCAAAAAACTCATTAATATCAAAGCTGAATATTTTTGGAAGTAGTTTTTAGTTTGTTTTTAGTTTTAGCTATTTTAGGGGGATATCTGTGTGTACAGGTGACTATTACTGTGCATAATTATTAGGCAACTTAACAAAAAACAAATATATACCCATTTCAATTATTTATTCTTACCAGTGAAACCAATATAACATCTCAACATTCACAAATATACATTTCTGACATTCAAAAACAAAACAAAAACAAATCAGTGACCAATATAGCCACCTTTCTTTGCAAGGACACTCAAAAGCCTGCCATCCATGGATTCTGTCAGTGTTTTGATCTGTTCACCATCAACATTGCGTGCAGCAGCAACCACAGCCTCCCAGACACTGTTCAGAGAGGTGTACTGTTTTCCCTCCTTGTAAATCTCACATTTGATGATGGACCACAGGTTCTCAATGGGGTTCAGATCAGGTGAGCAAGGAGGCCATGTCATTAGATTTTTTTCTTTTATACCCTTTCTTGCCAGCCACGCTGTGGAGTACTTGGACGCGTGTGATGGAGCATTGTCCTGCATGAAAATCATGTTTTTCTTGAAGGATGCAGACTTCTTCCTGTACCACTGCTTGAAGAAGGTGTTTTCCAGGAACTGGCAGTAGGACTGGGAGTTGAGCTTGACTCCATCCTCAACCCGAAAAGGCCCCACAAGCTCATCTTTGATGATACCAGCCCAAACCAGTACTCCACCTCCACCTTGCTGGCGTCTGAGTCGGACTGGAGCTCTCTGCCCTTTACCAATCCAGCCACGGTCCCATCCATCTGGCCCATCAAGTCTCACTCTCATTTCATCAGTCCATAAAACCTTAGAAAAATCAGTCTTGAGATATTTCTTGGCCCAGTCTTGACGTTTCAGCTTGTGTGTCTTGTTCAGTGGTGGTCGTCTTTCAGCCTTTCTTACCTTGGCCATGTCTCTGAGTATTGCACACCTTGTGCTTTTGGGCACTCCAGTGATGTTGCAGCTCTGAAATATGGCCAAACTGGTGGCAAGTGGCATCGTGGCAGCTGCACGCTTGACTTTTCTCAGTTCATGGGCAGTTATTTTGCGCCTTGGTTTTTCCACACGCTTCTTGCGACCCTGTTGACTATTTTGAATGAAACGCTTGATTGTTCGATGATCACGCTTCAGAAGCTTTGCAATTTTAAGAGTGCTGCAAGATATCTCACTATTTTTTACTTTTCTGAGCCTGTCAAGTCCTTCTTTTGACCCATTTTGCCAAAGGAAAGGAAGTTGCCTAATAATTATGCACACCTGATATAGGGTGTTGATGTCATTAGACCACACCCCTTCTCATTACAGAGATGCACATCACCTAATATGCTTAATTGGTAGTAGGCTTTCGAGCCTATACAGCTTGGAGTAAGACAACATGCATAAAGAGGATGATGTGGTCAAAATACTAATTTGCCTAATAATTCTGCACTCCCTGTATTGTACACTTATATAAAAGTGAAAAGTCTAAATATATATATATATAGTATATAGCAGGTTATATGGGTCCAAAAAGATTCTATTATCCAGCTGTGTGCTGGTATTATTGAGGAAAAACACAGTGAAAAGTATTGAGTAGTGCATGCCTCAATATTGATATGAATAAATGTCTCAATACTATATTGTTATTAAATTCACTGCTTATCTGGAACTACAGTGTAGGCTGATGGAATAATGTCCAAATACTGCCTCAATATTACCTCAATAATTGCTGCGTAAATAACCAGGATCCTTCTATATGAAACTATGCATTCCTTCTATAATATTACTAGCTGAATAGCTTGAGTCTTGAAAACAGGGAAGGGACTTTAGTCTATGGGCCTGAGAAGAAAAACGCCAACTCTCTGCCAATACTTCCTCAAAATAATCCCAATGATTGCAGCGTCTATCACCAGGATCCTTCTATGTATGACTATGCCTTCCTTGTGTAATTGTGCTGGCTGAATAGCTTCAGTCTTGAAAACAGGGAAGGGACTTTAATCTATGGGCCTGAGAAGAAAAAAACGCCTGCTCTCTGCCTAGCACGCTGCGGTCTAGACGCACATGAGTGACGTCATTGACCCGCGACTGCGTTCCTACGTGAACCCGACGTACGTTTCTTGAAATTCATCAAGGGTTCAATGCTACCTATGTGCATATATTTTAATAAGGATTTTAATTTCCATTAAACGTTACGTTTTATTGTTTAGTTTATTCTCTTCTTTCTAAGATTAGGAAGATTAGGTGTGCCCTTTAATAGGATCTTTTTTCTCTCCCTTTATATATATATATATATATATACAGTGGTACATTTTGACAGTTCACTAAGTGTGACAAAACTATAACAGTGGAACAACAAAGCATGAGAAAGAGAATCACAAGACATTTTGATAATGTGCCAGAAAACCCAAGTAAATGTTAAGTTCTATATATTTAGTATTAAAGAATGTGATCGTTTTCATTTAAAATATTTTCCTCTCTTGGGTGGTTTTAGAGAGAGGGATATTTCTGGTAAAATTGTGTCCAAATGGAGTACAGTAACTTCATTTATTGTTCCTTTTAATAGAATGGCAGTGCACATTAAATTGTGTACATGAATATGATCTTCTGATGTTATATGCCTTGTTTTTATGTGTGGATTGTTCATTGTAAATATTTAAATATTTTGAATATTTTCTCTGGATATACATATATGTATATATTTAGACATATATGTAAATCAATGTATATATATATGTATGTATATATATATTTATATATATATATATATATATATATATATATATATATATATATATATATAGTACAAATAAGAAATAGTACATTAGTGATTCTATTTGAATTTCTAAAAAATAGGTGTTAATAAAAACTTATTTACTACTCAAATTTCTCATGAATACAGTATATGCACTGCACTCTGGGAAAACTAGGCGGGACATGCAAATGAGACCACATAATGCACCGTCACTCTGTCAATCCAAACCATTTTAAACATGACTCCTCATCCTCAACCCCCCTCCTCATCCTCAACCCCCCTCCTCATCCTCAACCTCCCTCCTCATCCTCAACCTCCATCCTCATCCTCAACCTCCATCCTCAATTTACCTCTCTCTAATTAGCAAATGCCGAGTCCCGAAGCAGCCGGAAGATGCGCAGAGGAGCAGTGGAGCAGCTGCTGATGGAAGGTAAGTGAGGGGAAAGGGAGAGCGGGAGGTAATTAGAAAGGGGTAAAGTGAGGAGTGGGCGTTGATGTTGAGGAGGGGGGGTTGAGGATGAGGAGGGGGGTTGAGGATGAGTAGGGGGGTTGAGGATGAGGAGGGGGGGTTGAGGATGAGGAGGGGGGGTTGAGGGTAAGGAGGGGGGTTGAGGAGGGAGGATGATAAGGGAGAGGGAGGGAAAGAGACATGAGGGTGAGGGGTGGAAGAGACATGAGGGTGAGGGGGAGGAAGAGACATAAGGGTGACGGGGGGAAGAGACATAAGGGTGACGGGGGGAAGAGACACAGGAGAGGGAGAGGGGGAAGAGACACATGGCTCCTTTTAAGCATATGCTTACTGTATTTCCAAGTTTTAGGCATAGCAACGGATGGATTTTTCACAAAACCGGTCACTTAACCACATACAGTACTGTTTCACGGTTACTGCCGTGAAATATATATATATATATATGTATATACCGTATATACTCGAGTATAAGCCGTCCTGAGTATAAGCAGAGGCACCTATTTTACCACAAAATACTGGGAAAACATAGTGACTCGAGTATAAGCCAAGGGTGGGAAATGTGCTGCCTCCTGTGTCCCTCTTGTGCCCTCTGTGTCCCTCTCTTGTGTGCCCTCTGTGCCCCTTTCTTGTATCCCCAACCGCTCCCCTGTGTCTCTTCCCCCCTCTACCTCCCCTGTGTCTCTCCCCCCTTTCCCTCCCCTGTGTCTCTTCCCCTCCTCTCCTTCCCCTGTGTCTCTTCCCTCCTCTCACTCGCCTGTGTCTCTTCCCCCTCCCCCGTGTCTCTTATCCCCCTCTCCCGTCCCTGTACCTCTTGCCCTCCCCCTCCCTTATCACCCTCCTCAACCGCCCTCCTCAACAGCCCTCCTCATCCTCCCTTCTCATCTTCAACCCCCTTCCTCATCCTCTCTCCCCAACCCCCCTCCTCATCCGCTCTCCTCAAGCCCCCCTCCTCAACCCCCGAACACATACTCGCTCCTCAACCCCCATCCTAAATCCCCCCCTCAACCTCTCTCCTCAACCCCCCTCCTCATCCTCCCTCCTCAACCCTCCTCCTCATCCTCAACCCCCCTCCTCAACCTCTCTCCTCAACCACCCTCTTCATCCTCAACCCCCCTCCTCAACCTCCCCTCCTCATCCCCCCTCCTCAATCCCCTCCTCAATCCCCTCCTCATCCTCAACCCCCCCTCAACCTCCCCCCTCAACCCCCTCCTCAACCCCCCCTCTCATCCTCAACCCCCCTCCTCAACCTTGCTCCTCATCCTCCCTACTCAACCCCCATCCTTATCCTCAACCCCCCTCCTCATCCTCAACCCCCCTCCTCATCCTCAACCTCCCTCCTCAACCCCCCTCCTCACTTTACCCTCTCTAATTAGCATATGCCGGGTCCCGACGCAGCCGGAAGACGCGCAGAGGAGCAGAGGAGCAGCTGCTGATGGAAGGTAAGTGAGGGGTAAGGGAGAGCGGGAGGTAATTAGAAAGGGGTAAAGTGAGGAGGGGGATTGAGGTTGAGGAGGGGGGCTTGAGGATGAGGAGGGGGGTTGAGGATGAGGAGGGGGGGTTGAGGATGAGGAGGGGGGTTGAGGATTAGGAGGGGGGTTGAGGATGAGGAGGGGGGGTTGAGGATGAGGAGGGGGGAGGATGAGGAGGGGGGAGGATGAGGAGGGGGGTTGAGGAGGGAGAATGATAAGGGAGGGGGAGGGAAAGAGACATGAGGGTGAGGGGGGGAAGAGACATGAGGGTGAGGGGGGGGAAGAGACACAGGGTGGAGAGACACAGGGGGAAAGAGGCACAGGGTGACTCGACTATAAGCTGAGGGGGGCCTTTTCAGTATTGAAAAATGGCTGAAAAACTCGGCTTATACTGGAGTTTATACAGTATATTTGTATACAGAGAGAAAGAGAGGGGCGTACAATATGTTAGAAGGTGTCATTTATATATACATGTGATCACACCACTCTATTGAATTGTCCCCTGTAAATGTGATGCAGTGGGCCTAGGCCTAAGACTTATTAGCCTACCAGAAATATATCAATCATTACAATGATTCACTCCATGGTACGCACTGCCAATTCCTTAATATCACTAAACATTAGCTAGCATGAATCTTACCCTGAGACATATTTTAATACATATTAAATGTGCTACAAATGGAAATCCCTACTCTTTCATCTCCCTTAGTAAAACACACATTACATAAAAAGGAAATTGTTTTATTATGTTATTCAACAACCAATGTATGTGTTCTACTGTATAATTGTTATTTTTTTATTTCAGATATCTTCGATAAAATTTCAAATGACAGTCAATTCTTGGAAAAAAATAATCCTCTGGAAAAAAACTTTATTCCAGTTGCATTTATTTTTACTTCAATTCGAGATGTTTTAAATAGGCCCATTGTTCTTGTAAATGGAAATCTTTTTGCAAGGCATTTGGAATGTGTTCACATGAATGACAGAGGTCAGTTTTGTTCTTATTATCCTATCGGTAACTTTGTGAACTTGATGAAATTTGATCAAAGGACCACTGTGGTAGTTTTTATTTTTCTTAAATAACTTAACCTGATAATGCATTAAACGTTTTTTAGAAGCAACATAAAGAAATTAATAAAAAGGCAGAAAAAAAAAAAACTTTAAGCACTTCTTTATAAAATAAAGTTCACAAAAGCAAAGAGAGACACAGGTATATTAGATTCCTAGTGAAAACCAGAATCCTTCTGTGTCACTTTATGGATCTGATTCCTTAATGTTTGCAAACATCACATACAGAAGATTTAGTAGTTTCCTTTAATGCTCTCATAGGATGTAAGTATATTAGATCTTTGAATTGCATGGGATCCTGAGGAAATTGTCATTATGCAAAAAACTTTGGAATGAAGGAGGTCTATTATAGCCCAAGCAGGGCTGCATATATTATATTTTTAACAGGTTTCTTTTGTTACTCAATATGTCTTGAATATACTAACCAAGTTTACCAACCAATTATATCCCATGTCCTTTCAAGAACAGAGTTTCATCCCAAACTATTGATAAGCTATGTTGGGCATTCATTGTCGTTTATCTAAATTCACGTATTTCATTAATTTTTATTGTTGAGAGAAGTTATTCTGAAAGTATGGAATTATGTGCTTTTAAAGAAATGTTAAAGTACTTCACTACATATCTCTATGTGCTCTAACTTTTGTACTTTGATTTGCATGGATGCACTGGTTATTGACAAAAATAATTACCGTATATACTCGAGTATAAGCCGACCCGATTAGAAGCCGAGGCACCTATTTTACAACAAAATACTGGGAAAAATTAGTGACACAAGTATAAGCCGAGGGTGGGAAATGTGCTGCCCCCTGTGTCCCTCTTGTGCCCTCTGTGTCCCCCTCTCTCTCCCCTGTGTCTCTTCCCCACTCTCCCTTCCCTGTGTCTCTTCCCCCCTCCCTTATCACCCTCCTCAACCCCCTCCTCATCCTCCCTCCTCAACCCCCCTCCTCATCCTCAACCCCCTCCTCATCCTCAACCACCAGCCCAACCTCCTTCCTCAACCTCAACCCCCCTCCTCAACTACCCATCCTCAACCCCCATCCTCAACCCCCCATCCTCTTCCTCAACCCACCCTCCTCATACTAACCTACCGTCCTCATCCTCAACCTCCGTCCTCATCCTCAACCCCCCTCCTCATCCTCAACCCCCCTCCTCAACCTCAACCCCCCTCCTCAACCTCCCTCCTCAACCTCAACCCCCTCCTCAACAAAAATAATTACCTTATATACTCGAGTATAAGCCGACCCGAGTATAAGCCAAGGCACCTATTTTACCACAAAATACTGGGAAAAATGAGTGACTCAAGTATAATCCGAGGGTGGGAAATGTGCTGCCCCCTGTGTCCCTCTTGTGCCCTCTGTATCCCCCTCTCTCTCCCCTGTGTTTCTTCTCCCCTCTCCCTCCCCTGTGTCTCTTCCCCCTCTCCCTTCCCTGTGTCTCTTCCCCCTCTCCCTTATCACCCTCCTCAACCCCCTCCTCATCCTCCCTCCTCAACCCCCCTCCTCATCCTCCCTCCTCAACCCCCCTCCTCATCCTCAAACCCTTCCTCATCCTCAACCCCCAGCCCAACCTTCCTCCTCAACCTCAACCCCCCTCCTCAACTACCCATCCTCAACCCCCATACTCAACCCCCATCCTCAACCTACCCTCCTCATCCTAAACCACCCTCCTCATCCTAAACCACCCTCCTCAGCCCCACTCCTCAACCCGCCTCCTCATCCTCAACCCCCCTCCTCAACCTCAACCACCCTCCTCAACCTCCCTCCTCAACCTCAACCCCCCTCTTCAACAAAAATAATTACTGTATATACTCGAGTATAAGCCGACCTGAGTATAAGCCGAGGCACCTATTTTACCACAAAATACTGGAAAAATTAGTGACCCAAGTATAAGCCGAGGGTGGGAAATGTGCTGCCCCCTGTGTCCCTCTTGTGCCCTCTGTGTTCCCCTCTCTCTCCCCTGTGTCTCTTCTCCCCTCTCCCTCCCCTGTGTCTCTTCCCCCTCTCCCTTCCCTGTGTCTCTTCCCCCTCCCTTATCACCCTCCTCAACCCCCTCCTCATCCTCCCTCCTCAACCCCCCTCCTCATCCTCCCTCCTCAACACCCCCTCCTCATCCTCAACCCCCACCTCATCCTCAACCCCCAGCCCAACTTCAACCCCCCTCCTCTACTACCCATCCTCAATCCCTATCCTCAACCCCCATCCTCATCCTCAACCCACCCTCCTCATCCTAAACCACCCTCCTCATCCTAAACCACCCTCCTCAGTCCCACTCCTCAACCCGCCTCCTCATCCTCAACCTCCCTCCTCATCCTCAACCTCCCTCCTCATCCTCAACCCCCCTCCTCAACCTCAACCCCCCTCCTCAACCTCCCTCCTCAACCTCAACCCCCCTCCTCAACCTCAACCCCAATCCCCTCCTCAATCTCTAACGCCCCATCCTCATCCTCAACCCGCCATCCTCAACCCCCCTCCTCATTCTAAACCCCGTCCTCAATCTCCCTCCTCAACCCCCTTCCTCAACCTCCATCCCCCTCCTCAACCTCAACCCCCCATCCTCAATCCCCCATCGTCAACCCCCCTCCTCATTCTAAACCCCCTCCTCAACCTCCCTCCTCAACCCCCTTCCTCAACCTCCACCTCCCTCCTCAACCTCAACCCCCCATCTTCAACCCCCCATCCTCAACCTCAACCCCCCCATCCTCAATCCCGCCTCCTCAACCCCCCCATCCTCAACCCCCCACCTCAACCTCAACCCCCCATCCTCAGCCTCAACCCCCCTATCCTCAATCCCCTCATCCTCAACCCCCCTCCTCATTCTAAACCCCCTCCTCAACCTCCCTCCTCAACCTCCCTCCTCAACCTAAACCCCCCCATCCTCAACCCCCCATCCTCAACCTCAACCCCCCCATTCTCAATCCCCCCTCCTCAATCCCCCCTCCTCAACCCCCCATCCTCAACCCCCCTCCTCAACCTCAACCCCCCATCCTCAACCTCAACCCCCCCATCCTCAACCCCCCTCCTAAATTCTAAACCCCCTCCTCAACCTCCCTCCTCAACCCCCTTCCTCAACCTCCACCTCCCTCCTCAACCTCACCCCCCCATCCTCAACCCCCCATCTTCAAACTCAACCCCCCATCCTCAATCCCCCCTCCTCAACCCCCCCATCCTCAGTCCCCCCCTCCTCAACCTCCCTCCTCAACCCCCCTCCTCAACCTCAACCCCCCATCCTCAACCTCAACCCCCCCATTCTCAATCCCCCTCCTCATTCTAAACCCCCTCCTCAACCTCCCTACTCAACCCCCTTCCTCAACCTCCACCTCCCTCCTCAACCTCAACCCCCCCATCCTCAACCCCCCATCCTCAACCTCAACCCCCCATCCTCAATCCCCCCTCCTCAACCCCCCCGTCCTCAGTCCATGAGGAGGGGGAGGGAAAGAGACACGGGGGGTTAGAGAGACATGGGGGGTTAGAGAGACACAGGGGGGTTAGAGAGACACAGGGGGGTTAGAGAGACACGGGGGATAGTGACTCGAATATAAGCCGAGGGGGGCCCCTTTCAGCCTTAAAAAAAAGGGCTGAAAAACTCGGCTTATACTTGAGTATATGGTAATTAGGTACACAACCAGTGGCGGCTGGTGACCTTCCAAGTTGGGGGGGCGGAAGACAGACACCTGGCCCCTCCTCTTACATTGACTCCACCCCATAATATAGACTCCTCCACTTCACTCCAGCTTGACCCCTAGATGTCCCAACCAATAAAATACCCCCCCAGGCATCTAAATTTAACCCCATCACTTATGGGGGTCGATACAGAGCCCATGAGCCTCTAATTAACCCCCTCAGCCCCATAAGGGTCTATACAGACCCTTATGAGACACTAATTAAAACCCATTAGGCCTATAAGGGTCTATACAGACCCTTTATGTAACAATAATTAACCCCATTAGTCCAATAGGGGTCTATATAGACCCCTAAAGGACACTATTAACCCTTCAAATAACACTAAAAGTGCCATGAGGGTCCTCCAGGACCCTCATGACACCAAGTCTAAACATTACACTATTAACCCCCCTCTACCCTATTAACCTCCACTCTACACTATTAACCCCCCTCTATACTATTAACCCATACACTACCTACCTAACACCCTAATAAAATCCCTGTTACCCCACTAAAAATACATTACAGAAAATAAAAAACTCTACGTTACACAAAACAAAAAAACATAATTTACTGAAAATAAAAAATCCTAGAATTACACAAAAGGAATGACTAATTTCACGAAAACAATACCATTTCCAAAACCTACAATAGGGTAAATAAGCCCACTTACCATGCCCATATGCGAAAACGGTTTTCTGGCCTTAGTTCCTAGCATAAGGGCCCATGATTCATTGCCACAGGTCTGGTGTCCAGCACCCCTAAGAAGAAAAAGAAAAATTACATTAATAGATAAATAAACACAACATATAATCAATATCTTCCTCCCAGTCCCTATCTCTCTCCCTCCCTATCCTTCTCCTCTCTCCCTATCCCTCTCTCCCTATCTCCCCCTATCCCTCTCAGTATATCCCTCTTTCTCTACCCCCCATCCCTCTCTCTATACAGACCCTTATGAGACACTAATTAAAACCCATTAGGCCTATAAGGGTCTATACAGACCCTTTATGTAACAATAATTAACCCCATTAGTCCAATAGGGGTCGATATAGACCCCTAAAGGACACTATTAACCATTCAAATAACACTAAAAGTGCCATGAGGGTCCTCCAGGACCCTCATGACACCAAGTCTAAACATTACACTATTAACCCCCCTCTACCCTATTAACCTCCACTCTACACTATTAACCCCCCTCTATACTATTAACCCATACACTACCTACCTAACACCCTAATAAAATCCCTGTTACCCCACTAAAAATACATTACAGAAAATAAAAAACCCTACATTACACAAAACAAAAAAACATAATTTACTGAAAATAAAAAATCCTAGAATTACACAAAAGGAATTACTAATTTCACTAAAACAATACCATTTCCAAAACCTACAATAGGGTAAATAAGCCCACTTACCATGCCCATATGCGAAAACGGTTTTCTGGCCTTAGTTCCTAGCATAAGGGCCCATGATTCATTGCCGCAGGTCCGGTGCCCAGCATCCCTAAGAAGAAAAAGAAAAATTAAATTAATAAATAAATAAACACAACATATAATCAATATCTACCTCCCAGTCCCTATCTCTCTCCCTCCCTATCCTTCTCCTCTCTCCCTATCCCTCTCTCCCTATCTCCCCCTATCCCTCTCAGTATATCCCTCTTTCTCTACCCCCCATCCCTCTCCCTATCTATCTCTCTCTCCCTAACTCTATCCCTCCCTATATTTCTCCTCTCTCCCTATCCCTGTCTCCCCCGACCCCTCTCCCGATATAACTCTTTACCTATCTCTCTCTCCCTCCCTTTATTTCGCCTCCCTCCCTATCTATGTCCCTCCCTATCTCTCCCCCTATTCATCTCCCTATATCTCTCTTTCCCTGTCCCTCCATCCCTCTCCCTATCTATCACTCTTTACCTATCTCTCTCTCCCTCCCTTTATTTCTCATCCCTCCCTATCTCTCTCCCTATCTCCCCCTATTCCTCTCCCTATATCCCTCTTCCCCTATACCACCATCCCTCTCCCTATCCTTCTCTTCCTCCCTAAATCTCTCCCTCCCTATCTTACTCCTCAATCCCTATCTCTCTCCCTATCTGTCTCCTGGTTCCCTATCTCTGTCCATATCCGTCTCTCCCTATCCCCCCATTCCTCCGCCTATATCCCTCATTCCCTATTCCCATCCCTATCTCTTCCCCTTCCTAACTCTGTCCCTCCCTATCTTTTTCCTCCCTCCTCATCTCTCCCCTATCCCACTCTCCCTATCCCCTATCCCTCTCCCCCATACTCTCTCCCTCTCTATCTTTCTCTTCTCTCCCTATCTCTCTCCCTATCCCTCCCTTCCTATCTCCCCCCATCCCTCTCTCCCTACCTCCCCATCCCTCTCCCTATCTCTATCTCCCTCCCTAACTGTCTCCCTCTCTCTCCCTATCTCTCTCCCTATCTCCGTCTAACCCTCACCCTATATCCCTCTTTCCCTATCCACCCCATCCCTCTCCCTATCTCTCTCTCCCCCCCTAACTCTCTTCCTCCCTACCTCTCTCCTCTCTCCCTATCTCTCCCTATATCTCTCTTCCTATCTCCTCCATATCCCTATCCTATATCCCTCTTTTCCTACCCCCCATCCTTCTCCCTATCTCTCTCTCTCTCCCTCCCTAACTCTCTCTCTCCCTATCTCTCTCTCTTCCATCCCTCTCTCTCTCCCTATCCCTCGCTCTCTATCTCTCCCCTATCCCTTTCCCTATATCCCTCTTACCTATCCCCCATCCCTCTCCCTATCTCTCTCTCCCTTCCACAACTCTCTCCCACCCTATCTTTCTCCTCCCTCCCTATCTCTCTCCCTATATCTCCCTATCTCCCCATCCCTCTCCCTATATTCCTATTTCCCTATCCTCCATCCCTCTCCCTATCTCTTTCTCCTTTCCACAACTCTCTCCCTCCCTATCTTTCTCCTCCCTCCCTATCTCTCTCCCTATCCCTATCTCCCCCCTATCCCTCTCCCTAGATCCCTCTAACCTATCCCCAATCCCTCTCCCTATCTCTCTCTCCTTCCCTAACTCTCTCCCTCCCTATCTTTCTCCTCTCTCCCTATCCCTCTCTCCCTATCTCCCGCCCATCCCTCTCCCTATATCTATCTTACTTATCCCCCATCCCTCTCCTTATCTCTCTCTCTCTCCCTAACTCTCTACCTCTCTATATTTCTCCTCTCTCCATATCTCTCTTCCTATCCCTCTCTCCTTATCTTCCCCTTACTCCTCTCCCTATATCCCTCCTTCCCTATCACCCATCCCTCTCCCTATCTCTCTCCCTAACTCTCTCCCTCTCTATCTTTCTCCTCCCTCCCTATCTCCCTCCCTTCCTATCTTTCTACTCTCTCCTTATCTCTCTCTATCCCTCTCTCCCTATTCCTCTTTCCCTATCCCCTCCCTATCCCTCTGCCAATATCTCTTTCCCTATCATCATCCCTCTACCTATCTCTCTTCCCTTTCCTAACTTTCTCCCTCTCCATCTTTATCCTCCCTCCCTATCTCTCTCCCTATCCCCCCCATCCCTCTCCCCCCATCCCTCTCTCCCTACCTCCCCATCCCTCTCCCTATCTCTATCTCCCTCCCTAACTGTCTCCCTCTCTCTCCCTATCTCTCTCCCTAGCTCCGTCTAACCCTCACCCTATATCCCTCTTTCCCTATCCACCCCATCCCTCTCCCTATCTCTCTATCCCCCCCTAACTCTCTTCCTCCCTACCTCTCTCCTCTCTCCCTATCTCTCCCTATATCTCTCTTCCTATCTCCTCCATATCCCTATCCTATATCCCTCTTTTCCTACCCCCCATCCTTCTCCCTATCTCTCTCTCCCTCCCTAACTCTCTCTCTCCCTCTCTCTCTCCCTATCCCTCGCTCTCTATCTCTCCCCTATCCCTTTCCCTATATCCCTCTTACCTATCCCCCATCCCTCTCCCTATCTCTCTCTCCCTTCCACAACTCTCTCCCACCCTATCTTTCTCCTCCCTCCCTATCTCTCTCCCTATATCTCCCTATCTCCCCATCCCTCTCCCTATATTCCTATTTCCCTATCCCCCACCCCTCTCCCTATCTCTTTCTCCTTTCCACAACTCTCTCCCTCCCTATCTTTCTCCTCCCTCCCTCTCTATCTCTCTCCCTCCCTATCTCTCTCCCTATCCCTATCTCCCCCCTATCCCTCTCCCTAGATCCCTCTAACCTATCCCCAATCCCTCTCCCTATCTCTCTCTCCTTCCCTAACTCTCTCCCTCCCTATCTTTCTCCTCTCTCCCTATCCCTCTCTCCCTCCCTATCTTTCTCCTCTCTCCCTATCCCTCTCTCCCTATCTCCCGCCCATCCCTCTCCCTATATCTATCTTACTTATCCCCCATCCCTCTCCTTATCCCTCTCTCTCTCCCTAACTCTCTACCTCTCTATATTTCTCCTCTCTCCATATCTCTCTTCCTATCCCTCTCTCCTTATCTCCCCCTTACTCCTCTCCCTATATCCCTCCTTCCCTATCACCCATCCCTCTCCCTATCTCTCTCCCTCTCTATCTTTCTCCTCCCTCCCTATCTCCCTCCCTTCCTATCTTTCTACTCTCTCCTTATCTCTCGCTATCCCTCTCTCCCTATTCCTCTTTCCCTATCCCCTCCCTATCCCTCTGCCAATATCTCTTTCCCTATCATCATCCCTCTACCTATCTTTCTTCCCTTTCCTAACTTTCTCCCTCTCCATCTTTATCCTCCCTCCCTATCTCTCTCCCTATCCCCCCCATCCCTCTCCCTATATCCCTCTTTCCCTATCCCTGCATCCCTCTCCCTATCTCTCTCTCGCCCTTCCCAACTCTCTCCCTACCTATCTTTCTCCTCCCTCCCTATCTTTCTCCCTATCCCTATCTCCCCCATCCCTCTTACCTATCCCCCATCCCTCTTCCTATCTCTCTATCCCTCCCTCCCTAACTCTCTCCCTTCCTATCATTCTGCTCTCTCTCCCTATTTCTCGCCCTATACCTTTCTCCCTATTCATCTCCCTATATCCCTCTTTCCCTTTCCCCCATTGATTTTTTTTTTTGGGGGGGGGACGCGCTTGCCCATTTGCCCCTATGCACCAGCCGCCCCTGTACACAACCATATTTACTTTGAATATTATTATCTATTTAGAACTATTTGGCAAAATACTAACAATAAAAATGAAATGTGTCCTTTACATCCTAGTCATTTAACCTGATGTCTTTTCAATTAATAGCAAAGTTTTGGATTGATCTTGCTGATACAGAAGTAGATGGGAGAATTGTTTGCACTCTTTATATAACTAATCTTTATATCTCATACAAGTCTGGAAGGCTTCAACTGCAGGTGAGTGATAGACTGTTTGCCAAATTGCTTACACTGGTGAATTTACTATCTTTGTTAATTTAGGTGCTATGCATTTTGCTTGATAAACATACACCTATAAATAGCAGGGGGGCAGGGGTGATGTTACCTATGGCAGGGTAGCGACCGCATGCTTATAGTAAGAGGCTCCATGCCTGCATTTACCAAAAGGCAGTTTAGGCTAATGCATAGGGGAGCCTGTCTGCAGGAGGTTCCATGATTTTGCACTTGGATTTCTCTTAGGGCAGTGTTCTAGGGAGCTGCGATTTTTTTTAGCATGAGACAGTAACACTCATCAATATAATTAAAAAACATTAATTTTCCCTTTACCTCATTTCTGCCAGTGCTGGCAACAGAGCAGTTATTGAAAAGATGAATTAAACAGCAGACTCAGTGAATTTTGAAATATTCTACTATATACTGCATAAAACAGAAATATTTGTGATGTTTTTATCACTGTCCTCTTTCAACATTTTATGTCTTGTTTATTAAAGTTAGTTGTACTAATGATCATCATAAGGTTGATTCTTGTTCAATTGTGGTCCAAAATTTAGACCGCATAACTTTTGGAACATAACGTTGTAGCTTTATAGCTCCTCAATAGGACACCCCAAAATGTTCAATATCTTTGAATAGCATTGAAGCAATCAATCTAGAGTAAAGATATATGTGTATATATATATATATGTATATAGTTCTTGTTTAATCATTCAGTTGTGTCTGACTCTCCATGAGGTCTGCAGCACATCGGGCACTTTAGTGCTTATCCATAAGGTTTTCTTGGCAAAGATACTGGAGTGGGTTTCCAGTTCCTTCTTCAGTAGACTGCATTTTGTCTGACCTCTCTGCTATAACCTGCCCATCTTGGGTGACCCTACATGGTTTGTCTCACATCTACAGTAGTACAGAAAATTAACAGTACATTTGTGTTCACATTTGAATGGCTAAAAATAAATGAAAAATAAATGAAAAATAAATGAAAATTGAATAACTACATTACTGGGAAACCTGAGATTAAATACATTTTTTAAACACAAATGCACTTTTTATTTTCTGTATGTACATATAATTATTATTATTCACCAGGGATCCGAGTTTACATCGGTACAAATCTACATATCTGTTTTAAACCACAGTAGGGATTAAACCGATAGGAATAGTACTACTTAACAGTACACACCTTATAATAACGCAGACAGAGGCAACGCGTATAATCTTCCATGCTGGGCAGTGGAAGCCCCGAGACTCTGACCTATGTATAATCTTCCATGCTGTACAGTGGAAGCCCCCAGACTCTGACCTGTGTATAATATTCCATGCTGGGCAGTGGAAGCCCCCAGACTCTGACCTGTGTATAATGTACCATGCTGTGCAGTGGAAGCCCCCAGACTCTGACCTGTGTATAATATTCCATGCTGGGCAGTGGAAGCCCCCAGACTCTGACATGTGTATAATATTCCATGCTGGGCAGTGGAAGCCCCCAGACTCTGACCTGTGTATAATATTCCATGCTGGGCAGTGGAAGCCCCCAGACTCTGACCTGTGTATAATATTCCATGCTGTGCAGTGGAAGCCCCCAGACTCTGACCTGTGTATAATATTCCATGCTGGGAAGTGGAAGCCCCCAGACTCTGACCTGTGTATAATATTCCATGCTGTGCAGTGGAAGCCCCCAGACTCTGACCTGTGTATAATATTCCATGCTGGGCAGTGGAAGCTCCCAGACTCTGGGAGTCTGAAGAAGAGGAGTCAGAGGAGGAAGGTGGCTTTGAGGAGGTGGAAGACCAAACACAGCAGGCATCCCAGGGGGCTTGTTGTCATCTTATGGGGACCCTTGGTGGCTGGGTGGAGGAAGAGACCTTCAATGACATCAGTGAGGACAAGGAACGGGACGTGGCTAGCTTGGTATCCAACCTTGTGCAAATGGGGAGTTTGCGGTTCTGCAAAGGGACTGTTTGCGGTGTATTAAACAGGGAGATTGGTCTGTTACTGTAAACCCTTACACTACCTGATCGATACAACATCATACCTGATGTTTTAAAGCATGTTATTCCAAACAATTTAGGAATGTTAGGTGATTTATGCCCTTTATGGCTTAAAACCAGACTCTGCATCAACTATGTAATTTTCTGTGGGAGTTTTGCCATGGATCCCCCTCCGACATGCCACAGTCCAGGTGTTAGTCCCCTTGAAACAACTTTCCCATCACTATTGTGGCCAGAAAGAGTCCCTGTGGGTTTTGAAATTCGCCTGCCCATTGAAGTCTATGGCGGTTCGCCCGGTTCGCCCGTTCGCGAACATTTGATGGAAGTTCGTGTCCGCGGTTCGCGAAGCGTAAAATTTGATGTTTGCGACATCACTAGTTGTGGGTAATGGGCAGAGGGGTCATAAGACTACTAATGTGTAATGTGTTCACATTAGTGGGCAACTTTCCACAGAGTTGCTATGAGCTACGGGGAAACCGCCCTGGATGCAAGTCAATACATATTTGGAGATTCTTTTTTTGTGGAAGCAACAGAATAGCTCTGCAAATTTGCTTCTCAAAACTTCTACTATGAGAGTTTTTACAGGATCCTTGATAAATAGTCCTTAAGAGAAGGATTTTCTAAGTTGTTGTTCCTGTTTATTATTATCATTATTAATAATAATAATAATAATAATAATAATAATAATAATAATAATAATAATAATAATAATAATAATAATTTATTGTAGTTAATATCATTGTATGTCCACTTATAATTTTTTTGTTTATACATATTATGTATGTAAAGTGTCCAGGTAATAATACCTGGGTTTGTGGGAGTGGCCCTCTCTCAACGGTCAAACAGTCGGGGTAGCGATTGGAACTATGCTCTCCAGCTATGTAATTCCACTTCGGGCAAGTGGAATAATGTAGTGAGAGGTAGCTGAGGTGTGACGCGGGCGAACTGAATTCCGGCCTGCTTAGAGGGCCTGATGAGTCTTTGGGCAAGGGCAAGGATCACTGATTTGTGCCGGATTAGCAGCGTCTACGAAAGTCTACAAGTAAAGGAGAGTGAGATAGTGAAAAGGCAGAAAATAATCGAGGTAAGCTTAGAGAAAGCTGATTGAGCACTGATGGTTAGCTGACGGTTCGATGCAAAGTGATAGCTAAAACCTGCAAAAGAAAGCCATGTAAGTATGAGAGGATGTGTGTGAAGGTGACAAGGGGTGTGTCCTTGGACATGGGCCAGAATGATTGGGTGGAGCCTGTGAAGGCTGATGTGTGACTGTTATTTAGTAGATTTGAGCCGAATCTCACCGTTTGGGCGCAAAAGAAAAAAAGGGGTACCTTGGACACGGGCAAGGCAGGCAGCCTCTGGATTAGGACCAAATCTGCTACTTACCCATTTCTTCTGGAACCATGGCTCCTTCTCCAGCGATATAAAGCCTTGGTCATAGGTGTACGAGCTCAAACAACGGCAAGTGCTTGAGAGACCTGAGGAAGCAGAGTGTCATGAGCAAGTTTGGGAAGACTGAGGCAGGAGAAGGCTGAGAGACAACCTACAGGCACAAGCTCAGACAAAGACTGAGGTGTGCTGGAGAAAGGAAAACAGGAAGTGCTTAAGAAGACTGTAGAAGCCCCGCCCAGGAGGAGGTGAGGGGAAGACAAGAAGTGCTTAAAGGCTGAATAAGGTCCTTCCCATGGAAGAGGCAGAGCCTGAGAGAGGGACCCGACCCCAAATAATAAAAATATATACTGATGTTATTGCCTCCATTCCACAGTTCATGTGAGAACTCTCAAAAGACTTACAGATACGTGAGTTTTGAAAAGCAAATTTATGGAGCTATGACTCTCTCAAGAATCCTGTAAAACGTACTGACTCACACCCAATGAGTTTTGCTTGGTGCTCTCCTGCTTTAACGTGTGCTCACAGCCTGCTCACGGAATCTGAGTCTGTATATCAGTAGTCTCCATTACAAAGCTACAGATTATTAACCACTACACTGCCCTAACATCCTCCCTTATCTCTATCTATTTATATAAAACTCTTCCCATGGCAAGAACATGTTAAATAATAATAAAAACTAATGCAGGGGGTTTTTGACACTTCCAGAAATGGCCGTTACTCCTTATGACCTTGTATCCTCCAGAATTTCACCTTAATATTTGTTCCCCCCATGAGTCCAGGTATCCTCCTGGATTCCCCTTAATTCCCACTATGCCCTATGAGCTCAATATCCACTGGTATTCTCTCTTAATACCCAATAACACCTAGGTGCATTGGTGTCCCAGGGTTTCCCCCCAACAATAGTATAACCATAGGGATTCTTAGGGACCCTCATGGCATCAAATATTAACATGTTACTTTGGGGTCCCTAAGGACCCCCATGGTAATGTAAGGTATACCAATGGGGGTCTTTATGGATCCCATATAGCATCAAAATGAATCAGTCACCATGGTCTCTATGGATCCCCATGCAAATCTAAACCATCGGTACCTAATATTAAATCCTATACCAGGTGGGTTCATATGGACCCCCATGGCACACAAAATGAACCCCTATAACCCTATATATGATTGGTTAAAAGCAGTGGCGACTGGTGAAGTTTTAAGTTGCACACTGCCCTCCCCAGACTTTGAATTGTTTTCTAAGTCCACCCCTTTTGAGTAAGTGGACTAAGGAAGATGGTGAAACATGGAAGTAGTTGTCTCTTTAATATCAAGATAGTTAAAAATAGACCTTACGATCAAACTTATATCTACACCATCAACCAAAGGTAGTGTAAAAATGTGGTATTAAATCAAGCTTACCTCAGAACATGGATCAAACAGCTGCAGCCATGTCACAAGTAGTCACAGGGAGGTGCTAGTCTCAGTTTTCTGTCCCTATATTTATGAATATTTTTCCTTTTAGTGTAGAAATTACACACTAGCGACTTGCCCGTCAAAAAATGACGGTCAATAAAATTGTAAGGCTGGGAATGCTGTTTGGCACACAATGTAAGGCTTTTAGTCCTCTGAGTACCTTTGGTTCTCATTGCCAGCCTCTCGCTGAGTGCCTTCGGCGCTCATTGCAAGCCTCTCCCCTCATGTACTTGTAATTGTCTGAGCACCTTCGGTGCACATTGCAAGCCCTGAGATGAGCGCCTTCAGTGCTCATCGCGAGGCTTGCAATGAGCGCCTTTGGTGCTCATCGCAAGCCTCTCCCCTTGTGTAATTTTGATCCTCTTAGCACCTTTGGCGCTGATTGTTAGCTCCGCTCTGAGCGCCTTTGGCAAAGCAAGTCTCTCCTCTGCTCATTTATTTTTTATCTATATTTTTTTTATATAATAATTAATTAATTAAATAATAAATGAATTCACTTTACCTATTTCTGATGAATATATCCAGGAATAAATATGCTGAAGAGCTAACAATTGCTGTTGTTTTTCCTGCAGCATACAATGTACATTTGAACTGTTGGTGATGTGAGTAGAAAGTGCCAGCAATGTGGCAAGTGTGCAGTGTAAACAGGCTGCGTGCGCAAGGCTAAACCGTTTATTTAGTTGTGTATAGCGGCATTTTAGAATGGTAATGTTATTAGTTGTAAGGTAGTGTTTTCAAATGGTGGCTCGCAAGCATTTTCCATCATTCCTAATAGTGTATTTTGTACGTTCCTGGCTAAAAGTCGTATGTGCCTGGCGGTGTTTTGGGTGTTTACGGTTGGTGTATCCTCGTTTTTTGTATTTTTTCGGCAGACAGATTTTCTCTTGCTTAGGCCATTTTCGAGTTGCGAAACTCTGCAAATTAAACTTAAATTTGCACGCAACCTTACTCCCAGACGGCTGTCCCCCCGTGCTGTGTGTGATGATTTTGCGCGGGTCGGCCGTTTAGTTCGTATTTTGTGCGGGTGGCAGTATTACGGGTCGTAATTTTTTTTAGGCAATTTTTTTTTAAGTGCTACGGGTCTCGCACTGTGAATTGTGTATTTGAGTTTTCTGTTGTTCTGTAGTCCCACAGGTCGTATTTATGATGCGTAATGCGTGCAGGGTCATAAGGATGAGCGCCTATGGCGCTCATCACCACCAGTGCAGTGAGCACCTTCGGCGCTCCCTGCCTAAGTCGGATGGGGTTGAAGGGATGTGGCGTTCCTTGCCAGCAACTGCGGACCTCTCCATGCAACAACCCGTATTGCTCACAAATATATACGAGATAAAAATACACATTAATATAACAGGTAGTATACTTTCTACAGGTATTATAGGAGCCATACAGACTGTTTCTATGAGTCTGGAAGAAAGCCCTTCATAGACTTTAAATATAACACAGGCTGAGATCCCGCTCCATGCTGATGATAGCCAGTAAGCTTGAAACAGCTGTACATTGATTGGATACTCAGCCTGTGTTTATTCCAACCTTGGCTTTGCATTAAAGCTGTGTAATACAGCAGGCATAAGCTTAAAGGAAACCATGTTTGATAACGGATACAGAATGAAGAGCGAGGCATTTGTGGCCACATTTGTGTGTCCCAGCTCAACTTCCCAGAATGCAGTATAATAACTGTTTTACTCGTAACTCTGAGCTAGAAGCAGGTTTTTTAACTTGCTTTAGACATTCAAGTGTGAACACAGATGTACTTACATGGGAGCCAGCAAAACAAAGTTGAGGTGCTTTGACTCTCAGGTGCCCAGAGATTTTTACCTCTGTTTTATATATAAACACATTCCAGTGTCCTATAAACTTTATGTATGGCCTGTATAATATGTTCCTGGGCTCTAAGTTTAACTATAATTGTACATCACTGAGTAAACATATATTTACATATATTTACTATGTTGTAACATCCGTACCACCGTAGGGTAGGATCTCACCCATTTTACCACTGTCCCGGCGACTCCCGTCACCACCCGCCGCTGTGACAACAACATAAACATAACTGGAACATATAATACACACTTAAATAATATATACAACCAAGTGCTTTATATATATATATATATATATATATATATATATATATATATATATATATATATATATTGTGATCAGGATGGCCGCGTATAGCGGTGGTTTCTTAAAGGAAGGGCTGACACCGACTTCAAATGCAGCAAATTGGTTTATTTGCAAAATGGAAATTAACAGTTGAAGCAGTAGCTCTGCTTGAAATAACGAAACATAAATAACTTTGTCTCAGCGAGGTGGGAGAATGCCACCTTGTGGCCAGGTATATAAAGTCCTTAACTTGGGAGACTGCCACCTTGTGGCCAGGATACCAACAGTCCTTATCTTGTTGAAAATGCCAGCTTGTGGCTAGGAAACACACAGTCTCTTACTTGGTTGAAAATGCCAGCTTGTGGCTAGGAAACCAATAGTCCCTTTGACTCGTGATAGTGCCACCTTGTGGCCAGGAAACAAATAAACAGTCTCTTATTATTAGCAGTCTTCACTCGGTAGACCGTTGTCTTTACTTCATACCATAGGGTGGGGTTCTGGCCCGCCCTACTCTCCAGATACCCCAACCTCCAGGGACCCTTAGCACCCTCTTCTGGCGAAGGCTACAAATCTGTTTAACGACACAGACTTCTCCCTGGGGTTATCAGACTCTGCAATGGTACCTTTACATCCAGGATTTCCACAATTAGCATGCAGGGCTGGCTTTGCTCCAACAGCAGCTTTACCTTGATATCTGTGTGAGCAAACTTTCACACAAGCTTCTCTTATAGAAGTCCACCCAGCTGACAATGTTCTCTTGTAAGCTGCAACTCCCAGAATCCTCACTAGCATAGACCTTGTCTCTTTTAGGCTACTCTGCCTGGGAATCCTCCTTGGTCTGTCATTCACTTACTTGGTGCTTTCCTTGTATTTTCACCTCTGGCGTCTATAGTCGCTCTTTCAGCTCAATTCGTACTGTGACTGCAATCAGCACACTCTTCTCACTGTTGTCCAGTACTTGCAGCCCCAGTAAATCAGGCTTCACACAAGCCCACTGTATTTCCACACCGGAACAGTCTTCACTCTCTGTGGCTTGCTCCTGCCGGCAGCCCACAATCTGTACAGAGCCTAGCCGGCCACACCTCCCTCTCCAGGTCTGCTTTCCGGCTTTTAAAGGGCAGTTGCTCTAATTAGGAGTTCTTCAGAAGTTTTAACTACTTCACTTCTGACAAGAACTCCATACTCCACTTGCTTGTCATACTTCAAAGGAGCAAACGATCACAATATATATATATATATATATATATATATATATATATATATTATTTTTTTTCCGTAAAAGCATATACATAACTTTAAACCACAACACATTAAGGGATGGGTGGGTATATTCCCTCATGGCTAGCTGGGGGCCTAGTGGAGAAAATGGCGCCCAAAAAGCCTATAAATGGCTCCACCTCCCCCAGCTAGCCACCTCCTACACATACCTGGTCCTGCCAGGACAAGCGGCCCCTCCTTCCAATTCCAGGAGGCCTGGGGTGGCCTACAGGCCCTTCAGTATATGCATATATGTGCACAAATAAATGCAGTTATATTTACACATCACAGCATTCAAAAGTAATATAGTATTTATATCTACCTACACTCATACACACAAAGGCCCTCATTCATTTGGGATTTGGCCATTTGAATAGAGTTCTAAATAGGCACATAGCATATTTTTTTAAATACGTTTTTAGTTAGTGAAAACCTTGCTTTTGGATAGATGTTTACTAACTAAAAACTTATTTTAAAAAAATATGTTATGTGCTTATTTAGAGCCCTATTTAATTGGCCAAATTGCAATTGAATGAGGGCCAAAGTATACAATATATTTACACACATATTCACACAAAGCAAGCTGTACATACACATATTTACAAACATACAAACACAACATGCAGTATATACAAATATGTTGACACACATATATACACACAGAATGCAATATATATGCATATAATTACACACATAAGCACAGCCCTCAGTACATATTTTTAGACGCAACATACAAAATTTACAAATATTTTCACAGAAAACACAACAGCAGTATATAGATATATTTACACACAAACAATCACACCTAAACAGGACTGACAAATGGCTTTTTCACTGTGAGAGGGACATGTGATGTTGAGTAGAGACAGAGAAATGGTAGAAATTCATGTCAAAATACCACCCTTGTGTGCTATACCACAGCATTACTTCCCTCCATTGCTGATCTCTGCCTCTCCTCCAGATCACAAGTCCCTCTCACAACATCACATCCCTGATCTCTGCTTCTCCTCCAGATCACAAGTCCCTCTCACACCATGAAGTCCCTCCATTACTTATCTCTGTCTCTCCTCCAGATCACAACTTTCTCTCACAGCACAGTTATTGTGTCTGATATACAGCGACATATAAAAATGCAAGTAATCTCATATATAGTTATCAGAAATGTGGGTTGTTGCTAACGCTTGCGTAGCGAGCCCGCCTCAACTGCGGCCCTCTTGAAGCAATAAGCACGGAAGGATCTCGTACCACCAACAAAATTAATGTCTCGACCAAACAGCATTACCTGCCTTACAATTTTATTGCCGTCATTTTTTTGACGGGCAATTCGCTAGTAACATAATATCGTGGAAAAATAAATATATAAGAGCCTGCCTTCAATACATTTATTGAGACCAGCTCCTGCTATCCATGTTGCTCCATGCTGCCACTCTCTCACAGACTGCTACACATGTCCATTTGAAGTAGATGTAGTGCACTGCAGTGCCTCTAGTGGCAGGAATGAATTGAGACGCTGCAGTCAGATGGCCCAGCAGCTCTTCAAGTGGCTGCATTTTAGGAGCAGTGCTGTGTTCCTGTCCTTTATATGGTAGAGCGCTACCTAGAGGTTAGAATGCTGTCCCAGTAACTCAGTGGCTCCTCCTCCAGGTACCTCACTATATGACAGTCAGTGTGTAAATGCAATACACAGACACTGGGCCCTATTGTAGGGCGCAATTCACAAATGTATATACACTTATAACTGCTTTTAATATTACCACATATTCTGTTATCTGCTTGCAATCCATTTACGAGTTACCCGCTCACAATCACTACGGCCAGCCAAAGACACAAATTTGGCCTTAGAACTCCATTGGTTTTAGCACAGCTCAAATATTACAAGCTCTAAATAATTAAAGTTACACAAAATCGATATTCTATTAAACCCGGAGCTCTAGCTCTCAAATAAAGTTTAAGCCGCAACTGAAAAAAGTATCACTTTTCTGTCAAAAATATTGTAAGTTCTAAATAGGTCTTTTTTAAACACTTATTATTGTTAACACCAATTAAACACACAATACTGTACTTTAAAAGCATGGGAAGGCATGGAAACAAATTATAATTAATTGCATAACAGTCTAAAACGTACAAATATGCCATTCAAAAATATTATCTTTAAATATTATTTCTGGGTAATATCGATTCTGGGATTCAAGGTGTTAATACATGTCATGAAACTCATATGGACTAAAACAGCAGTCCGCAGACGACTTGTGGGTTAAAACGCAGAAAGGCAGAGAAAAGCCTACGAGCAGTGCTGAACTTCCTTTGATCTGTCAAGCCCATAACCTCTATGTGTACAATTTTGCTATTAAATTGCAACAAGGTCACTTGCGAGCAAGCCCGTAACACGCAAATGCAGCCCAAAGCCCAACGTGTGCTCAAGAGGACACACAAGGGTTGTAAAGTCCAATACGTAGCATTTGTAATGCAAATAAAAACACACTACTGTACTTTTATTAAAAGTAAAAGTGATGTTAGGTCTAGAATTTATAGCACAACATTCCCAAGCTCGCAGATCGGCTCAGAAAAATACTTCATTTCATGCATATTTTTTGTTTTATATCGATCCTGGCAATCAATGTGTTAATACATATACTGTAACTTGCTTTATTAATATTGCATTTTTAATGGAATGTGGGTTCGCTCATAGTTCGTAATTGAATCCCGTAAAACTTTGAAATTCATCCTCCATTTTCTTGTGACGCAGTGCTGACGATCTCTGTTTCCATTGGCTCCATCTAAACCCGTAACTGCGGACTTGCTTAATGGATTACTTTCTAGCCCGCAAATCCGACGGCCGAAAACTGGTTTATGGTTTTGCATTTCCATCTCATAGCTCGCAGCCTTTATAATTTAATAGCACCGTAACTTGGCCAAATTTCAAGCACGCAGCCATTACGAGCTTCACTTTGGAGATACTGGCTTGGAATTTAATGTGGCTCCTAATCTGTAAATATTACTTATAGACACTACTTAATTCCTAGCCTCCATTTGCAGATTACATCTAACTTCCATGTTTTACTGACATCATGATGACGGTTTAATTTACTATTGGCTGTGTCTAAGAAGTAAATGACGGGCTTGCTTAAATATTGTCAGATCATATGTTCACACCCTCTGAAATCCTTAAGAAAATTGCGGGCTTGAATCAATAGAACACATCTAAGCATTTAGAGAAAAAAACACCCTGCAGCCAAATTTATGAATTTGAGGCATTTGTGAGCTTCTAATAGAATGGGGCCCATTATTTTTAAGAAAACTAAAATGTATGTTTTGTTGGGGAGTAGAATTAAAGAGGGAAAGGAAATAGACAGCCACTGTGTATCAGAGAGGGAAAAAAAGAAAGAATATACACAATTATAGAATAAAATATGTTTTTATGGACTCAGCTAATGTGGTAAGGCCATTGCCCAGTTGGCCCAATGCACCAACCGCCCCTGGTTAAAAGCCTAACCAGACAGAATGTGGCGATATCAATCCATGCTTTCTGATTGTCTTGACTTTTAACCAATCCTATATTGCGCTGGAGTAATTCAAAACTCAATTCTGTTTGGCTGAAATAAGATTGATGCATATTTCAGACAATCATAATCTGGAAAAAAATGCATATAACACAAAGGCAAGCTCAAATAAGCATTAGTTGGAGTGGGTGCTCCTCTAAAGGAAGGAACTCTGTTAGGTGAAGTTTATTTTTTATAGAGCAGCAAAAGCCCATTTACACAGGCCAGAGGTGAGGAACAAAGGCTTCAATCAAGAAAGATGAGGACAGATACTTCAATCACCATGGAAGTGCCAGCTTATCCAAGTCTGAAGAATGAGGACCCTAGGCATCGATGATCCACACAGTCAAAGGCTTTAGAATAGTCTATGAAGCAGAGGTGGATGCTTTTTGGGAGCTCCTCTGCTTTTTCTATTATCCAGCGGATATTGTCAATTTTCTACAAAATCTAGCTTGCACATCTGGTAGATCTTGGTCTATATATTGTTGGAATTGAGCTTGCATCTGTAGAATTACCTTGCTGGCATGTGAAATAAGTGCAATTGTTCAATAACTAGAGCACTCTTTGGCATTGCCTTTTGGGGTTTGTAATATAGACTGACCTTTTCCAGTCTGCTGACCATTGTTGAGTTTTCCAAATTTGTAGTCATAATGCATCATCTTCTATTTTTTTAAAAAGTTCAGCTGGATTTCTGTAAAATCGAGCACCTTTGTTATCAGCAAGGCGTTCTAGGGCCCATCTGAATTTACTCTTCTAGTTGTCTGGCTCCAGTCCATTGGACAAACTGTTGAGGTTATTAATACTTATCCTTCCTGTATAGATCATTGGTGTATTCCTACCACCTCTTTTTTATCTGATCTGCATCTGTTAAATCCCTTCTTTTTTTGTGTTTTATCAGGTTCACTTTGTCATGAATGTTTCCTTTGAGATTCACATTTTTCTTAAAGAGATTTCTTGACTTTCCTATTCTGTTATCTTCTTCTATCTCTTTACATTGCTCATTATAGAATGTCTCCTTGTATCTTCTTGCTATCCTCTGGAATTCTGCATTCAGTTGGACAAATCTATCTCCATTAATTTTTGTTTTTCTTCTATCCTGCACTACTTTCAAAGGGTGAGTGCGGTTCTTAAATTGTAGCCTACTTTGCAACCAAAATATAGCTCATAACTAGTGATGTCCCGAACAGTTCGCCGGAGAACTATTTGCGGCGATTTTCGAATGTTCGCGTTCGCCACCAACGGCGAACATATGCGCTTTTAGGTCCGCCCCCTATTTTTTATCATTGAGGCAACTTTGACCCTGCACATCACAGTCAGCAGACACATTCCAGCCAATCAGCAGCATACACTCCCTTCCAGAGCCTTCCATCTGTATGACAGCCTTCATTTTGGAATCATTCTGTAGCTGCATTCGTGGAGAGAGGAGATATATTCAACCTGCTCTTGATTTAATAGGGAAATAGATAGCCAGGCTGTGTATTTAGTTTTAACTACACACCTGAAGGACTCCTTTGATATCTGCTGCAAGGACAGCAACCCAAAAAGCCCTTTTTATTTTATCTTATTACTTTTTTCTGTGTAATCTAATTGCATATGCCAGCCTGCTAGCGTGTGTGTGAGGCCTATTGCATCTAGTCTGCCAACTTTTGCCAGTGCACAGTGACACTCATATCTAGTGCCACCGTAGTGTGCAGTGAAATAAAACAACCTTTTTTTTTACTGTAACCATATAAATAACAGTTGCCTGCCTAAAGGCGTGTGTGTGAGGCCTATTGCATCTAGTCTGCCAACTTTTGCCAGTGCACAGTGACACTCATATCTAGTGCAACCGTAGTGTGCAGTGAAATAAAACAACCCTTTTTTTACTGTAATCGATTGAATATCAGTAGCCTGCCTAAAGGCGTCTGTGTGAGGCCTATTGCATCTAGTCTGCTAACTTTTGCCAGTGCCCAGTGACACTCATATCTAGTGCCACCGTAGTGTGCAGTGAAATAAAACAACCCTTTTTTTACTGTAATCGATTGAATATCAGTAGCCTGCCTAAAGGCATGTGTGTGAGGCCTATTGCATCTAGTCTGCTAACTTTTGCCAGTGCCCAGTGACACTCATATCTAGTGCCACCGTAGTGTGCAGTGAAATAAAACAACCCTTTTTTTACTGTAATCGATTGAATATCAGTAGCCTGCCTAAAGGTGTGTGTGTGAGGCCTATTGCATCTAGTCTGCCAACTTTTGCCAGTGCCCAGTGACACTCATATCTGGTGTCACAGTAGCTTGCACGCATAGTACCACTAATTGTAAAAAAAATGACAGGCAGAGACAGGCCACCCCGCAGGGGCCGTCGTGGTCGTGGTGCTGTGATTCCCTTTGGCCCTAGAATAATGCCCAGTTTTCAGAGGCAACGTACCCTGAACTTGAACAGTTCTGAGGACATGGTTGACTGGCTAACACAGGACACCCAATCTTCTACAGCTTCCGCTCGGGAACCTAGACGCACCATCCTCCTCCAGCTTAGCTTCGGGCACCTCTCCAGTTACCACTTGCCCGCCTGCCGCCACCACCAACACTAGCACCATAGCCGCTTCACTTGATCCGTCAGCAGAGTTATTTACAGATCCGTTGGAAGAAATGAGTGATGCACAAACATTAGTGCCAGAGGATGTAGATAACAGGGATATGTCCCAGTCAGGCAGGATTACACAAATGGACGTACGGTCTGATGATGATGATGTTGTACCCAGTGCTGCTTCCTTTTTTGAGTTGTCAAATACAAGTGAAGCGGTTGATGATGACGATGCGTCCATGGATGTCACGTGGGTGCCCGCTATAAGAGAAGAAGAACAGGAGGAAAGTTCAGATGGGGAGACAGAGAGGAGGAGGAGAAGAGTTGGAAGCAGCGGGAGGTCGTCGAAAGTAGATAGTGGCACAGTCAGACAGCATGCATCGGCACCCGGGGTCAGCCAGACAGCACGCCAGTCAACGCATGCTTTTGCCACCACCAAAATGCCATAATTGCAGAGCTCAGCAGTGTGGCAATATGTTCGTGTGTCTGCCTGTGACAACAGTGATGCCATTTGCAACCTGTGCGAAAAGAAACTGAGTCATGGGAAGTCCAACACCCACCTAGGTACAACTTCTTTGCAAAGGCACATGATGTCACATCACAAACGCCTATGGGATCAACACATCAGTACAAGCAGCACACAAAGTCAAAGCCGCCATCCTCCTCCTGGTCCAGCATCTTCAGCCACGTCAACCACTGCTGCCCTGCTTGCCCCCTCTCAACCATCCGCCACTCCGTGTCTCGCCCTGAGCAGTCCCTGCTCATCTGCCCACAGTCAGGTGTCTGTCAAGGACATGTTTGAGCGTAAGAAGCCAATGTCACAAAGTCACCCCCTTGCCCGACAACTGACAGCTGGCTTGTCTGAACTCTTAGGCCGGCAGCTTTTACCATACAAGCTGGTGGAGTCTGAGGCGTTGAAATTTGTAGGTATTGGGACACCGCAGTGGAAGGTACCCGGCCGAAAATTCTTTGCACAAAAGGCAATCCCCAAACTGTACTCGATTGTGCAAAAGGAAGTAATGGCATCTCTGGCACACAGTGTTGGGGCAAGGGTCCATCTGACCACGGATACCTGGTCTGCAAAGCATGGTCAGGGCAGGTATATCACCTACACTGCGCATTGGGTAAACCTGGTGACGGCTGCCAAGCATGGAATACATGGCTCTGCAGAGGAGTTGGTGACACCGTCATGACTTGTACACAGGCCTGCTGCCACCTCCTCTACTCCTCCTACTCCATCCTCTTCCATAACCTCCTCGGCTGAGTCCTCTTCTGCTGCTGCTACGTCTTGCTCCACATCAACGGCACCCCCCCAGCTCCACAGGTGCTATTCCACATCCCAGATACGGCAGTGTCATGCCGTCTTGGGGTTGACTTCCCCGAAAGCAGAGAGTCACACCGGACCAGCACTCCTCTCCGCCCTGAACGCACAGGTGGATCAGTGGCTGACTCCGCACCAACTGGAGATAGGCATAGTGGTTTGTGACAACGGAAGAAATTTGTTGGCAGCATTGAATTTGGGCAAGTTGACACATGTGCCGTGCATGGCACATGTGTGTAATCTGATTGTACAACGCTTTGTGCATAAGCACCCAGGCTTACAGGACATCCTGAAGCAGGCCAGGAAGGTGTGTGCCCATTTCAGGCGTTCCTACACGGCCATGGGGCACTTTACAGATATCCAGTAGCCAAACAACATGCCAGCGAGACGCTTGATTTTAGACAGCCCGACACGTTGGAATTCAACACTCCTAATGTTCAACCGCCTGCTCCAACAAGAAAAGGCCGTTAACGAGTATTTGTATGACCGGGGTGCTAGGACAGCCTCTGCGGAGCTGGGGATTTTTTTGCCACGTTACTGGACGCTCATGCGCAATGCCTGTAGGCTTATGCGTCCTTTTGAGGAGGTGACAAACCTGGTCAGTCGCACCCAGGGCACCATCAGCGACATCATACCATTTGTTTTCTCCCTGGAGCGTGCCCTGCGAAGAGTACTGGATCAGGCCGTAGATGAGCTTGAAGAGGAAGAGGAAGAGTTGTGGTCACCATCACCACCAGAAACAGCCTTATCAGCATCGGTTGCTGGACCTGCGGCAACGCTGGAAGAGGATTGTGAGGAAGAGGAGTCAGAGGAGGAATGTGGCTTTGAGAAGGAGGAGGATGACCAACCACAACAGGCATCCCAGGGTGCTCGTTGTCACCTAACTGGTACCAGTGGTGTTGTACGTGGCTGGGGGGAAGAACATACCTTCAGTGAGATCACTGAGGACGAGGAACGGGACATGACTAGCTCGGCATCCAACCTTGTGCAAATGGGGTCTTTCATGCTGTTGTGCCTGTTGAGGGACCCTCGTATAAAAAGGATGAAGGAGAACGACCTGTACTGGGTGTCCACACTACTAGACCCCCGGTATAAGCAGAAAGTGCCTGTAATGTTACCGAATTACCACAAGTCGGAAAGGATGCAGCACTTCCAAAATAAATTAAAAAGTATGCTTTACACAGCGTTTAAGGGTGATGTCACAGCACAAAGGCAATCTATCAGCGGAAGAGGTGAACATAATCCTCCTCCTCCCACGACCACACTGGCAAGGAGAGGACGCTTTACAGACGTGTTGTTGATGGAGGACATGCAGAGCTTTTTAAGTCCTATGCATCGCCACAGCCCTTCGGGGTCCACCCTCAGAGAACGACTCGACCGTCAGGTAACAGACTACCTCGCCATAACTACAGATATCGACACTATGAGGAGCGATGAACCCCTTGACTACTGGGTGTGCACGCTTGCCCTGTGGCCTGAGCTATCCCAATTTGCCATAGAACTTCTGTCCTGCCCCGCGTCTAGTGTCCTGTCAGAAAGGACCTTCAGTGCAGCAGGAGGTTTTGTCACTGATAAGAGAAGTTGCCTAGGTCAAAAAAGTCTAGATTACCTCACCTTTATTAAGATGAATGAGGGATGGATCCCGAAGGGACTGACAGTGGGCGATACATTTGATTAAAAAAGGCCTGATATATGAGCTGCCTTGAGCTAATAATGGTCCACGCGCTGCTGTATTTTATCCCTGAATGCCGGATGACTTGCATGACTTATCCGCCACCAACTAGGGTTCAAGACGCAATGTTTTAGGGCACTTTCTGCCTGGCAAACTAACATCAATTTTTCTGGTCGCTGCAACAATACCTAATTTTTGCATTTACATTTTTTTCTTTTAGAAGGCGTACAGCAAGTAATGAAAAATAAAGCATTTTTGAACAGTCTTGCATAACAGTTCTGCAAAAATACATATTTACAATAGAGACATTTTTGGAAAGTTAGCTGGCTATTCCTTCTTATTTTTACTTTTTAGGTTAATAATTTTTCTTATTTTTTACTGTGATTGCAATTTAAGAGATACCTAAAACATGGTAAAAAAGACAATAGTAAAGAGTATATCTGCAGGATTAGCTATCATCCCTCCAGCAGTATTAGCTTATTATTTACAATATCTAACCTGGGCAATCACCCGTGGGTTACCCTAGGGCAGGCTTCAGTAAGCGACCTCTCCTTTCCTGGGATGATTTTGCAGCCGGTTGCTTCTGAAGGGTCTCCAGGGCTCCCCCACTCCGGTCCTTCCCCCAGTGTGGCTTCAACCAGTAACAAATGTTTTATATTTGTAAAGAGACCCAATGATCCCCCTTGATAGAGGTTTATCTTTACAAATTTTAGATTGGTGTCCCCTGTTCTGGGTCAGGGAGTGTGTGAAATGCCTTAGCCTACAGTAATTGTAATGTTCTGACAGCGGTAGCTCATGCTTGTGCCTTAGTTCCTCATAGGTGAGCATCTGGCCCTTTACTAACCAGTCTCCCAGTCTATCTAGTTTCCTTGACCTCCACCAGTGTTGTGATGTTGTGCTCATGTGTTTCGGGGCCTGAGGGTGGTCAAGAATTGGGGTCATTTGGGTGGATCCAGGGAACAAACCTGTGTGTTTCTTGGCCCATTTCCAGTATGATAGTGAGTGTCTGATTAGGGGGTTTGGAGAGTTTTTAAGGCTCTGAGGCAATTCTAATAGCCAAGTCACCTTGTCCCAGGTTAAGGGCCTTAAAGTGTGGTTCTCTAAATACACACAGGCCGGTTGATGACATATAGAATGTGCTATTGGGAGGAAAGATAGGTGACGGAACAGGTATTAAACTGATAGGAATGAGTATTACAACTTAATACATCTCTCCTATCTGGTGGCACCTTAGATTGCACGTGCAGTGCCCTAAATTCAAAGTAGGAGGTCCAACCAAGCATATTTTTCCATCTCCCTGTTTTAAAAATCCATGCCATATACACGTCCCCTGATAGGTAACGTAACAGGTATTAAACTGATAGGAATGAGTATTACAACTTAATACAACTCTCCTATCTGGTGGCACCTTAGATTGCACGTGCAGTGCCCCAAATTCGAAGTAGGAGGTCCAACCAAGCATCTTTTTCCATCTCCCTGTTCCAAAAATCCATGCCATATACACGTCCCCTGATAGGTAACGTAACAGGTATTAAACTGATAGGAATGAGTATTATAACTTAATACAGCTCTCCTATCTGGTGGCACCTTAGATTTCACGTGCAGTGCCTCAAATTTGAAGTAGGAGGTCCGACCAAGCATCTTTTTCCATCTCCCTGTTCCAAAAATCCATGCCATATACACGTTCCCTAATAGTGGACGTAACAGGGATTAAACCGATAGGAATAGTACTACTTAACAGTACACACCTTATAATAACGCAGACAGAGGCAACGCGTATAATCTTCCATGCTGTGCAGTGGAAGCCCCCAGACTCTGTCCTGTGTATAATATGCCATGCTGGGCAGTGGAAGCCCCCATACTCTGACCTGTGTATAATATTCCATGCTTGGCAGTTGAAGCCCCCAGACTCTGACCTGTGTATAATATTCCATGCTGGGCAGTGGAAGCCCTTAGACTCTGACCTGTGTATAATCTTCCATGCTGGGCAGTGGAAGCCCCCAGACTCTGACCTGTGTATAATATTCCATGCTGGGCAGTGGAAGCCCCCAGACTCTGACCTGTGTATAATCTTCCATGCTGGGCAGTGGAAGCCCCCAGACTCTGACCTGTGTATAATATTCCATGCTGGGCAGTGGAAGCCCCCAGACTCTGACCTGTGTATAATATTCCATGCTGGGTAGTGGAAGCCCCCAGACTCTGACCTGTGTATAATATTCTAGGAAGAAGGTGGCTTTGAGGAGGTGGAAGACCAAACACAGCAGGCATCCCAGGGGGCTTGTTGTCACCTTATGGGGACCCTTGGTGGCTGGGTGGAGGAAGAGACCTTCAATGACATCAGTGAGGACAAGGAACGGGACATGGCAAGCTTGGTATCCAACCTTGTGCAAAGGGACTGCAGTTGTGCAAAGGGACTGTTTGCGGTTGCTTGCGGTGCATTAAACGGGGAGATTGGTCTGTTACTGTGAAGTGGGTGTAACCCTTACACTACCTGATCGATACAACATCATACCTGATGTTTTAAAGCATGTTATTCCAAACAATTTAGGAATGTTAGGTGATGTATGCCCTTTATGGCTTAAAAACAGACTCTGCATGAACTATGTAATTTTCTGTGGGAGTTTTGCCATGGATCCCCCCCCCCGGCATGCCACAGTCCAGGTGTTAGTCCCCTTGAAACAATTTTCCAATCACTATTGTGGCCAGAAAGAGTCCCTGTGGGTTTTGAAATTCGCCTGCCCATTGAAGTCTATGGCGGTTCGCCGATGTTCGCTCGTTCGCGAACATTTGATGGAATTTGTGTCCGTGGTTCGCAAACCAAAAATTTGATGTTCGCGACATCACTACTCATAACATATTTGTAAAAAGTTGAACGAAATTTAGTTTTTTAGCTTTAAATTTAAATTCCCCACAGACATAACAAAAGGTATCCAGAGGATTTAAGGATGTCCTAGATATAATGACACAGTATCAACCACAACAAAGCTACCCATTAATCTAATTACTAGATAAAAGAGAACCCAAGATAGCGCAATAAGTACACAGCTTATTACTACCGTAGGTTTTTCAGACAATGTACAAAAAAGACACAGAGCTCCTACCAAATAATTGCATTTATCTAAACTTTTAGTAATATTCATAGATTTTTTTTTACTTTTTCAGCATGATGGGGTATTATTATTAAGAGGAGATAAAAATAGTAATGAAGACTAGATTCAAATATAGCCATAGGAGTTATTAGTCAAACAGCGGAACAGAGTTAAAGATCATCTTCTTACCTGCTTGATAAATAGGCTTCTTGGAAAACATAGGAAGTGGAGATGCATTATATTTTAACTCCACTTAAAGGGCCACTAAAGTCATAACAATTTGGACCACATAAATGGAAAGATCTCTTAAAAGCATGTTGAAATAATTTTAGAATTTTTTAAATACATGCATTATTCACTAAGAAATCAGATAAGTTAAATGTGTGTTTACATGAGTGTTACAACCGCCTGCTTTGGGGGACTACGCTCACCCCAAATCTCTCTATGGGTCGCAACTGTTTGTTCAGTTCCAGCAGGCACTTCAGATGACAACATAATTTCTGAAGAGACAGGCACCATTAGACCACTTTTCTTAGGATCTAATGTTACCATGTACCTTTGATTAGTACAAGCAGACTCCGACACTACCTTTGTTTAGTGTGTCCAAAATCAGACTGACACTTCTTTATTGTTACAGAGATATATACAAACACACAAATATCTCACTCCCCCACATGCCAGATTTCAACTTACAGGGTTATAAAACTATACTTCCCACTTCCAGACTAAAGCCAGAGCAGTCACACGTGGCCAATCGCATGGCCTTATAAATTCTTTAAAATCTTTAACCCTTTGTCACATAAGTGACTGCATTAACTTTATTATTTAAGCATAGCCCACTATCCTATTTCTAATACAGATACAGTATTCCAATGTTAATCAATAACAGCACTACATGTATGCACCACCCCCATGATACAACAAGCAAGTCTCCAGCACCCTCCAACCACACATATAACAACCAAAACAGTCCAGTGGGCCCTTCTGTTCATGACAATGAGTCACTGTCATGACAGACAAATGCTTTAGCTCTGTGTAGTGAGCAAAAAAAACAGAGGTAAACCCTCACCACATCTATCTGTGCAGGATATGGGATGCTATGATCACCTAAACAGTTCAGTTACAAGCTAACTTTTCAGTGCATTCCTGAGATCAGGGGAAAGCTCCTATAAATCAGAGTCTTTATCTTCTGGCTCGGCATCTGTTATTAATCATGAAACAGTCAGTAGGCAAGCTATACTTTGTCATGTAAACAGACTTAAAACTTTAGGCTTCCTAGCTGTTATTAGTATATTTAACAGAAAGTAGATAATTTTGGTCCTTTAACACCCACTTTTGTCTGACTCCAAATTGAACAATAATGTGATAATTTTGTATAAAGCGTAGTTTAGGAAAAACTTCACATGTATCCAACAAATTTTTTATTTTATTTTTTTGAATTCTTATTTTTTTATTTTTTCATTGCATATGAAAAATGTACAGAATACGTCAAGAATGTAACATATGTAAACATGTCTATACATTGATAAATAACTCTTCATTTTATCACATAACAGTTCGATTAATATGCTAAAAGAAGTAAATATAAAATTTGTATCTCTCCGAGGGTTTAAGAACTGTAATTGGTATTGGAGTTATAACAGCTATTTTATTTAAGATATTCTTCTTTCCTCTTCCTCCACGTAGTTTACAAGTGGAGTCTCAAAGTCAATCCTCGAAGAGTTAACTTATTTACAAAAACAAAAACTATCTCCATGTGTCTAGTTCTGAACTATTAGAGTGTAGTATATTTTCCTCCCTTATTACTATTCAGCAAAGATCTTATAAATAAGTCCAGTTTTTTTTTTTTTTTTGGACTCACCTCATCTTGGACCTCTGACTTTCCAGATGTCCCAGCAGGAGGCCCACCGTTTGTATCTCACATCGAATTCCGCTGAGAAGTGGCTCATAGTTTGAATGTGGTCAATTTTCTGTAGTACTTCTCTAAATGTAGGGTTTGTGTGTTTCCAATGTTTGGCTATAATGCATCTAGTTGCCAAGAATATCTGATTGGTTAGGAATTGCTCGCTTTTTGTTAGTTCTTTGTTTGGAAGTCCTAATAGTGCTTCTACTGGTTTTTGCTTTATAGATTTCCCCCACAATTTCTCCAGCGTGTTGTATGTTGCCTGCCAAATATGCCTAATTTTGGGACATTCCCAAAGCATGTGGGTTAACGAACCTATATGTCCACATCCCCGAAAACATTTGTCGGAGTGTGCTTTGTTTGATTGGTGAAGTCTCGTAGGTGTGAGGTACCATCTCATGACTGTTTTTAATGCGTTCTCTTTCAAATTGATGTTTAAAGATGACATGTTGGCCTGTATGATAACCTGATTCCATTGTTTGTCATCTAGGGTGATATGTAAGTCTGATTCCCATGTTTCTTGATAGCGTGGCTTGTTTGCACTAGACAGCTCAGAGAGGTTTTTATATATAACTGAAATGTTGCCCTTGCCTCCGGGGTTGTTAATGCAACACTGTTCATATATTAACTTTTTGTTTTGGCTATTTGATTTTGTAGTCTGAAATATCGTTTGTTTGATTATCATTAGATTAATCCATTCATTGTTGGGTATTTGATTTAATGTGCCCCCTTGCGCCATAGACCAGGTGTCTGCAACTATAGTCAGGTTTTTTTGTATCCACCATTTCATCTGAGAGCTCTTGCTGGCGTGGTCCGCCTTCTGTGCTTGCCAAAGAGGGGTTAGGCCTGAGCCCATGTGTAGCATGGGGGATTTTTTATTAATGTCCCTCCAAGTTTTCAGTGAATTGCGGATACAGCTTGTGAGGTTTTGTGTTTTCAATTCTGTGTGTAAGCTTAGCCACAAAGCATGTGATATAGTTATATGATTATCTTCTAGAATTTGTTTTTCTAACTCGACCCATGTTGGGATGGCTTCTTTTTTATACCAGCTAGTCATTTGTGCCAGTCTTGTGGCTTTATAATAAGTGACCAGGTTTGGGAAAGCTAGACCCCCTTTTTGTGTGGGTGCGTGCATCGTATTCTTATTAATTCTTGGTTTCTTGTGATTCCAGGTGAATTTGAGGAGAGTTTTTTGTAGTGATTTTATGGCTATTAAATTAATTGGCGTCGGGATCGCCCTAAATAAGTATAGAATTTTTGGGATAACATTCATTCTGATAGCGTTTATTTTACCAATCCAAGATATATTGAAGGATGACCATTTCTCTAGGTCCTGTTTTATTCTACTGATGATTTGGGGAAAGTTTGCTTCATATACTTGTTCTGTCGAGCCTGGGATATTAATTCCCAGATAAGTCAGATATTTTTGAGCCCATTTCATGGAGAAATTTTTATCTAAAATGTCTAGCACTTTTCTGGGGAGTGTAATGTTGAGTGCCTGACTTTTAGCTGTGTTGATTTTAAAACCGGAGATGGTGCCGAATTTTGTGAGTAATTGGAGTAAGTTGGGTAGGCTAATTGTTGGTTCCGTCAGTGAGAGCAAAATATCATCAGCGAAGAGGTTGATTTTGTATTCCTTAGGGCCTACCTTTATCCCTTTTATGTCCGGGCAGTTCCTGATTGCAGTCGCCAGGGGTTCCAGGCATAGAGCAAATAATAGAGGGGAGAGTGGGCAACCCTGTCTAGTCCCTCTGGTAATTTTGAGTTTTTTAGAGCTAAATCCCTGATACGTAATGGATGCCTCTGGATTCGTGTATAGGGCCTGTATTCCTCTTATAAAGCTTTCTCCTAGACCTATTCTTGTCAGCACTTCCCACATGAATGTCCAATCTATTCTGTCGAATGCTTTTTCTGCGTCAAGTGATAATAGCATTGAGTGTATATTGTTCCTTTTAGCTATTTCTATTAGGTTCAATACTCTCTGAGTGTTATCTGGAGCTTCTCTGCCTGTAATAAAGCCTACTTGATCTGGGTGGACAACCTTGGGTAATAACGGGGCCAGTCTATTCGCCAAAATCTTTGAGTATATTTTAATGTCGGTATTAATTAGTGAAATTGGTCTGTAGCTTCCACATTGGGCCGGGTCTTTACCTTCTTTAGGGATTACAATAATTTTTGCCTCTAGAAATTCTTGTTTTATAGGGGGACCTTTTAAAAATTCATTAAATAACTCGTGTAGATATGGGAGTAATTGTTGTGAGCATTGTTTATAATAAAAGTTTGTGAACCCATCTGGGCCGGGCGCCCCATGTGATTTAGTTGTCTTAATTGCCTCCTTAATTTCTTCTAACGTTATGGGCCTAGCTAAATCTTCAGCTTGGGTTTTCTCAATTTGTGGGAGTTCTGTTGAGTTTAAGAAACTACTTATTTGTGAGTTGTCGGCTTTGGACCCTGAATGTGGAGGGGCTGAGTATAGCTCCTCGTAGAAGTGTCTAAATGTTTCAGCTATCTCATTCGGTTTAAAGACTAGTTTGTTAGATTTGTTACTTATCTTGGGGATGAAGGAGTTTGCCCTTTGTGTTTTCAATTTTCTGGCTAACATGGTGTCAGGTTTGTTGGCGCTTCTGAACATTGTGGCCTGCGAGCATTGGAGGATGGTCACCATTTTTTTCCTAAGTATTGAGTTTAGTTGTTGCTTTTGGTTCAAAATTTCCTTATAAATTTTTGGGTCGTGTTTCCTTGTGAATTGCGCCTGTAGGTCCGCGATTTTAGACTTAATAGTGGTCATTTGGGCTTGATCTAATTTTTTCGTTGTTGCTCCTATTTGAATGCACACCCCTCTGATGACTGCTTTATGGGCTGCCCACACTCCCTCCCTGCTTACCTCACCCCCATTATTGACTGTGAAATAGTCGTCTATTGCTTTGGTAATTTTGTCTTTAGATTTAATGTCATTGAGTAAATGTGGATTTAGGGTCCATGTCGAAGACCGCCCTGATGGGATGACGCCACTTAATGAGATCTGAACCAAATCATGGTCCGACCACGCAATGGGGTGTATATTTGCGTCTATTAGGTTGTGGGCTAGTCGCTGTTGAATCAGCACATGGTCGATCCTTGAGTGGGATTGGTGTCTGGGGGAGAAGAAGGTGTATGACCTATCTGAAGGGTATATTGCTCTCCATGTGTCTATCAGACCGTGGTATTTTAGAATGTGTTTGAGCGCTTTGGTGGCTGCTGGCGTAGTGTGTGCGGAAGATTTGGAGGACCGGTCTTTTTCCGGATCTAGTACGGTGTTCATGTCCCCCCCCTATTACTAGGGTGGATGGTTCCCATCCCGTCATAATGTGTGATATTTTATCGAAGAATTGTGGCTGTTCGGTATTAGGAGCATAAAGGTTAAGGAAGGTTATCTTTTGTTCTTGGATTGTCCCGTGGATTGCAATATTTCTCCCTTCTGGGTCTGATTGAGTCCTGGAGTTGCAAAAATTTAATCTATTGTGCACTAAGATTGTCACTCCCCTTTTCTTCTCTTTAGCTGTAGCATGGTATGTTTGTCTGTATGTTTTCCCCCAGTATTTGGGGACAGCTAATTTTTTAAAGTGTGTTTCCTGGATCATGACTATGTCTCCCCTAAGTTTTTGATATTCTTTTATTGCTATCCCTCTTTTAACGGGTTGGGTATTGTGTGAGATGATGTTAATATTCATAGTGTGTCCTACCTTTTGGTTCTTTGTTCCTTATGGGAAGAAAGTCGCGGCGGGATGATGTTTCAAAGTTTTTGCCGAGACTGTCCGGTAGGCCTCCTGCTGGGGTTTGCGTAGAGTTCACCTGGAAGCTAGTGCTAATGAGGAGAACAAGAAGGTGGATATTGCCGTTAATTCGTGCACAAGAATAGCAATACGTAGAGGCAACTCTGTAAGTGTTCTCTACTGTGCTTTGTTGTATCCAACAAATTCTTAAAATTTTGTTTTTGTTTAGAGAGTTCCATTTTATCTTACTTGGAACATATTTTAATTAGTGATGGAGGGACTGCTGAGGAGTAGTTATATTGTTGGAGGTTTTAGTATTTTACAGTTATCATCCTCTGCTGCACATGTTCAGAATTAGTCACAAAGTCAACTACACATCTTTCTCCTTTTTTCCTTCTACATGTCCTACGCCATCTTGGTATGGCTTTATGCTACATGTTTTAAATATAGCAGATACATTAGAGAGAACTAAAAGAGATAGATTAGTCTCAGAAGGTCAATATTTATTTTAAAGGGGGGATACTTTAATTAATTAACCTTGTTAAAATGATATAAAACAATATTTTGCCAAGGAGTTCCAAAAGTGCACAGTGGTTGTCTTTCCCTTTATGTCATTAAACCCTTTATTTAATTTGTGTAACATATAAACTGTGAAAACAAATGATTCCAAGAAAGATGTGTGACAGATTCATTGTCGCTCTCAGGACCTTAGTTTTCAGCAAAAAAGGAGGACCCTGGAAGCTTTGACACGCTTGAAAAGGCTTTAATGTATATAGTCAAGAAATGAATCAAAACAGAAAAATAAATCCTAGCTTCTCTTTGAAGCACTAACTATACCTTTACCTGCAGTTCCCTCACTGCTCTGAAGTAATATGAAATACAGGCTAATGACAAAGCAATACAGGCCTTTGCACTTATCTGTTTAGAGTCCACTCCCTTCAGGGTCTGCAATCCATTTGCAGAGGAGCTGTGTCTCTTTCACATCTTCTCAGTGTTATCTCTCAATTGTGCTGGCTGTACACTTAAAACAGTCTCACTGGCTTTCCAGGTCTCCTTGACCTCTCTCTGGCCACACACAGCTGTCCCAGGTTTGCTTTGTCTCTGCAGAGGCTCGACGCAAATAATTCTCCAACTGGAAGTAGCAGCAGGCCTTGATTGAGTAGGTTGTTAACTCTCTCACTCCTGGGGAGAAGTCTTGAAGAGCTCTCTTCTGACCCCTGGTGGCACTTCACCACAGATGTTATCGGTGGTACTAGTGTTTTCACAAATAAATATATTACAGTGAAGAGAAGAGATAGTGGCGTAATTGTGCACAGTAAATATATTGTTAAAATATCACCTTAGTGGTCTTATAAAGAATAGTTACTAGGCCTGGATTAGAAAAAACATTATTGAAATGATGCTGTGTATGTAAACAAATAAGTACTTTTTTCAGTCAAGATCCAGAGCTTACATAGCCTGGAGTATCATTGAAAAAATAGTAAATCATTGTTTAAACGCACAGTAAAAGTTTAATAAAGGGTTTCCTTCTTACCAGAGCCTACCTACCAATTCTTTAGAGACCCCTTTATAAGACCACCAATATCATAATTTACAGCCTAACTTTTACTAAATATAATACAATGGAGGGAAAAAGGAGTAAAAGAGTCCAGGAGGCTGCCCAGGAGGCTGTCCTAAATATGATCTGACTGGTGTAGGTCCACTGCAATGGCCACTGCAGGGCAGGGGGGCAGATAAACAATATTATCAGGACAACATATAAAAGCTCCCATTGGGTCAGCCCCCTGGGCAGATCCGCTCCCACCTGATAGGGGTGGAGATCAGCATGCCTGCTGAAGTCTAAAGATCAAATGTAAGTTTTAACCGCCCTAGCGGTAATCCCGAGCGTGGCTCGGGGTTAAGTTTCAGTACCCTAAAGCGTCAACCCCAAGCCACGCTCGGGATTACACACTTCCCTCGTCAGACGCCGACATCCATCTTACTGGGTTCCCTTCCTGCGAGCATAGGCGACGTATCAGTATTAACTTCAGTAAGATATAGAAGAGGTATAGAAAGAAGGGGAAGTAAAAGAAATTAGACACTTTTTCTAGCATAGAAAACAAAGACTTAAGTAAAAACAATAATACAATTTTCTCCTTTTTAGGCAATTGACGGTGACTTGGATGCAAGTGTTCTTTTCTTTATAAATCAAACAAACAACACTAACTATTCGTTTCAGCCGATAACAGCTCCAGACTGCTTCATCAGCACTTTGATACAAGACAATTCACTTGTTACTGTACAGCCCCTCCGTGCATCCAACAATATTGTGGATTTTGTGTTTGACTTGGAAGAACTTTTTCCTTTTAACTAAACTGGCACAAAACAGTCCAAGATATTGAAGAAATGAAAGTACTCATACAAATACAATTAATTGCAATTGGTTGTAATTAAAAAGTGGAAGTGGCTTGAAATGTATACTGGTTTTGTTTTGTATAAACTAACTGAAAGATCCACCCTGAGTTAATGGCTTTATTAACAGCAATTAAAGACAGTATGTGTCCATTTGAAATAGGGAGATAGTTAAAGGGCCACCGCAGGACACAACTTTCTGTCATGCATTTTAAAAGAGAATATTTTACACATTACAAAAATTATTTTTTTGGTATGGGAGGTATATTATTTAATTTAAGAAAACTACAGTTTAAACAACAATGTAAATTGAGAGGAAGTATAAATATATATTCATTTGCACCCAGTTTTTCTTTGTTTTCTCACCTCATCTGCATTTAAATAAAAAAGCACATATTTTTGAAGTCCAGACATCCATAAGGCTCACCACCCCTCTGCTTCCTGTAACATGTCAAAACAGAAGAAAACAATCCCACACTGCCTATATACAAAGTAACTTTCCTGCATTATAGAGCAGTTATTTCTCAAAAAATGTGATGCTTACAATAATTAAATCAAGATATAAATTTTTGGGCTTTGGTTAGCCTCTAACAATTCAATTTAATTGTTACATTGTTATATGTCTCTGTCACTAATTCCATTTTTCAACTGGGCTTGTTCTTTTTTATTATCCTCACTGCTAATCTTAGTATTTTGATAAGGCATGGGACAGAGCATGGGTCATTATACAATTAAAACAGAATCAGTAGATCAAGAAAAAATATGTTTTTGAAGACTCTATTTATGAACATTGGAATATATTTTGTGTTTGTTATATCACTTCTTGGGAACTGGTTAATGAGGGTGTGTTTATGTATCAATCAGTGAAATAAGAATTTTGAGATGGAAAGTTCACTGTTCTTTGTTATATAATTGACACCACAACTTTTCAGGCCTTGAAGCTGGAAGTTTGCATCAATAGATGTAATCACAACTCTTCACAAATGTAAACACTCATCTCACACACACACTTCCACCAAGGTATCATGGATGCCTAAAGAGTCTAGCAGAGTCATCAACATTTAGTTTTTGTTGTAATTGGAAACTAGCTTTTTTACTTTTCTCCAGCTTAATTATGTTCTTAGTCAGAATGTATATATATAGATAGATATTCATTACACAATGGTTCTTAAATCACTCCTGTAAATTAGTTTTAAGACACTTCCACTTTTAATTATAATCTATTGCAATTATGTTCATTTTCATATGGACTCTGTACTTCTACAATAACTGGGACCTTTTCTCTGTCACTTTAATGTTGGAAATACAAAAATGCTGACTAGAAATACTTATTTAATATCAGCAATTAGGAAATGTATGTATGCATGTATTTTGCTATTTTAACAATATGATATTATACTATATTTTATTTTATTTTCCCAATTGTTATTTGGGACAATTAAAAATAAAGTTTACATGTCACCCTTACATCTCTTGTTTCTGATGTATGTATTTAAAAATACATCAGACATTTGATTTATGCCTATACAAACCAAACAATTAAAGGACTATTAAAGTATTTTTTTCTATATTGTTTTTTGAATCAATACACATGATAAAGGGCAAAATGTAAAAACAAAAACAAATAAACACAACCTTTATATTTTGCAACTTTGATATGCAATTATACTTTATAATGTTGTTTTCTTCCCTGTTGCATATTACTTTCTCAGGTGGGGTGTAGATATAAACAGATTAACTTTTATTTAGTCCTGCTGAGAGCACTGATAAATGTAACTTCCACATAATAATACGTATTATTATACGTACGACAGGCACTGAAAGTCTCTTCCCACATCAAGAAGTTGATCTGTTAAAGCCAAAGTGGTAGATCACATGTATGATAATATATGATAAAAGATAATAAATTGGATGCTGTGTTTATCTTTTACATTCTAAAACATGCTGTACATTTTTAAGTGTAGTTCTTTAAAATAGTACATTTTAAATACAGTATATTATTCAGCGGTCTTTAAAAAAACATTAATTATGTTGCATACAAAAAGATTTAAGGAGCTCTATAAACTCCTCAGGTATATGTGATGTATATAACAAACTAACAAAATTATCAGCTTTGTAAGCCATAAGCTTAAATTTTTTTTTAGAGAAAATACTACATTTCTCAGTGAGGGTTATCCTACTACAAATTGCTAACCATTTATATTTTTTGTAAAGTGCCAATGAGTTTTCAGAACAACAAAATAAAGATGTAGGACTTTATTTCATGGCACACATAAACTTATGATTTGTGATACAAAAAGGGAAAAGAAGGTCCTGCAAGTGGTGGTGTACAGATATGAATGGCCTAGGGCAGCATAAAACCTAAATACACCATCAGTTTATGTGCACTTCTCTAGTAAGCCCCAACTGGACTGATGTGTCTACAAAAGCGGACTTGGATAAAAATCCAATTGCATTATCCTATTATGCTATAAACAACTGAAGAAATGCAACATTTTTAGAACTAGCTATATAATTTTAGGAAATTGTATTTTATACCATTGCATGTCAAGCCCCATACTGCTTTCCTAACTTCATATTGTAGGGTAGACATTATAAGGGATTAACCTTGACACGCTTTACCAACTGTGGGCCCTATGTAAATCTCTGCAAAAGCATTTACAAGTGCTGTATTGGCACAGTAAATCCTACTTAGCTATGTTAATCACCCATCCCTAAAATAATGCAAGAGAACTGCTACGAGTGACTGATATGAGTGAACTGCACAATAAAGCCGAAAAGCAAGGCAAAAATCTCCATTGATTCTAGTAATGACAATACTGTAAATTGCAAGTTTTCCCCTATACACTTTGACAACCAAACCCTATGCTAATAAGACTTTATGGATCACTCACAAATCCCTGCCATAACTGCAAAAAGCAGAAGAAAGAGTTATGTGTATAAAATATCACTCGTTAGTGGTTTTAAAAGCCTTGCTGAGTCCCCCAGAAGCATTTAAAGTGACAGTATAACACAAAAAGCATTACAAAACGATGACATTTCAATATTATTTGACACCTAACAATCCAATATCAACATATGTGTAATTAAAAAATATGCATATTTACTGGGGTTGATTGATCATAGTGTTATCTGAAGCGCTATGGGAGCTGGAGGTATTGGAGGGTTCTCTTTCAGTTAAATTTTATATAAAGTGTCAGCAATGAGTCTTAAATCAATCAGTAGTTAGATGAGATTTTTCCCTGGGATTGTGGGTATATTTCCCCTTGTCAGCTAGGACTTCAAGGGTAAAATCTCTTGTTGATTTGTGTAGATAGGCCTCTCAATCCTGGATGGTGTGACTTGGTGTGTCAGTGCTGGAGAGGGGTGCTGCTTCTGCAATGGACGCTGTCCACAAGCATGTCCTATAAGTGAAATACAAACAAGAAGAGGAGGGGGAAGAGGCGCAGGCTCTCCTAGTGTACCTCACCAAAAGTATTTTGAGTAGACAGACAACATGTATGTGTAGGTGCCCTCACCTTGGGTTATTTCATAAGTGTACCTCACCAAAAGTATTTTGAGTAGACAGACAACATGTATGTGTAGGTGCCCTCACCTTGGGTTATTTCATAAGTATGAGGAATAGTGTACACTTTTGTTAATCTGACATCTCTCGTTCTTTACCAAGATCACACTTTTATGATATTTGGAGAGGCAACTTTAAGGCCAGCATCAGTATTGAAATTAGGACAAGAAAATAAAGAGTTGGCCAGAAAATAGGAAATCATGGGTGTGAGAATCTGCACCTGGCAACTTAGAATGCCCTAGAGCAGTGTTTCTTAATAGCCGGTCCCGCCCTTGGCATCTACTGGTCCTCAAAGAGGAAAGAAAATGAAGAGTGTAACAGACATGAATGGAATATTAAAAATTGATAATGAGAATGTGTTCAAATCCTTAAAGGGCCACATAATTCAGTACAATGTGGTACACACCAATGTAAAGATCTCTTAACAGCATGTTTAAAAACATTTAACATTTTTGAAATCCGTTCTTTTTTCACTGAGATATTTATTGATTAAATGTATGTTTACATGTGTCACGGGTAAGCTGCCAGAAAGACTGACAGCAAGCTGCAGAGTAGAGAGCAGATGAAAGCTACAGTTAACCCTTTATACATTCATCTGTGCATAGAAAGGAGTGTTAGAATGTTGGAAATAAGTTATTTGAGGGTTAACTGCCAGGGACCACAGTGCACACGTAAGAGGAGAAGCTGCTGGGGGGGAGGGGCTGAATTGGGCTGCAGGGGGCCCCTGGTGGGACACAACATTGGGCCCCTCAAGGAGCAAGGGCCCAGGTGAAACGCACTGTTTGCACTGGCGATAGATCCGCCCCTGCCTTGTGGACCCCTTGTTCAGCTACAACTGACGCGGCCCAATCAAGGCTGAAACAAAGTGTGGTGTTTGCTGTTTCTCCTGTTCAGGGCAGAATTGCCTGGTATTTTGGGGCTGGATCACTCTATTGTGTGAGACCAGACTGATATACTACAAGGTATTTCTCCCTGTAAAGGGTACAAGTGAGCACCTCTATTTTTTTTTTTTTTTTTTCTGCAACAACAAATTTACACAACTTCTGGCAATAAGAGGACTTACCCCATGCCCGAAGCATCTTTTTTTGACAACACATTTCGGCAGGTTCGTCTGCATGCTGAAGATACTATCTTCTCCCTTTTTCATCAGCCTGGTTGCTGTAAGCAGTATTGTAACAGATCTAAGGGAGCTAAGGTGACCCAAATGACTAGCATTGTCTATGAGCATGACCCAAATGACTAGTATTGTCTACCAGGCTCCTCCACTTGTTTTATTTTCATGGGAGGTGTGAATGCACTCATAAGAAATGAAATGTGATGTATTTCTAGACAGGGTATCTATATGCACTAATCAATTAAAGGGACATGGAATGCAAATCATTAATTTTAAAGACCATGGGGCCTCATTCAAATGCAATTTGGCAAATTGAATAGGACTGTATATAAGCACATAACATATTTTTTTACAGAAGTTTTTAGTTGGTGAACTTCTATCCAAACCAAGGTCTTCACTAACTTAAAAAAAAAAATATATGCTATGTCCTATTCAATTGGCCAAATCACATTTGAATGAGGCCCTATGTGTGGAACATTAAAAAGTGTATTTTTCATGGAAAACTATTTAGTAAAACTTGTTTAAACTTACTAAAATCTAATCGAAAATATCACCTGAAATACCTCTAAGCAGAGAATATGCATGAAACTATATCTCATTAGCAGACACGTATTACTCATACAGCTACATTGCTGCTCATAAGCTGAAAAGGAAAACCCCCCAAAACAGTTATACATTCAAAACAGTACGTTCTGCTTCAGGAGCTTCATTTTCAAAAATTAAACACAATGTTTTAACATTGAAGAAGTCAACTGAATATCTATACAGCACAGGCATAGCAAGAAATGAAAATACTGAAGGACAGAACCACAACATGTCTGCAACACTAACACTGTATTATGCCATTGGGGTAATATTCTATACATCATTCCCAGGGCTGATACACTTAAAAGATTAGTAGTTATTATGCAAGAATAAATACAAAAAGAATACAGAGTATCCCTTACAACAATAGAGCACACCCTATGCCTATTAGCAAAATAGAGGTAGATTAATTATTAAAACTTAACATTTAATGATATATTAAAAATATATAAAGTTAAAATCTTGATAAAGGTACGTGACGTAAAAAATGATCTGAAAGTGGAATAGACTTAATGTGCTTGCTTTAGCACTTGGAAAAATAATCCCAGGAAAACACAATGTGATGTGTGATTCTATTGTACACTGATGCTTATATGAAGTGCTTCTTATATAAAGTGCTGTGTGCTTACAAAAATGTGAATAAATAATAAATTATATATAAACAATAAAGTGAATTGTGCTAAGTGCAAAAAACACTTAAATTGAATATCACTGTACAGGGTCGTAAGTGAAGTTACGTAATACGCCGCAACGCTTACCTATGACGTCAGCAATAGGCGCATAGGCAGCGTTCGCGGTTTAGGGAGCTTGAATAGCGTGTGTCTCTAAATGAACACACAAACTGCCAAATCAAGGCCTGCAGTCGACCCAAGAATACCTGAGACTTTTAAGAGTATTGGACTCAATTAAGAGAAAAATAAAGCATATTGGGCCCTGTTTAATATCAGCTCTGTTATTTTCAATATTAAGTGGATTTTTTGAAAAACATTATTAAGACCCTGTGATAAACATTCGCATTAGCAGTTGGTATCCCAGGATCCACCTCCACACTCTTCCTTTTTGAGTGATTATCCTACTCCATATTATAGGGTTTTACTTGGGCCACATTTATATATTTAATATTTATTATATTCTGTACAGTGATATTCAATTTAAGTGTTTTTTGCACTAAGCACAATTCACTTTATTGTTTATATATCATTTATTATGTATTCACATTTTTATAAGCACACAGCACTTTATATAAGAAGCACTTTATATAAGCATCAGTGTACAATAGAATCACACATCACAATGTGTTTTCCTGGGATTATTTTTCCAAGTGCTCAAGCAAGCACATTGAGTCTATTCCACTTTCAGATCATTTTTTACGTCACGTACCTTTATCAAGATTTTAAACTTTATATATTTTTTATATATCATTAAATGTTAAGTTTTAACAATTAATCTACCTCTAATTTGCTAATAGGCCTAGGGTGTGCTCTATTGTTGTAAGGGATACTCTGTATTATTTTTGTATTTATTATTACGTATTGTTATCCCAGTAGCACCCCATTAACCCAAGTTCCTGTAATTTACACTTGTGCCACCCATCTTTTGCCATTTCTCGTTATTATGCAAGAGAAAAAAATGATAACAAAAAAAACGGACTTGGGCTCCAATGAGCGCCGCAGGTGCTTATCGCGATGCACGTAGGACTTAGGCTGCAATGAGCGCCAAAGGCGCTTATTGCAGTGCTGGCGATGAGGGCCACAGGCGCTCATCGTGAGACTCGCACATAGGACTTTAAAACAGATTGAAGACGGCCTTGCGATGAGCGCCGTAGGCACTCATCGCAAAGCTTGCAGCACTTTGTTGCAATGAGCGCCAAAGGCGCTCATTGGAACTCTCGCAATAGTGCCTTTTCCTGGTCCTCTGTCCCGTCAGAGTTGTCCACCGCTGGAGGATGGAAAGAGATTGAAGACGCCCATAGCCGAAGCCAGTAACACTTTACCTAAGCCAGTATCACTTAGCCAAAGCCCGTAACTTGCAAGCCAAAAAACGAACAATAATGTACAAAATGAATTAAAAACCTCACACACAACTCAAGGGGACAGCCAGGGAGACTGTTAGTAAGGTTGCAAGCTACTTTGAGCCCTAATTGCCGTTTTTAGAAGATAGAAAATCGACTACGTGAGGCAAAAAATGGCCACCGAAAAAAAGGTAAAATTTATCAAACAGGATCAAAACTAGGCCGAGGCCAGTAACTCTTAACCAAAGCCAGTAACACTTAACCTAAGCCAGTAACTCTTAACCCAAGCCAGTAACTCTTAGCCAAAGTCATTAACACAACGCCAGGCACGCAACACTTCGCAATGAGCGCCGAAGGTGCTCAGCATATCGTGGCGGCTTGCACAACGTCTGCAATGAGCGCTCATTGCAGGGATCGCAATGAGCGCTCATTGCAGGGATCGCAATGAGCACCTTTGCCGCTTATTTCGGGGCCCGTAAATTACACGAGTGGAGAGGCTCGCAATGAGCGCCAAAGGCGCTCATTGCGAGCCATGCGATGAGCACCGAAGGTGATCATTGAAAAGCACCAAAGTATACTGGGGGAAAGGCTCGCTATGAGCGCCGGAGGTGCTCAGAGGGGGCAGAGCCTCGCATAGTGTGGCAAACAGCATAGCCAGCCTTAAAATTTTCTTGCGTCATTTTTGACAGGCAAATGGCTAGTTTATGTATATTTATTTTGCACATGTGCATATATGTGTGTTTTGATTGATATTACTTTTTATTAGCCTCCCTCCATAAGTTCTTCTGGTTCACATGGATAAGTTGTTGGGCTTGATTATCAGAAGGGCAAGAGTTGATCAATGAAAGTATTTTAAAATGGTAAGAACAATGTTTTTTTTGTGATAAATAGTGTGGTGCTTTCCAAATGTGCAATGCTTTAAGATGAAAATATTTAGACTTTTGGAGTGTATAAAGTAGAATGGAAATATCCAAGAGGCATACATTACATTATCAACATTCAAACTTTTTTTTAATGAGGAATTCATCAGATATTTTTGTAACTCTTTATTTCTAAAGCACAACATTTTAAGCAGAGGTACAGTAAGTAAAATAGCAAAACATAGCAATCTAATACAAATACAATTGAGGTTACATATATGAAATCCAGGGAAATCCAAATCCTCATCTTGAGAGGCACAGATAGGTGATTTATAAACATCTATACTTATGAATCTATGACAACTATTTTATTATTCTTTATTTGCATTGATTTTATTTTACCATTTGATTTCCTTTGTTTTCTCTTTTTCCTTTTTTTATAAAATAAACTGTTTTCAAAACCAATGAATATTGACATTACCAGCAATTGTAGACTGAGTGAGATCACAGGTCCTGTTTTTCTTTGATCTTTTTTCCTCTGGTGTTGGTTAGCCCTTCTATGATCTCTTATCTATTATTTAATAGGCCATGGCCCCTATTCAATTGGCCATACTGTAATTACAAATAATGGAGTCCCTAAAGGTTACATTTGCGAGCTACAGGCTCAAAATCACTGCGGTTGTCAGAAACGTAACTCTGTCCTATCTCCTCCTTTGATGTTTCAAGCCTACAAATGTTACCAGTGCTAAAGAAAAATTCATATTCAATTACAACAAGCCCGCAATTATTTTCAAATCTGTAAATGGCAAATGTATAAAACAATTATACAAGTACTAGATAGGACTCGCAAGTGGGTTAAACACCTGTCCGTAACACTGCAAAAGCAAATATAGACATTACTGTACATATAAATGCAAATCTGCAATAAAAAAAGATTTTTTTAATGTTTTATTTCCGTGTTATATTGATCCCAGGAATCAAGGAGTTAATACATATCAGGCCACCCACCAGTTTATTTATTGATTGTTATTGATTTCTACGTTGCTGGATTGAGAGTCCAATTGGAGATCGGACTCCTAAACACAAATTAATTGTAGTATAAACTGCATGTTTTACTGGTGGTCTCATTTACTATTGGCTTTGTCTAAATTGTAACTTACGGGCTTGCTTACTTGTTCATGAAAGGGTTCATGGTTTGCGTGTTGGGGCTGTGAGCCTGTATTTGGCGGCTTCAGCAATTAAATATATCTGTAACTGTAGCAGACATATGGGCTGTATGAAGGTAATTACTGGCTTGGAATTAAATGGGGGCCATGTTAATTTCTTATTTAACCCAAATGAGTTAATCTCCAATTAATTGATCTCCATATTGTTTGTGCCACATATTGAAGTTGCAAAATCCTGGACTGGCATTGAACATTGCTGGTCTGGATCTATTGAAAAAGGGCACTGTGCATGGCCTCTTAGAAATCTAAATTGCACACATACAACACATATATATATTATATATACATACACACAGTATATTTAGCTATTGCTTGGAGATCCTTCCAATAATTACAAAAAATTAGAATTGGGCTGTTTCTGTTCCCTGTCAAAGGTGACTACAAGAATTCATTGCCAAACCCAGGGATTCTGAAACTCAAAATGTAAAATAAAGCCATTTATTGCATTATTCCTGAATAGCCTGGTCATCTTGCCTGCACCATTTTATTACAATGACTAACCCCTGAGTCCTATCTAAAGCTTCAGTGTTTACTTCTCCCCCAAATCCAGATTCAAACATAAATTCCTTGATAAAGCTGTTTACAGACTGAGGCTGTACAGTAGCCGGTACATTATCTTGTTGTGAGCTGCAGATGAAGTAATCTGGGGCTGCAACTGGATTGAATGAAAAGGTTGTGTTGCCTGTATTTCGTATATAGAAATAAAACATGGTAGTATCTATATCTGGTTTGTTAAGGTCTTCTTCTGTCATTTGCTAAGAAGTAAAAAAGAAAAAGCAATGTTATCACTAAATACCAGCTTTATTATATACATACACTTATACTATTTGATGATAATATATGGCCACTAAAGGCATATATTTTTTTAACTTCTTTGTAAGTACCACTGTGGTCAAACATGTAAAATAGCTATTTTTGAAGAACTACACTTGAAAATAACCCACAAGATTTTAGAATGCAAAAAAAAAAAAAATACAGCTTCTAATTTATTATGTTTTTTTTATTCTGCTGTTGAGTCTTCCATGTTAGCCTCTAGAGATCTGCTTTCTGAAATGGAAGAAGACTTTAAATACACAGGGAGTTTGTATCTGCAAAATAGAAATGTGGCATATACAACTGCCAAATGCATGTATTAGCTGTAATTAAACCCGCATTAGTTTAATAGGGCACATCCTTTTGAGATAAAAGGTGCAAGAAGCTGCTTTAGTAAATGGAATCCGGATGAATTGCTTTTAATAGTTAAAAATGACCAATTTTTTTTTTTAACAACATTATCAAGCTTCGTTATTCAAAAGGCAATGTAGAAAATATTTGACCACAATGGACCATTAATGTAAATACGGTATTTAAAAGACAAGTTGAGAAAGTGATTTTTTTTTCTTCCAAAAAATCTTGGCATCTAGGGGTACATTAATAAATGTAGGGGATAATCATGGTAATTGCAAGATAAGCGTGACATCAGAGGGAATACATGGATTTAAGTGGCATGAAAATATCTCAGCTATCTCAACTTCCTATGTTTTCTGTGGAATCTATTTATCAAACAAGATACATTTTAAACATGTTTCATAAATAACCCCAACAATTTTTACAGCACCAGGTGAACATCAGCTCTTTATTCTTTACTTGAGTATAAGGTTACAAGAGAGTCAAAACAAAAATCACTCAGTCCAGTCACATTTACTGTTGTGGCTTACACAAATCTCTGGAGCACTCTGTCATAAAACTACGATTTGGGATATATCAATGGGGTAGAAGGAGTAGTAACTGGAGATGTCACAAGTACCTAAACTAAGCAGGGGGAGGCAAAAAAATCTGAACAGGACTTTGGCAGCATAAAATGCAATTACACACATGAATGAATTTGACGATGTTCAGGTTTGGAATATTTTTATATATCTTTATCCTGTGAGACATTTTGACTGTTCATAAGTGGACACATTGAATTAATTATGTGACTTCTGAAGTCAATTGATTGCACCAGAGTTTTGTTTTTACAACACTACTTACACAATCAAGAGTTTTCAGTTTTTATTTGTAAATCATTTAAAAAAATCTGTATATTGTTTCCACTTTGACATTACCAACTATTTTAGTCTAGGTCCTAATTGAATCGATTTTAATTCCTGATTGTAACCTTGCAAAATGTGTCAAAAAAAGTAAATACTTATGCAAAGCACTGCGTATGTGTCATATAGTCACGTCTGACTCTTTGTGACCTCATGGACTGGTTCACTTGGTATTCATGGCAGAGATACTGGAGTGGGTTTCCAGTTCCTTCTCCAGTGAGCCACGGCATACAGCTCCTGGTATTCCTAGGTGGTCTCCCATCCAAGTACTGACCAGGGTCAACCCTGCAGAGCTTCAGGGTGGTGTGGTCACTTCTTGGTTCCACTGGACTGTACTGTACATAGTCTTAAAATTGTTTAACAGTGATATGTTTTTTATGCTACAAAGAAAAAAACAGGTTGCAAAAAGATGCAACTATTTTTATTAACTAGTTTACAAAGTGGGAACAATTCCTAATGGATTTTATTATAGAAAGAAACATAATTTGGAACTTACCTTTAAATGTAATTTGCCAGATTCATATGCAAGGAAGAGATCCTTGTCTTTAACCTTCAAAGTAGCAGTGGGGGCGCCATTCGGTTTATATACAGTTACTGTGAATTTGTCTGTGGAATTAAAGTAACATAAAGATGTGTGACTGAGATGATATTCAACCTGAACATCGCAGATATTTTTGTAAACAAACGTATGCAAAACCTTAGGATGTCATATACTGTCATGATATTTATATAGCATATGCTTTATTCAACACTTTAAGAGCATTGAGTGTCGATCTTGACAATAACTCAGATATTCCTCCTCAAATAAGTATGGGAAAATGAAACATTGCTTAGAAAAAAGTCAAGGTAAACTTTAACTTTACCATGACATAATGTATAAACATAGATTATTTTATTCTATATATCAACATAGGAAACCAGAAGTATAGGTAAGCCGTAAAGTAAAGGCAGAATATAAGTGTTATCATTATACTGAAATATTTTCTTTTGTGCTATATTCTTTGGTGCTTAATTTAGACATGAAGCTCATATTTAGAAAGGAAAATTATGTTCTTGAAGGCTCCCCTCAGAAGTTGACTTCATGAGGCCCATCTATTTTGCCCATAAGGTAAAGACAGTTTGTGTACACTTCAAACTGTAGAGGCTTTATTACTTTTAATTTACAGTAGATCTGGTCTTGTCTAAATATTTGATCACAGATAAAGCAAGATCTTATAAGACAACAATGGAGATGTCCTTGAATATGTATTCTAGCTAATAAAATGAAAGAGTGATTTGTTCTTTACTTTACTTTCCAAAAACTATTTTGAGTTCTTTATCTTCAAAACAGAATTTGGTGTCCATTGAAGAATGATTTGCACATTTTTGTTATTAGGAACTGTGTATGTGCCATAGCATACATGAAATAAACACTTATAATGAATATTGCTGATACAACTGGTACAATAAAACCTACCTTTATTGTTGTTATTAGCACCCTGCAAAGATCGTGTAAATAGTTTGCCATTTTGTAACACAAACCACTTTTGTGATACGTCCCGAATGCTTGTATTTACTTTCACCAATTTGTTAGGACCCAGTTTAATAGATTCTGTTTTTGATGTTGGATCAAATGTCATATATGTAATGTCTGAAATGAAGGAAAAACAATAATAACATATGTATTAGCAAACTAAAATAATTGTTTATTGAAATAGCCCACTTTATTGCTTCATTATAGTGTAATTTCAAATTAAAAAAACAGTAGGGGGCTGGAGACAATTCCAACTATTAGTTATAACTTCAAAGAATAAGAAACGAAAGCTAATATATATATCCCACTAGGCAGATGCTTCGTCCTAATATGGTTTTGGAATCAAATAAATTTGGAAAACAGGCTTTCACTGAAAATTGGTCTTCACAGAAACAACAACAACCTCACTCAGTAACATTCACAAAAGCTATATGTTTATAGATTAATGCAAAACTCATGAAATACCCTGAACAAATCTTTCTCTGTGAGGATGATCATCTTTGTTAATGTTGATCTTTACCTTTTGCTTGTTAAATGAAGCTAGTCTCTGGATAAATTTGTATCTTCCAACAATCTTGTTTTATCCTCTTCAAATAAGAAGAGTCGTACAATAGGGCCCTTGCTTTTTGGGTAAAATGAAGTATACCAGGGCTTTTATGATACATTGCATGCTACGATTTTCAAAAAGCAAGATTTAAACCGTGAGAGCCTTTCAGAAAGGATTCAGCCTGAGAAATCTCTGGAGTGAAGAAATTAACCAATGCAGGGGCAGATATTTATTCATAGATATGATCTGTACTGTTTTGATACTTAATCCACTATGACTTAGATGGCAGTTGTCATGACTAAAGGGACAGCAGGACTGTGCAGCTGTCAACACATCATGGATTACGGGCTTGCAATGGTTAATGTTTTGTTGTGTTGTGTATTACTGTAATTTGTGGTGCAAAATGGAATCACACTAACAACATGGTGGCTGTACCCAAGTTGGTAACAACAACAAAAATTATGTGTTCCTTCACAGTTTCTAGCTACTAGCAAAAATGTATCCCTGTCAGTAATACTGTTGAAATATGTTGCATTAATTACAACTGCTAGTTTACCCATGAATAGGAGGCCTGTCATTGCAGGATTAGGGCCTGTAAACCACATCCTGTTGAATACAGTACATCAATAATTTTGTACAATGTAATAATGACAGAAGTTACATTTCTTCAATAAACCAAAACAAACAGTAACCATCCACAAAGTCCCAATGGTTGTGACAGCCATAAAAGACTGTTTTGGGTGGGGCTCAGGGGGTTCCACCCTAGCCCCAAAAGTCAATTGTGACAGTAACACACTACCTCACATAACATTAACCCTTCCAACCCTGTAGTCCATAATGTTTTGACAGCTTCACAGTCCTGCTGTACCCATAGTCAACGACAGTGGTCATTCATTTAGACATGGGCATATCTGTGACAAAAATATGGATATGTGGGCTAAGGACATTTTCTAAAGGGTAAAGCATGTAACAGACCAACAGATTGACAAGGTGTCTTGGACTGCCCACACATAGCACAGACAGATACATATTCCTTTCAGGCCACAAGAAGATCCTAGAAAGAAAATTCGGTGTCCTCTTACTAGGTGGCTGGTAAGACAGGCTTTATGGTGCCAGTTGAGTAATGATACACACCAAGGGGAAGGAGTAGTGGTGCATCCTGGGAGACAGCTGAAAGGAAGCTTTTCTTACTGTTAGCATGTACATTAGGATATTGCAGAAACAGAACGTCAATTCTGATATTCTTTGATCCAGGCCTGTAAGAGATTAGAAAAACAATGCCCGCCACACTTGGAGATAATGTTACAGGTAGAACAAGTTCATGTGGTCAGAAACCACAATGACTGGAAATGTTTCCACTCCTCAAAAAGCTTACTTGATAGCAGAAGTACTCTGTCAGGTTGTAGTTCCCCTTTACTCTAGAAAATGTTAGTGATTTCTGCATTTCCTGACAAGCCAGCATTAACTCTGATCTCAGTGGTATGGCTGGAATGTTCAAGGGGGACCATCACAGAAGCTGAGGAAAATGTTTTCGGGAGATTGTGCAAGGCCATTTGAGCTTCAATGGGCCATCTGTGCGATTCTGCTCAATACTGTCAGTTTTGTGATGCCTGCATACAATATTTTACAAAATCTACAGGGAGACAAATTAAATGTAATATAATATGAACAAGCCAACTGTGGATTCATTCAAGGTCATTGGGTGTGATAAGATATCCCATGAAAAGTATGAAAGTCTTGTTGAATAGATATCGGCTAGTTTTAAAAAAAAAATCTCTGTAACACCTTGCTACAAGTTTATAATGAGTTTCTATGCTGAATCCTTAGTGTAGATGAGTAGCCAATGACACATTTGCTTGAAATACATCAGGAGTATTATGCAGACTGAATAAAGTTGTAATTTCCTCCAAGATACAGTTTTGTAAGTATCTTTGCTCCTAGACAAAGGTGAAACACCTCTTTGATTATTTTGAGTGGGTACTAGTTTCCTTTGTTCAGATCATGGGTTATATTTACTAAATGATTCTCTTTTCTGATATTTTATAACTAGCCACATCCTTCTTCAAAGATCTAGACTAAGGAACATTCTCATCATGCTTTCTAGATGTTTATAAAATATGGATAAGTAATCTATTTTACTTGTAGTCTTACTGGGATGAGGCCCAATTTAGAGAGAGCTCTCTGAGAAGTGTCAAAACCTGAGCTCAATTGCTAAGTAGGATGGGTCATGGACTGATGCTCAAACCACATTTCACATGGATTCAGATATACTCTGCATTCTGATAGTTTACCAGAGTAATGCAGAGGACCAGGGGACGTTCATTCACAATTAGAAAGGAAGGCCTGGTTTGTTGTTAAATTAATCAATTATATCTATGATCTGGAACTGTGCAGTGGGGTAGGTGTCAAGATGGGCTCATATCTTGTCTAGGGTATTTCTTCTAGTCCTTTGTTCCCTAAGTAGACATTGACCAAGATCACAAGCTTTAAGAATCTTGCCTTGATGGGACACATCATTCGCTCCCTCTATTATGCTGGTGGTTGCTTAACAGGAGTAGGATCCCTGAAACAGAGATATAGAGTGGAGAGTGTACTTTGCACCTGAATCCAGATTCAATAACATGATAGTTATTGTTGTCCAGTCAGAGGCCAGGGTTCAGTAATTATTGTTACTGGCAGAAGGTTGAGAGTAGCAGCAAACAGTAGAATTAGTAGGACAAGCTAAAGGTCAGTGCAAAATCACACCCATGGTACATAGGTTCTTGCAGGGGCGGCTGGTGCATAGGGGCAAATGGGGAACCGCCCTCCCAAAATGAATTCAATTACTTAATCCCTCCATCACTTACTTAATTATATAATAAAAAAATAAAAAACTGTTTTATCATGTTCAATATTTTGCTTTTTTAATAGCTGCTGTTGTCACTTTAAATTTCAAAAGCCTCTGTGCTGCAGTTAAACACACAGACTTATCACATCTAGCCCCCTGCTGGTGACTTGCTTAATAATACAGATCAGGGTACATGTGAGAATTTAAAAAAAAAACTGTCACAAAGTTGCCTATGCCAAAACTGTGCTCTAACTGATAGAGCTGAGCCTGTCTATCAAACGCTGCATCACCCAATCACAATGGCCGGTAGGGAAAAATCCTGTATCATTCAGGGACTGCACCTATCACAGTCCCCCCGGAAGTGAATACATTTGTGCAATATCAATACATTTTATAGCAAAAAATCTACTCCCAGCTCACAGTGCATGCAGATAGAGGGAGCTACGTGTAAAGCTTCAGTTTTCTCAGTACTCTGATGGTCTTATTGATTCTGACTACCCTGCTCCACACACCAAGCTGGTGATCTGTCTGTCACCACACCGGCCTATACCAGACAGAAGCAGCTGCAGAGCTCAGGTGAGTCCATATCCCTCTCTGTGTCTTGCTATTGTTGCTCTGTCCTTGAGTTGTGTCTGACTCTCAGTGACCACATGGTTGCAGCACACCAGGTATATCTGTCTGTGTTTCTGGTTGTGCTTATCCATGTGGTTTTCATGGAAAAAATACTGGAGTGGGTTGCCAGGTCCTACTCCAGTGGACTGCATTTTGTCTGACCTCTCTAAAATGAACTGCCCATCTTGGGTGACCCTTCATGATATAGCTCACAACTTCATTGAGGTAACAAGCCCCTTCACCATAACAAGGTAGAGATCCAGAAGGGGTCCTGTGTCTTAGTCTCTATGCCCATATGTATTTATAAGGAGAGGGTATACTTACTTTTGGGGGAGATCTCTTATTGTATGTGTAAGATATATATATATATACAGTATCTCACAAAAGTGAGTACACAGCTCACATTTTTGTAAATATTTTATTATATCTTTTCATGTGACAACACTGAAGAAATAACATTCTGCTACAATGTAAAGTAGTAACTGTACAGCGTGCATAACAGTGTAAATTTGCTGTCCACTCAAAATAACTCAACACACAGCCATTAATGTCTAAACCATTGGCAACAAAAGTGAGTATACCTAAGTGGAAATATCAAAATCGGGCCCAAAGTGTCAATATTTTGTTTGGCCACTATTATTTTCCAGCACTGCCTTAACCCTCATGGGAATGAAGTTCACCAGAGCTTCACAGGTTGACACTGGAGTCCTATTCCACTGACATCACAGAGCTGATGGATGTTAGTGACATTGTACTCCCCCACCTTCCATTTGAGGATGCCCCACAGATGCTCAATAGGGTTTAGGTCTGGTGACATGCTTGGCCCGTCCATCACGTTTACCTTCAGATTCTTTAGCAAGGCAGTGGTCGTCTTGGAGGTATGTTTGTGGTCTTTAAAGGGAGGGGATCATGCTCTGCTTCAGTATGTCACAGTACATGTTGGTATTCATGGTTCCCCCAATGAACTGTAGCTCCCCAGTGCCGGCAGCACTCATGCAGGCCCACAGATATTATGAAATTGATTATAAAAGATTGCAGACTTCTGTCATAAGCTCCACTCTGTAAATATAATGGTTATATCATGATATGATGGTTCAACTTACCATTTGGGTCAAAGCTCTGTATTGTGTTTTCTAATTCCTCCCCCAAAATGGAAGTATCTGGAGCAGTAAACTTGATATCATCATCATTCACATATGGTAGAAATTCCTGTTTGTCCGTTGATGAGGAGCTCTGGGGTAAACATAGAAAACATGTTTGTACTGCAACTTTAACAATTTGTTTACTGATAGGTTTCCATTTTCCTTTTTCAGCTGATTCTGGAACGCATTCCACACTTTTCCTGCTATGCTCCAAAAAAAGCCCTCTTTCAATTGTTGGCAATTTTTTTTTGCACAAGCTAAATATTCCACATGCAACCACTGCAAACCTTTCACTAAATTAGGAAACACAAGCTGTTTTTACGGTGTCCAAGTCCCCATACGGTGGTCACACAACCTGCTGCAAGAGAATTGTCAGCCAAGTAGTAGATTGTAACACAGTACACATAAAAAAAAACATTGCCTATCTATTTACATGAGCCCCTTAACATAAGAGGGAAGAGGTAACAATTAAATTAGATAGGCAGGGGTTAATTGTTAGGTGCCATGGTGGTCTCAACAGCCCCCCATGGTTATAGCTTTACTTGGGGATCTGCCCATAGAAGGAGGAAATCCCAAGGGTTCTCCCACTTATTGCACTTTAAATAGGGGAATTCTGGGGATCCCTGAGCTCATGGGGGTAGGGTTACTAGGGAGGAGAATCCATGAGATCCATCAAGTATGTTTAGTGTTAACTGTTGAGGGGGGCATTGTTAAGCCCTTAACTGTGTTGGGTATAAGAGATCAAGCCTTATATGCAACTCAGTTGAGCTGTTATACAGATTATAGTGTCATACTGGTGCTTGAAATATGAATGGGATGGCATGGTGAGAAATTTGAATGTGACAGCTCACCATAAATTGCTAACTCTGTTCATTTTAGGCTATTCAGTTCTGCCTTCACGCAGCTCTGATGTTTTTTAAGATTGGAATAGATAGGTAGTCAGGTCTAATGTAACACAGATGGAATGGGGCCATCCATTAGTTATTTCCAAGGAATTGGGTGTCTTGTAAAACAAAAAAAAAGCTTTAAGTTATTAACACCTGTTGAATGGACTAGTTGTGTTAAATGCTGCATTCCCTTTGCACAAGTAGAAACTTCCTCTCCTCCCACCTCAAGAAGTTTATCAGCAAAAATCATAATGTTAGATTACACTGCAGGATAATTTAATATAAAAGGTAAGAAAATTATTATCTTATTTTTACATTCTAAAAATGTATAGGCTGTTTTTGAGTTTAGTTCTTCAAAAGAGTTTATTATAAATATAGAACTACAGTTGCCCTATAATGTATAGTTGTGTATAGAATGGAATTATTATCTATTTTTTTCTACATGTGTGGAATCATTATTATTTCTTTAAAGAGCAAGTCTAACCAAAAACACACATTGTTTTAATATAAAAAGACATGGAACGTATCTTATGTACAGCGCTATGGAATATGTCGGCTCGTTATAAATAAACTATAATAATAATAATACCTTGGGAAGATTAACCATTTATGTAAAATGTTAAATAATTGCCTAATTTGTCAATTGTTACTGTTTTATGTTTGTAAACTGCCTGTAGTAAGTTTTTCTTTGTTCTCCAGCAGCTCACATGACCATATAGATGTTTTACCGCAATAAGGAGCAGCACTGTAACTTTTACATATATATTTGAACTTCTATAAGTTTACTCCTTTGTATAAGAGAAACCTGTATTTAAATGCCAACAGCATTATAAAAATAATGGCTGTTAAAATGAAGTACATGCATAAGTATACTTGATTTATAATGTTTAAACTTTGTAATACTGATAGGTATACTTTAAAGCTCAAATTTTTTATAGGTTTCTGCCCAATGTGCTGTGCTGCTTAGCCCCACCCCTTTTACATAATTATGAGTGGGGCAGCTGGTAAGATATACCGTACTCACCGCTTCCCTAGTTTTCCAGTTCTCCTTAATTTTGGGTGGCATGTGACAACAGGCCATGCTCACAACATTTGAAATGTTGGGAGGTAAGAATTAGGTTTTAGTGTTTCCCTTTCAACATTTTATGCCAACCTATTAATAGCATCTTACCTTTTTAAATAACTGCATTATTAAGGGCTGCAGAATATGTGAGTGTAACAGAATGCAAAGTTATTAAATGAAGCAAAATTGTTTTGGTTTATATCAATGTTTTAAATAGGTCACTTAATCAATTGCATCCTACTCAATGTAATTGTCAAGTCTCCCAGAGTAACAGATTATAATCTTCTGGAACCTCTTTGTCTTCCAGTTCTCTCTCATAAGAGGTAACCTAGGGCCACACCTACAGATAGGGGTTTCACACTATCAGTGTCTCACGATGCTCTGAAACACAGCATATCATTTTCCACTTGCAGCAGAGCGGTCTAAGACACTAGTAATGTGAAGCTCCTATCTGTAGGTGTCGCGTTCAGTCACCTCTCATGAGAGCGAACTGTAATACTCAATTATCTGTTACTAAGTAAGAGTGCACAATGCATATGACAATTAAATTAAGTACGTTACATTTAATTAAGTCACCTAGTTAAAAAAAAAACTTTTTTATAAAACAAAACAATTTTGCTCAGAGTCCTTTTAATAACTTCACATTCTCTTACACTTAACATATTTTGTGTTCCTGATAATGTAGTTCGGGAACACAAGAAGGATGATTTTAACAGGTGAGCAGGAAATGTTGACAGGGCAATGCTAAAACCTAATTCATACCTCCATCCATACAGTCAAAGAGGGACCTGTATTAATGATAAATTATGCTCTGTTAGACAGTGTTACCATCTTTATGTATGAGGTATAAAGAATGTTTTGGAGATTTACACACTTAATTTTGCTCTTAAATTCTGTAGATCTGATGCTCCTGGCTTCTATCCTTCTGCTAGAATTTAAGAGAAAACAACAAGGGGGACCAGAGACAGTGAGTTATGATCTGGACTGGAGAACAGTTTATTGCCCTTAAATATGATGCTGTCTTCCAAAAGAGGGACTTTTGGGGGCTAAGAGGGCAATTTCAAGTGAAAAGAGGGACAGTTGGGAGGTATGCTAATTTAAGCATTTTCTTTATATTATAAATATTTGTGATGTTTTTCTTCCATAAATATGCTACAGTATTAATTCAATTAAATGCTCCAGATACACCAATGAGTATAACATCTTGATATGACCTCTGAAGCAGTACTTAGCTCCAATTCCATGTCTGTTAGTAAATGTTTCTTACCGTAATCCACAGTACTAAGGTTTGGCAATCTTCATCATTACCCGAAGGAGGGTCCAACACACGACTGTGGAAGCAGGGACATGATTAAATAATATGTAAATAAAAAAATGCATATTTTAATGCCTGGCATGTGTTTCTTTCAGTAAAGGCTCACTAGTTGTCCAGTTAGTGATTTGTTTTTAGAGCAGGCCAGAGTTTTATCAGGTGGTCTAGTTAAAGTATTCAAAATACCAGTGGTCACGTTATGAAATACCCCAAAAATGGGATCAAGTAAAACTTGGTTCATTGTACCTCATTGGTGTCCAACATTGAATGAGCTCTACAGCTAGAAAGAAATAATCTCCAGCTAGAAATAAATTATCCAGTGTTAAATGAATGGAATTAACTACTTCTTAATAACACCCCAAAACTCAAGGACCAGTTTTGGAATACACCCTCAGAAGTCGTCTTCACTATCCCTGGGATGCGTTTCAATTGCATAAATAGGTCAGAACATATAGTAGTGACAGGCACCCTATGTTACCTGAAGGAACTCATATATAGCCCTAGAGTAAATAAAATGATTGCACAGTGGATTTTAGTATTTTGTTTTATTCATTGGTAAAAATCACTTAGGGAGTGAGGTGAATGTACATTCATTGGTAACAGATAATGAGGAGTGCAAGAGAATCTGATTTCTGGTTGCGTAGAGATAAAATGGGCTATTTTGTTGAAAATGGACATTCTCTCAAACTATAGATCAGACTGAGGGCTACATAAAAAGTGTCTGAGGGCTATTTGAGGCCTCCTGGACACCACTACTGTTATATAGACTATTAACCAATAGTTAGAGTGGTATAGAAAACCACAGTGGCCAGGGGTAAAGGCTGATAATGGTTTTATGTTTTGGCAAACTGGATGTGGTCAAACATGAGATGACAAGATTAAACACTGATACCAGGAATTAGTCAACTCAAAATTAACAGGAATGGGTCATTTCATATCCAAATGCCTCAGAAGAAAGCAGTCAAAGGATGGCCAAAGCAAACCTTAAATGCAAGGCAAAAACTTACAGAATGATTTCAATTAAAATTTAAGGGAAGGCATTTAACATCACAGTCATATAAAACCACGCTCCAACCATGGATGCTGCTCAATTCTACAAAGGAGATTGGAATACTAAAGTCAAAAACAAAAAGATACCTGGAATAATGGGTATGTTTGGCCTTGGAGTACAAAATGCAGTAGGTCAGAGATTAGAAAAATGTTGTTAAGATAATTCTGTGGATAAATGAACATTTAGATGTTTATCTAAAAGTTAATTTATCTAGTCTTTAAACCAGCTTGACCAGACAATTATGCTATTGACCAAGGGTGTGATGTAAACTATTGGGATTGGATCAGGCTTGTAGGACAATATATTTCTGGAGCTTTGTATTCAGAGGTGCTCAAGAAATCTGCTCAAAGTCCATTGGACTGCAAGAAGATACAGTCAATTAATATTACAGGTACTTAAGCCTTACTGTTCACCTGAAGGTTTAATTAAGAAATTAAAGCTCAATTATATATACCATATCATAAAAAGATATGATTCTCTAGAGAAGACTGGGAAAGATGGAAGGGACACTAATCTAGTGGACGGCAGAGGCGGAGATGGATAGATGAGGTAATTTAAACCATGAACATGAGCTTGAGGGAGGTCAGAGGGACAGTAGCATGGTTTGCTGTGGTCCATAGGTTCACGGAGAGCTGGACAAAACTATCTAAGTCTGAAGCTTCCACTCAAAACTTGTAAGAACAATATATTATATACTAGTAAACTGCCAGTCAAAAATTATGGTATAATTTAAATGTTTTCTTTGCCTCCTCCCTTGTGTCTCTCCCCCCTTCCCTGTGTCTCCCCCTTCTATCCCTGTGTCTCCCCCCTCCCCTGTGTCTCCACTTTTCCCTACCTGTGTCTCTTTCCCAACCTCCCCTGTGTCTCTTCCTCTCCCCTGTGTCTCATCCCCCTCTCCCCTCCCCTGTGTCTCTACCCTCCCCTGTGTCTCTTCCCCATCCTCCCCTTGGTCTTATTACCACACTTTCCCTGTGTCTTTCCCCTCCCCTGTGTCTCTTCCCCTCTTGTGTCTATTCCCCCCTCTCCCCTCCCCTGTGTCTCTTCCTCCCCTGTGTCTATTCCCCCCTTTCCCCTGTGTCGCTCCCCCCTCTGTCTCTTTCCTCCACTGTGTCTCTTTCCCACTCTCTCCTCCCCTGTGTCTATTTCCACCTCCCACATGTCTTCCCCCTCTCCTCTCCCCTGTGTCTTCCTCACCCTCTCCCCTCCCCTGTGTCTCTTCCCCCCTCCCCTGTGTCTTCCCCCCTCTCCCCTCCCCTGTGTCTTTCTCCCCCTCTCCCCTGTGTCTCTTCCCCCCTCCCCTGTGTAGCCTTCCCCCTCTCCCCTCCCATGTGTCTCTTCCCACCCTCTCCTGCGTCTTCCTCCCCCTCCCCGTGTCTTCCTCCCCTCTCCCCTAAGTCTTGCTCCCCTCTCTCTTCCGCCCACCCCTGTGTCTCTTCCACCCCCTCTCCCCTCCCCTGTGTCTCTCCCCCTTTCCCCTTTGTCTCTTCCCCCATTTCTCCCCTCCCCTGTGTCTCTTTCCCCCCTCTCTCCTGTGTCTCTTCCTCCTCTCCCCTTGGTCTTATTACCATACTTTCCCTGTGTCTTTCCCCTCCCCTGTGTCTCTTCCCCTCTTGTGTCTATTCCCCCCTCTCCCCTCCCCTGTGTCTCTTCCTCACCTGTGTCTATTCCCCCCTTTCCCCTGTGTCTCTCCCCCTCTGTCTCTTCCCTCCCTTGTGTCTCTTTCCCCCCTCTCTCCTCCCCTGTGTCTATTTCCACCTCCCCCATCTCTTCCCCCTCTCCTCTCCCCTGTGTCTGTCTCCCCCTCTCCTCTGTGTCTCTTCCCCCCTCCCCTGTGTCTTCCCCCTCTCCCCTCCCATGTGTCTCTTCCCACCCTCTCCTGCGTCTTCCTCCCCCTCCCCGTGTCTTCCTCCCCCTCTCCCCTAAGTCTTCCTCCCCTCTCTCTTCCCTAGTGTCTCTTCCCCCCACCCCTGTGTCTCTTCCACTCCCTCTCCCCTCCCCTGTGTCTCTCCCCCTTTCCCCTTTGTCTCTTCCCCCATTTCTCCCCTCCCCTGTGTCTCTTTCCCCCTCTCCCCTGTGTATCCTTCCTCCCCTCCCCTGTGTCTCTTTCCCCCCTCTCCCCTGTGTCTTCCTCCCCCTCTCCCCTCCTCTTTGACTTCCTCCCCCTCTCCACAGTGTCTTCCTCCCCCTTCCTCTGTGCCTTCCTTCCTCTCTCCCCTCCCCTGTGTCTCTTCTCCCTCTCCCCTCCCCTGTGTCTCTCACTCCCTCCTCTGTGTCTTTCCTCTCCCCTGTATCTCTTCCCCCTCCCCTCCCTTGGGTCTCTTCCCCCCTCTCCCCTGTGTCTCTCCCTCCCACCTCTCCCCTCCCCTGTGTCTCTTCCCCCCGTGTCTCTTCCACCCCTCCCCTGTGTCTCTCCCTCCCACCTCTCCCCTCCCCTGTGTCTCTTCCCCCCGTGTCTCTTCCACCCCTCCCCTGTGTCTTTCCCCCTCTACCCTCCCCTCAGTCACCCCCCACTCCCCAGTGTCTTCCCCCCACTCCCCAGTGTCTTCCTCCCCCTCTCCCCTGTGTCTTCCTCCCCCTCTCCCCTCCCCTGTGTCTTCCTCCTCCTCTCCCCTCCCCTGTGTCTCTTCCCCCCTCTCCCCTCCCCTGTGTCTTTGCCCCGTCTGTGTCTTTCCCCTCTCTCCCCTGTGTCTTCCTCCCCCACTACCCTCCCCTGTGTCTTCCTCTCCCTCTCCCCTGTGTCTTCCTCCCCTTTCCCCTTCCCTGTGTCTTCCTCCCCATCCCCCTCTCCCCTGTGTCTTCCTCCCCCTCTCTCCTGTGTCTTCCTCGCACCTCTCCCCTGTGTCTTCCTTCATCCCCTCCTCCTCCTCTGCAGTTTGAGGTTATTGCATGTGCGCAGCTCTGTACGGACTTAGGAAGTGGTAAGTGTGTACGCTCGCATGGAGCGTTACACACTTACTACAATTATTATAGTTGATACCCCTTCTAAACACTTCCACACATTTGATGTCAATCCAATAATATCATATTTCATCATGTAAATGTTTCACAAACTAACAACATCAGCAGCTATGTACACTATGAATATAAACACATTTTTATAGAAAATATATTACTTAAGAGACTGGTGAGATGGAATCTTCCATCTTCAGCTGCTATTTTTTCCCTGAAGTATTTCTTTCCCAATGTAAATTGAAGGGGTGGGTTGCACTGAGAGTTGCCCAGCTAATTAATTATTTTATGAAGTGGCTATTCAAAAAGTCAGTCTTTCAACATAATTGAATAAAGAACTTAACTAAATCCAAACAATTTATTGCTGTATATGTCAGTGGGCCCTGTGGCACTATAAAACAAAATATCTTTCTGTGATCTGTATACAATGAAACAAAGTTTTACCTATACAAAATATGCAAAATAGATGTTTGCTTTAAATATCAGCTTACCTTCCACATCCATACACAGGTACTGAGTAGTCAGCCATTTGTGACGTAAAATTCCTAAACATGAGAGAAATCAAAAAGCTTATATACTAAATAATTCACATAAACTGCATTTTCAGTAAAAAATCGTGTTTAGGGAAGAAACAGCAAAGCCTCCTAAAAGTGCAGATCAATCAAGTTTATTAGACATAACAAACACAACCAAAATATATTGCTCTCACATGTGATGACCTAACATAAGAAGAGGTAAAAATGCAGTATTTATAATTGTGTTCCTCTGTGGCTCGGTGGGTCTTACAATAGATGGAATCCCTGAGATGTGATCAGGTAATCAGGCCGGATTTTTGTTCTCTACACCTTCCTAAAGCACACCTATTGGGGTTCAATTAACACCATATGGGTTATAGGGTCCCCTAAGTGATACTGGAATATAAGTAAAGTACATAAAAGGTAAGTAAGTGAGGGCTAGCCTACCAATCATTAGTAGCCAGTTATCATATAATAAGGGAGGTCTTATAAGGGTACTGTAAGTGCCTCTGTGCAATAATACTCTAACGTGCTGTGCAATATAAATCTTAATATAAATAGACTATCTGAATAGTCTGAATTTAGTAACTAAGTTTAAAACATAGAAAATAAACAAAGTATATACAAAATGCTACGCAATCTACCAAATGTTTTTAAAAGCTTAGTTCTAAAAAACTGTGGTAAAATATAAAAGATATGCAATACCTGAGTGGTTCTGATTATATAAATGATTCTTGAGGTGTAAACCCTGGGAAAGCTGGAGTTCTGCTCCTTTGGCAGCGCGCCAAGGCAACGGAGCAATAAATCAGGATGCAGGACACTAAGGACTGAAATCACCTATGATTTAAGGTTGGACTATTGTTTTTTATTGACTGGCTTTGTTTCCAAGTTATCATAATGAGGAGAATTAATATACTCCAATTTAAGACATAAACTTGGGCCTATTTTGTGGAGTTCTATTGACTTTAATCTATTGGCGTACTAATGGTTAAGACTTCTTGTACACTTGCCTGTTGTGCCTTTTAATACATAATTACTCTGGGAGGTAAGGGGTTATTATTTTTCTCTCAAAAGCAATACTGTGGGGGTTTCCACTGGCGCCCCAGTTCTACTATTTCAACATCTAGCATCTTTTTTGCATTAACAGCAAGATGTAGGCTTTCCTCTTTACACTGGTGTGTATTAAAAGAAGAAAAAAGGAGAACAACACAACATTGTATATGTGCAACCCATTCCTAAAATGTTTAACAGAGAAACTCAAAATCAAAAGTAAAAGGTAATGTGTCCAATAATCATTTCCGAAATAACAAGTATCAGTAAATAATAACAAGCGGCCTTTTATTGACTGATTTGAAATCCTGTTAGTAATTTTATTTCCTAAGTGATGCTACACATCAAAAGCCACAGTATGGTCTGCTGTGCCTCGTGTTGTGGATTTCTTTCCCAATGGTCTACTAATCACATTTTGTGGTAACTAATATGGCTCCTGATAGATCTAGCATATATATATGTATTTAAAGTACTGTAATGCATTTAAAAGAGCATTGGGTAAACTGATCGTTGGATGTTTCTTGAGACACATTGCCAGCTGAGCCAAATATTCAGGCTAATAATGTTTGGATACATGAATAGGTCAACAATTATGAAGAGTTCTGAACTTTAAGAAGGATCCAGCACAAAGCATGACACAGAATATGGATGGATATTGAACTGAATGAACCACACTGGAACAGAGAAGTGTAAGTGATGTGCAATGTATATTGGATTTATAATACTTTATAGTGCTAGAGAGTGAATATTGAAATTGAAATTGAAATGATGATTTGTAAAAGAGTGACCGTTGCTCTATGTGTTTATTAAAGTGTTTGCCTTTATTAAATCCACGTTAGTGCCACAGCTATCAAGCCTTGACAGCAATAAGAAGGCAGTGCAACTGACTCTGAAGCTGTGGTGTGGTATAAGATTTAATGATGGTATGTATGTTATATGGAGATGTAGCAGGCATGATGGGTACAGATTTTATAGTGCTCTATTTAGGTAGAACCATTGAGCTGGTACATCATAAACATACACATTAGAATGTTTCTTATTTTTAATGTTTGAGTGCATGCATTTACCTCTATTTGCTTTAATGAGCCTTTTACTCTTTTGAGTGGTTTGTAAGTTAATTTTCTTTCTTATATTTTACATTTTCTGTGTTCTCCCTAAGCTTTCCTTTACATTCCTGCATCTTTTCAGAAGGCATGGCCAGCTTGGCCTGGGGGCTGGACCATAATGGAGCTTGGAAGCATGCATTCTTCTGATGTCATTAAAGGTAAAACCTGCTTCCTGCTGCTACATTGGCCCAACCCAATGACACCACCGTGTGGAGACAATGACTACACATGTTATCACAGCTATGCCCTCTTCCTGAGCATGCTCAGTCTGAACCAAAACCTAGACTGGTGAGACATTTCTTTACTTCAGGCCCTAGGCATGTGTTCGTGGAGTCAAGAAGTTCTGCTTGGTGGGGGTACTGACAGTTTCAACATAAGAAACAAATATTAACTTTATTTATTTATGTTAAACTGTATACTGTTTTTAATAGTCTATATCCAACATACAAACATACAGTATACGTTTTACTTGTAAATGTAGCACAGGTGACGTTTAACTTATTCCATTCTCTTTCTCTGTACATCTTAAGTGGGAAGAAAAAATGTGTGCAGTAGCACATTGGGGCAGAAATACGCGGAAAATGTTCTAATCACTGGACGTGAGATAACATTAGACATGTAAGATATCTACATAGCTATTCGGGCAAAACAAGGGTATTTGCTAGATCACATATATTTGCTGCACATTTTATGCACACAATTTGGTTTAGAGATACAATAGCTACTTGTCTTTGTGTATTACCACTCAGATACTGTTATTTTTAGCCATATTTATTTATAACCTTAATTGCATAACCTGATATTGATCCTAAGGTTTTATCTTGAGATTTATAAAAAAATATATTTTAATGATTTACTATATTACTTATTCATCAAAGTATAATTATTTGGTCACTACTTATAAATGTTATAATTCTGTTACAACTATTGTACTAAATCCACAGATCATATTAGCTTTCATTACATACTCTCAGCTTTCCAATAACACGGTGCTATAGTGTGTTCATTGAACATGGAAGGCTGTGTTGAAACTAGGATTAATGTTTTATTGTATTTAAATTTAAGTGGTGCCTATATTAAATCCAAGTTAGTGCCATAAATGTCAAGCCCTGACAGCACTAAGCTACCTAACAATTCACAACTTGCTGAATCTTCTTTATGACTGGTTCGCTCCCATGAGAAGTTTTATATTTATAAGCACAATACACTGATATGGGCATTACAAAATCCAACAACTGTTTCTCTCTGTTATGCAGGTGTGTGCATGCTCACTGGGCTGGAAAACCTGTATTTCATTTAGCTCCAGGCTCTTACTTATTGTGCAACATTATAATACAGACAGATTCTTTAAAGAGACATAGAAAGCAAGTTTTACATGCAATTAAAAGACCATTTTTTGGATAAAAAGTTAATTTTTGGATATATATATATATATATATATATATATATATACGTTTATACTTCTTTCAATCTAACAGGAAATTTTTCTTTCTGGCAAGAAATAAGGAAAGAGAGGTGTAAAAAGAGATCAATGGTTACATTTGTAAATGAGGCTGAGCAATATTAGCAGAAGATGTATCTCTGACTCAGGTCTGTGACCTGTATGCCTCGAAACAACAAATTAACTATAATCATGTGTTGGATTTTTACTTTACATTATATTCCTAAACATTCAATATAGCATATAGATATATAAAACATTGTCAGAATGACAGAAGACAATTTTTCCATTCAGTGCCATACATACACACAAAGAAGAAATGGAAAAATGACAGAGCTATTATAAGCAATTAATTGTATATAATCTATATGGAAACAAAAGACTGTTCTGTGTAACCTAGACGTATCAGGTATTGATAAATATTAACATATGCTCTCTGAAGAATTTAATTTAAATCCAGTGCGTGCATTTCATCTGTAACTGATACTACACAGTCAGGTCAATGAATGAGATACACACATACAGATATGTATAACTCAATAACATGCATATTTACAGTAATTGATGAAAGTGCTCGAAAATGAGAATTTGGCAACTAGTAAATGTGGTAAAGGTTTAGGATAGCAGGTAGAACAGTTTTATTCCTTCTCAACACTATGGCTCCTATTCAATTGAGCAACTGTTGTTTACTGGAGCCCGTAATGTAGCATGTAAACTAATTTGATATTCAATTTGCTTCTTTTAGCAAGCCGCAAATGATTCCCTGTGGTTGTCAAAATCGTAACTTACAACTCATATAAGCCGTTGATCTTCCAAGCCTGCAAAAGTTACAATCGCTAAAATTGCAAGTCGTTATTCAATTGATACAATTCCTCAAGCCTGCAAATGTTCTCACATCTGTAAATGGCAAATGTAGAAGAAAATCCTACGGGTACCAGATAGGACTCGCAAGAGGGGTAAACACATCTGATCGTAGCACTTTAAATGAAAATTAAATGTCAATACTGCACTGTAAATGACGGGGAAAGCGATGAAAGACATTAGAATTAATTGCACACAGTCTCAACTATGGCCTGTATAATGTAATCTGCAGGCTTGAAATTGAATAAACCCCAACGTGTCATAATTATAGCATGCTATTTTGAATAACTTCACTTGACAATGGGTAACACTTTTTAAAAATGTAAAACATACAGACTTTTTGTATTCTTTTGGATTTTACTGGAGGAGACAATTTGCTTTTGTTCCTGACATAATTACTCACCTATAGTTATACAGATATTTCTCTTAAATATTTACATATATATGTTTTATTATTTAAGCAACAAATTGTAAGGATTTGACCACTTGGTTGAAACATTGTGATCCTATTACAAAGTCATGCACTAAATCCTCTGAACATAGTACATTCTACCTGTACGTTTCTCACAGCAGTCCCATAACACAAGTAATTTAAACTTACCTGCTTGCCGATACAAATCACAACTTGCTGAACCTTCTCTGTGACTGTGGCTTTCCCCCTGTCAGTAGGATTATAATTATAGGTACAAAAAGCTGATGTGGGCGTTAGAAAATCAAGTGGAAGTTCCTCTCCCAAATACATTAACTGATGACAATAAAATATGTAATGATGAGTCCTACCTTCTGGGCTGGAAGACTTGTTCTTCCTTCTACTACAGGCTCCACCTCTAGACCTTACTGGAACTGAGATGGATTATTTTAAAGAACATTAAATAATGACAACACAAAATATCTATATATATATATAACTATATCTATATATCTATACATATATATATATATGTATATCTTTATCTATATATTTATATATATATATATATATATATATATATATATGTATATATATATATATATATATATATATATATATATATATATATATATATATAAATATATCAGTGAAGTTGATAAAAAAACAACTATGTGTAGCCATTATGAATTTTCAGTAAGCTATGTACAAGTATAGATAACTTTTGATTCTATGATCAGGATCAAGTAGATCAAGAAATAGTTTATTACTTTATTTTTTTTAAAGGACCGCTGTAATGTTATAACAACATGGGCTAGATTTTTTAATTAGGCATTAATCAATTAATAAAATCATATTCAGTGATTAAAAAAACAACAATATTCAATATTAACCTTACTGTCAAAGTTTATACTCAGCTGCTTCTAAAAAGGAGTAAACCAAGTCTGTGCCCTGGGAGGGCATGGAGTGCATGGCACAAGAAGCCCATTTTAGGGCAAACACTGCACGTATTGCATGGATATATGGACTGTATCTGGAGTGTTATTTCCCTGTGAGCAGGGTGGTCATAATTGGGGTACCCCCTGGATGTATGGGTTATGGTTGCCCTGGTGGCTTTTTTTAAAATAATTATTGTTGCATTGATGGCATGTGTAGTTTAATATTGTATGCTGTAATTTAATATTTCCTGTGGTATAAGTATATCATAGATGATTTATATATGTACTGTTAAGTATGAGACACACAGAATAGACACACACTGTACCAAGCTGACACTTTCTTGAGTAGTTATGGGTAATTATACCCTATATTGATTACCTGTTATAGTGCTCGCATTGCGAGGCTTCCGAGTTTGGATCCTCTCCAGACATTACTGTAAGTCCCACTCCCACATTCTCTCACTCTCACTCCTCCTTCTCCTGGCTGCTGGAGACATATCCCCTAACCCAGGTCCCTCCCTCATTTCTACCTGCTTTCAGCCACGCTCTGCTCCAAGGGCAGAAAACAGCAGACAAACACAGAATTTGATATCCATCACTTGTCACAAACACTCCACTCTACCTTTATCCAGCTCTCTCTGGAAAGCACAATCTATCTGCAATAAACTCACTTTCACTCACAACCTTTTCATTACCAACTCCCTCAATCTACTGGTTCTCACTGAAACCTGGCTCTCCTCTTCTGACACTGCCTCCCCTGCAGCACTCTCGCATGGTGGTTTTCACCTCAGTCACACACCTAGACCTGGGAACAAACAAGGTGGTGGTGTGGGTGTATTACTTCCTTCTCGCAGTACATATCACCCCATACCCCCTGTCCCATCCCTCCAATTTTTGTCTTTTGAAGCTCATTCTATCCGCCTCTTCTCTCCTATCTCTCTACGTGTTGCTGTAATCTATCGCCCCCCAGGTACTCGGTCTCAATTTCTCGATCACTTTTCCGCCTGGCTCCAACACTTTCTTTCCTCCAACATTCCCACACTGATACTTGGTGGCTTCAACATTGCCATTGACACCCCCACCTGCCCAGCATCCGCCAAACTACTTGCACCTCACCTCACCTCATTTCCTCTGCCTCTCACAACTTACAGATTCTTCAACTCACCATGCTGGACACTCTCTTGACCTTATTTTTACCAATATTACCCATACCTCCAACCCAGTCATCCACCCTCTCCCTCTATCTGAAGATCACCTCCTTACCTTCAACCTCACCACATCTTCCTCCCATCGCTCTTCTTCAACCCCAGCCACAATAACCCACAGAAACCTGCTAGAACTCAACCCTACACAACTCTCCACTGTGCTCCAACCTCTTCTCAGCACTATCACCAACCTCAACTGCCCTGACACTGCCACCTCACACTACAACTCTACTCTCTCTTCCACCCTTGACACCCTTGCCCCCATAACTACACGCAGACGCCCTCAATCTCATCCACAACCATGGCACACTACACACACACGTTACATTCAGAAGTGCTCCCGCACTGCTGAAAGACTATGGAGGAAATCACGCTCCGCAGCAGATTTCCTTCACTACAAGTTTATGCTACGTTCCTACTCCTCTGCCCTCAACCTGGCCAAACAGCATTACTTCACATCACTAATATCAACTCTGTCCTCTAACACAAAATGTATTTTTGCCACTTTCAATACTCTCTTCCACCCACCACCTTCCCCATCCCTTCCTGTCTCACGGTAAAGACTTTGCCAACCATTGTACACATAAAATTCAATATATCCGCAATGAACTCTCCTCTCAGCGTGGCTCACATAATCTCAACTAACCAACAACACCCAATCTACTCCCCTCCCCATTCCCACAGCCACTTTTAACTACTTTACCCCTGCAACAGAGGATGAAGTCTCCATCCTAATATCATCCTCTCAACTCACTACCTGTCCTTCGCATCCTATTCCATCTCAGCTCATCCCTCCCCTCTCTACTACACTAATCCCAGCTCTCACACACATCTTCAACCTTACCCTAAACACTGGCACGTTTCCATCATCTCTAAAACATGCCATAATTACACCCACTCTCAAGAAACCCTCATCCGATTCTGACGTTGCATCTAACTATCCCCCTATCTCTCTACTTCCCCTGTCTTCCAAACTGCTGGAACGGCTCGTCTATAACTGCCTTACCAGTTTCATCTCCTCTAACTCTCTTCTGGACAATTTCCAATCCGCTTTCGGTCCCAACACTCCACTGAGACAGCCCTCATAAAAGTCACCAATGACCTTCTCACCTCCAAGTCTAAAGGCCACTTTTCCATTTTGCTTCTTCTGGATCTCTCTGCCACCTTTGACACAGTTGACCATCCACTTCTACTCCACATTCTCTCCTCCCTCGGCATTCGAGACACTGCTCTCTTGTAGCTCTCATCATACCTCCAAGAACGATCATTTAGCGTCTCCTTCTCTGTCACATCTTCTTCTCCTCACCCCCTGTCTATTGGCGTGCCCCAAGGATTAGTCCTAAGCCCCCTCCTCTTCTCCATCCACACATCCTCACTCAGCACCCTAACAAACTCTTTTGGGTTCCAGTACCATCTCTATGCAGATGACCCAAATCTACCTCTCAGCGCCAGATCTATCCCCCTCTCTTCTAGCACACGTCTCTGACTGCCTCTCTAGTATATCCTCTTGGATGTCTGCCCACCATCTGAAACTCAACATGTCTAAGACTGAACTCTTAAACTTCCCACCCTCTACTACAGCTTCAATTCCTCACATCTCTCTCTCTGTCAACAATGCCATCATCACTTCCACCACCCAAGCCCGTTGTCTCTGGGTTCTACTGGACCCTGCCCTCTCTTTCATCCCACACATACAGTCTCTAACCAAATCCTGTCTTTTCCATCTAAAAAACATATCCAAAATACGCCATTACCTTACACAAGACACTACTAAGATTCTAATACACTCTCTCATCATTTCTCGTCTTGACTATTGCAACTCGCTGCTTGTTGGCCGGCCCATCACTCACCTCTCCCCACTTCAATCCATAATGAATGCCTCCGCCAGACTCATCTTCCGTACACAACGTTCAGTATCGGCAGCACCTAGTGTGCTTGTGTTCACACACTTACAAAGTGCACCTATTAAAGAATATCTTTACAGTGGACAACCAGTTGTAATTTCCATCAAAGTTGATTTCTGCGTATGTCCATTATTAAAACCTATATTCTATTCATTACCTTTATAGAACAACTAGCAACTTGCCCGTCAAAAATGACGGGGCAATAACATTTTAAGGAAGGTAATGTTGTTTTCCACAGACGTAAATTTTTGTTGGTGGTCTGAGATCCTTCGGTGCTCATTGCGGCCGACGTGGGAGCCTCCACCTCTGCAAATGCGGGCCCTCGCAAACATTGCAGCCGATGTTGGAGCCTCCACCTTCTGCAAATGCGGCCCCTCAGTTTGCGAGGGTCCGCATTTGCCGTCCGAACTGCGTGTTTCGCTTCGCGAAGCGAGCTTGCAAGGCGTGACGACGATTCGTAGTTTGACAACTATTATATGTGATACCGGTGTCTTGAACCCAGGGTTTCCCGATTGGGTCAAGAGGGGTACTATATTTTATTGAGATACATCTACACAGCGTTATTTATATTTTAACATAATTATTAAAGATAAACTTTTAACACTTTTAACTTTTTGAACTCAATAAATTAAAGTGTTAAGCATCAGGAACCTGTGCTTGGATTCTAAGGTTCCTCAATTTTGTATTCCTAAGTATGAAAATCCCCATATCATGTTTGTCATCAAAATTACAGGATTTCCCAGAGGAATAGGGTTAGATCTGGAGGAGCCAAGAAATGTAATTCAGGGAAGGGTGAGGAAGATCTATTTAGCCATTATGGTCACCTGGACAGCTAGCTTCCTAACTGGGGAAACTTAGCATAAACGTAAGTGTGAATTCCCTACATTGTACAGAATTAAGCTATTAAGCTTAACACCACAGATGGTTAGAAAAGCAACTGCTGAAGTACAACTGGATGGACAGCTGGACATTTTGTGCATATAATTATTGTCATGGTTTCTGGGTGAAAATGTATGTTATGATATTGATGTACGATGGTACAGGCTCTAAGTAGGATTTATTATCAGTTAGCATAATGTGGGGACCTGCAAGGCCCTCATTGTGGTTAATCCATTTTTCATGTGCATGAGGTCAACCATGTTGCCTAACTGGGTACCATTTTGACTGTTTTGTGACCCCTGGCTGCATAAACTCTCAAGTGTCTAAACAAGAATGATTAAAAATCAACCCCCCCGCCCTAAGCAGAGCAGACCAATGAACTGAAACATAAACATAAAAACAACAGACCCTGGATAGTTATTGCCCTCTCCAAGGTTGTCAAGAGGGAACTTTCAGACCCCCTCCTGGACATCTGAAAACTGAAACCTTGAGTCTCTCTGGTTTCCTCTGCCTGCAGGAGCTCATCATCCAGGAACAACTCCTGAATCATATTATGCTTGGTTACTCCTGATACGGTTTCCCGATCTCAGTAGCAGACATGTTATCATACTTCGTCATTCTGCTTGTTGAAACAAGATCCACACCGTCTGACACTAGCTGTTACAACCAGCTTCTTCTCACACTGAGGTTTATTGCTGAGGATTATGAATCTGGCAATGAACATGTATTTCCTTATTTTCCGCATTTTATACAGGTTTTGGTATATAAGCACATTTTTCACAAACATGTATGTCTTCATGGCTGCATTTGCATTATTATACAAAGAATCATATTATAACCCTTAAGTATATGTCACAAACAAACAGTCCCTTGTAAACAGAAATTCTGTATACTGTAATGTGAATTTAATATTAGCAATTTATATTAAGTATATTTTATTCTGTTTGTATGTAGTTTCATGTTTGTCTATGTCAAATGTTTCAAATGTTTTAATCTATACATTTATAATTTTGATGACTTCGTCTGTTATCTGTATTCATATTCTTACTAAAATTCAATAAAAATACCATTAAAAAATAAGTCCACGCACCACATTTTTAATACATATGTTAATATTCTTTTTTAACAATAATATCATAAGAAATGGAAGGAATAAACTGATATACAGTGTGCTTCCAACTGAAACTTTTTTTTCTTCAGTTCGTTTTAGTATTATCCCTATTGCCAATTTATAATAGCTGTAATAAATATAGTGTGCTGTGTGTCTAGTTTAGATGACTAAAACACTTTGGTTGAGATATTACATGTGCATGTTTAAGTTTAAGTAACAATGATAATATGGCTTTCTGATATCTACCTGTACCAGACATGTGCAAAAACCAAAGTCAAAAAGATTACTTGAAATAGAAATAGGGAGGTTGATCACATGGACTTTACTAATAGTGTGACTTTTTTGTTATTGGTTAATTCACTTTTTTTTTTACTTTAATATAATAATTATTTTTAAATACCTTATACCTATCTAGGACTGTTATGTTACTTCATGGGTTGACTAATCTTGTATACAGTATAGTATGCATTACGTTGGGTTCCCTGGTGGTCCAGTGGTTAGGATTCAGTGCTTTCACTGCAGTCGCCTGGGTTAGATTCCAGTCAGGGAACCAAGAGGTTTGGCTTGGTCAATTGGAGAGACCACCTAGGAATACAAGGAGGTGTATGCTGTTGTCCACTGGAGAAGGAACTGGCAACCCAGTACCCCTGTGGCACTGGGTAGGAACTGGGGGTGGGTCATGACACAGGACCAGCTAGACCTATATTGTTTTCCCCCCACAGAAGCTCTCTGTTTGAATTTGTTAATCAGAATATCAACACTTTTTTCGGGGATAGGTGAACATTGTTTAAGGAAGGGAATAATATATAAATCAAACATTATTGCATAATTTCATCATGCCCCAACTTGAATTTCCCTCTCCTTAGTCCCAGCGAGGCAGGGGCATGCTGACTGCCTCTTCTGGGATTGTATGCTGGGGAAGCTAAGTGCCCAATCATATAGAGAGCTCCCTGCCTTAACAATTTGTCTACCCTGGGGATAGACCATTTTGTCATTGAGCTTACAGTGGTCAACGTAGAAACAGATATTAGCAACCTTCTTAAAACTAACACTACTGATGAGGCCTCATATATATCTTTTCTTGAATCTCTGTCTGGATGCTATCTTTAATCAGTTTGGGTACTTGGTAGGGTGGTTGCTTAAGGGGGTCTGATGTGGAGTGAAAACTTTGAGCGTGATCAGAGAGGTGCTACCTGGGTAGGTCAACAATAGCTAGGTATATCAGGCTATTACAATTTGAAGTTGTTTTTGCTATTTGGGTTCAGATTAGCAGCCTTATTAAATTGCGATTTGGCCAATTGAAAAGGGCTCTATATAAGCACAGAGCATATTTTTTTAAAGAAGTTTTTAGTTAGTGAACTTCTATCCAAAAGCAAGGACTTAACTAACAAAAACTTCTGTAACAAATATGCTCTGTGCTTATATAGAGCCTTATTCAATTGGCCAAATTGTAATTTAATAAGGCTATATGTAAGGAACATGGAGAGGTCTCTCTTGATCTCTCCAGATTGGGGCAAAGAATTTGGGGAGTACTGACCCTATTGATCCTCAGTGGTTACTTGGCATTGGTACAGCTTCAACATACTGACATGAAGGGCTTTTTTGTACAACATTATCCTCATCAAGCCCCACTATATATGTAGTGTAAATAATTTTCCCGATGATAGTATTAGGTCTGTCCCACAAAGCCTGGATCTTGTTGTCAGGGTTGGTAGCAGTAGAATTTGTTGGCCTGAAAGGAACTCCTTTGTAAATGCCTTGCGTTCATACAAAACTTTCTGTTTAACTTGGGCAGCCTGTCATAACCCCAAGGACCATTTTACTTTTTTGGGCCTGGCAATTAGACCCCTACGCACACTTGCCAAGATGGTCAGATGGACAAAGGCTTTTGGAATGACCCTAAAGACAATTTAAAATAGACCATATCACTTTTCTTATGGTTATAGGACCATGGTGCCATAATTAAGCTGTTATACTGTATTGATGTTCCCAACGCAACTGGTTAAAAGCCATTTCCACCAGTTCACCCAAGCCTAGAGTGCTCTGGGTCAATTATACATCTTTAGAATCATTATTGTGTGTGTATTACATCTTTCAGGGTGTAAATATTTCATTGAGGCAATACAAATATTTTGGAGATAGTATCACTTTAAGGCCATCCAGTAATCACATCCAGCAGCTAACAGCGATAACCAGTTTGCTCCCAGTCCTAGAACCAGGCTAGGTTCCTGATTGGATTCAAACTCAAGGCAAGCATTAGATCGGATTTCATAAACTTCTATGGTGGTTCCACGGATCTGATAACATCATCAAGTATAGTTAAGTAGGCTGTCAGATAGTAATTGAAACCCTGTGTTTTACTAGAAGAATGTCAAGTGGTGTCAAGTGCTTGCCAAGTGATACCCCTTTGATCTTTTGTTTTGTGATTAACAGGCTAAGTAGGAAGTACTTGATCATAGTCATTGTTTCTAACCTACCATAAAATCTAATAGGGAGCCCGAATGACTAGAAAACTTATGGACGTCCTAGTCAGCCACCAAAAGTTAATACAACCTGGAGCCACCTCTAACCTCCTGGCCGACCCCTTTTTTATCCTGAGACTGAATAAAGTTATCTCTATCCAAGAGCAGGTTGGCTAGAGAGAGAGGATATTGCCAGCTGCCAGTTCTCCTAAACACATTGCTTACAGGACACCCTAGGCCTGTTAACCAGCCCTGCCACCCTCCGCTACATTTCCCTTCTTAGCTGGAGATCTTCTGTACACCCCAGATTCAAGGTTCCCTGCTTGGATTAGAACCCACCCTTCACCCAGACACTCTGCCTCCAGTGTTCACAGTACTCTAACAATCCCCGACTGTGTCTGAAATCAGGAACTGTAGAGTCATTTTTACCTAGACGGGGAACTAGACAGGCTGATGAAGTGCCTTGGGAAGGAAGTCTCTAGCCCACATGGGGCAGTTGGACACCAAAAAGATATAACTAGTATTTGTTTAAGGCACTTTACAATTGGTTGTATTGTGGTAAAAATGATATAAAAATGTGTACTGGAAAATAAAGTTTTTGCTCTTTTTGAGACACAAATGCATGGTGTGTTTCAGTTAGCAGGAATATTCGTATTATTTTTTCAATCTACAAAAAATGTCTGCAACATGTCCTGGAGCCCGGTAACTTGGCCTGAGATTCTGCAACTTGTCCTTGAATCCTGCTAGACTATCCTGTGTGTGGGCATACACAACCTGGTAAACCTGCACCCCGTGGCACCTAGAATTAACTTATTAAATTAACCCATGTGCCTCAATGGACCCCCATAGTAACATTAACCCTAACCATGGGGGTCCTGATGGATCCAGATGGCACCCAGCAATCCAATGCCATGGGGTTCCATATAAACTCCTATGGCACCTAAGTGTAAACCCTATGCCACTGGGGTCCTCAGTTAATTATATACACCAGATTATCTGAAACATGACCATCCTATAAAACCTTTTTATCTCTCCTCGGGTCACATAATATGCATTTTGCATCTGCTGCCACCTTGTGGTCATCTGTAAATGGAGGCAAGCATGATGATTCAGCTATAATGCAGCTCTGTAGGTGCAGTACACTCAGTGGAGTATTTCTTACAATCCTAAATTTCCGAATCCATAATCTAATGCTTCCAGTCAAAATTTGTTTTGTGACACCTATGTATACTTTTTACTGTACAATAACTGGGGCATTGAGTATGTCACTGATTGTTATTTTTTATTACTAATGGCATAGAGCAGACCTGGGCATTTTACGTCCCTGTTCCTGTCCGGCCCGCTGCAATGGCAGCATGGCACCCGATGCACAGCCCCGGAGGAGGTGACTGAGATGGAGCTCCCCAAACTGCCCGGCCTCCGTCAGCCCCTCTAAGGATCCCATTGCTCAATGGTTGGGTATCCTTCCCCTGCCAGAACTTCATACAGCAGGGGAGGGGAATTCCTAATGATGTCACGTGACCCTGCGGTATGAGGCTCCGACAGGGGAAGGATACCCAACCTCTGAGCAATATGATCCTGGACAGGGACTGCCGTGCACAAGTATGAAGAGGAGGGTGAATGAAGTGCAGGGGGCTTATTTGGGGTGAATAGTGTGACAACGGGCCATGGAGGTTTTGAGGGGTTGAATAATGCTCCTGAGGGGGGACTGTTTTTTTTTTGGGGGGGGGGGATGGTGCTGCTGAGCAGGGCCTGGGGGGGAATGGTGCTGGTGAGGGGGCTGGGGATGTTGGGGGTAAATGGTGCTGAGGGGAGCTGGGGGGGTAAATATTGCTGCTGAGGGGGTTAGAGAGGTGAATTGTGCTGCTGAGGGGGTTGGAGGGTGAATGGTGCTGCTGAGTGGGCCTGAGGGTGAATGGTGCTGCTGAGGGGACTGAAAGGGTGAATGATGCTGTTGAGGGGGCTGAAAGGGTTAATATTGCTGCTGAGGGGGTGTTGGGTTGAATGGTGCTGATGAGGGGGGTTAATATTGCTGTTGAGAGGTTGGAGGAGTGAATGGTGCTGTTGAGGGGGCTGGGGGTGAATATTGCTGCTGCAGGGGTTGGAAGGGGGGATGGTGCTGCTGAGGGGGCCTGGGGGTGTTTGACAAGAAAATGTAGTTGTTTATATATAATGTGTGTGTACATATACTGTATGGCACTGGAGGGTGGCCCTCCACAACAGTCCATGTTTCTCATGTGGCCCCTTTGGCAAATGAATTGCCCACCCCTGGCATAGAGGCCTTACTAGGTAAGTAGAGCTCTATAGTACAATCTGTTTATTTGGCTGCTCATATGTACAATGTCTCTATAAGTTGTCACTTTTTTTATATTTTTGCATGTGCAACTTTTATTGAAACACCACATAACTTTTATTTAATATTGTACTTCAAACCTATGATTTGTTTTTTCTTTCCTATGTTTGTGCCTACTAAAAATTATTGCCCCCAGAGTACATAAGAGGCTGGAGACCAAAATCACATTGACATCTAAGCCCAGATCTAAGAAATATATGAAATCTTCACCTAAGACGACTTTAGGACAGCAAGATGAAATTGGATCCATCAGATCCGGACAAGTGTACCAGCATTGGGGCTATGCCACCTCAGTCTCTATGGATGATGGATCTTCCACATCAGATCCAGATCAGTATCATTATTCTTCTTTAGACAATGATGATGTAAATTTTCCCCAAGATACTTATCTCCTGTGGAGAAAGTGGGCAACATTTATGACATTAGTTAAAGCTGATATGCATTTGCAAAAAAAAGCAAGCAAGCTGAAGAGAAACCAGATCAGCTGTTCAGGGTTACTATTGGAAAGCTGAAGTGTTTCATGTCCTTGTTTCTTTAGCCTCCAGGATTTCAGATGAGTGGAAAAATCTTAATAGAAAATTTACCTTACCGAGCCATGTGACTATTATTCATCTTTTCCATAGAAAAAGTAAATAGTATATACTGTATGTGTTCACATTTGAATATCTAATAACAAGTTAAAAACGTATTTTCTGCTCAGATTTCCTAGAAATAGAGTTACATAGTTACATAGTAATTGAGGTTGAAAAAAGACTTTCAGTCCATCAAGTTCAACCTTTTAAGATCTCCTCTGATCTGATCTGCAATATGCGGATTTGTTGTTAATTAATTGAATCCAGAGGAAAAAACAAAAGTGAAACTTTGCCAATCATCTCCAAAAAAAAATAATTCCTTCCAGACCCCAGATACTGGTGATTGGATTCCTCCCTGGATAAATATTCTCTATATAATTATCCAGGATAACCCTGAATACTTAATAATAATTTAATAATTTTGATTAGAAATAAATCCAGTCCCATTTTTAAAGTTATCTATCAAATCCACCACCTCCTTTGCTAGAGAATTCCACAGATTAAACACCCTTACTGTAAAGAACCCTTTTCTTTCTTTAAGGTGGAAACGTTTTACTTCTAACCTCAAAGGATGTCCTTGTGTCAGTTGGAAATCTCTTGGCACAGAAGCTCACTTGACAAATATTTATACTGACCATGGATGTATTTATATAAGGTAATTATATCTCCTCTTAGACACCTTTTTTTTAGAGAAAATTAGTTTAATTTGGTTAGTCTTTCTTTATAACTTAGCCCCTCTATTCCCCTTATCAGTTTTGTAGCCCTTCTCTTTACCTTTTCCAGCTCTAAAATGTCCTTTTTATAAAGAAGTGCCCAAAATTGTACTCCATATTCCAAATGAGGAAGTAAAATTCAGGCTTAACATACAGAAAAATCGCTCCTCCTCTTTTACCATTGCCCCTATCTTTCCTAAATAGTTTATAACCATCCAGATTAAAAGTCCAGTCATGAAATTCATCTCACCAAGTTTCGGTAATGCCTATTAAATACAATTTTTTGTCAATTGCCAATAATTCTAGCTCTCCCATTTTAGGATGAATAATGAACAAGTTAAAAGGCTTACGCATCAAGTCATGAAGACTCTGCAGTTACCAGAGCTACTAGACGATCATCTATTCTGCTGGTAGAATGAACCAGTTTTCACATTACATCACAAAGCTGAATGGCCTATCAAGAAGGCCCCCGTTTTTTTTTTAGTCTGGTTATTGTAGCAGTGGCAGTGTGGGAGTTAATCCCATCACAGGAGGAGCTAGTAATTACATCACAAGCACGTTCAAAGTTCCCCTCTAAACTAGTCAACTCACTTTTACTATTTGAATTTACTATTTGAATTTCCTGTCTACAGCTAGATAATCCTATCAGGCTGGTTGATTTCAAGATGTACTGTTCAAATTTCTTGTCTTTGGTGATGGAATTAGCAGGGACTGGAATGGTGCTCAGCGTGGAAGGTTATAGAGGACATACTGTAGCTGTCTTAGTAGAGGTTATCTCATCCCCAAAAAGCAAATTTTTACACATTCAAAGGTGGATCCCATTTAGGGCCTCTCCTGGACAACTCTTCACATGGAAAAATATTGTATTTCTGCCTTGTAAAACATACTTTGCAAAAGTGACTGTGTAGAGAGACTCCTCCGGGCATGTTGTAAGCAGAGCACAGCTGACAGTATGGTGCAAGATATCAATAAGGGACAATGCAATATGAATAGTAAAATAAAACAAATAAGCCCAAAATAATTGATTTATTTCACAAAAATACTTATTAGAGAGCTTAATTTTGAGTCAATGTAAAAAATTAAATCCAGGGTTCAGTGGTCCTTTCATCTCCAGATCAGAATTGTTGAGCGTTATTGTTCTGAGTCCATTGGAACGAAGACTAAACAGATGTGAGTTTGCCCTTTAAACTAAACAACACATTGGGCCCTAATAAGTTCCAAGCCCGTAGGGTCCGTCGTACAGCCTGTAAGACTGTGGGCTTGAAATTTGCAGGAGTTACAGAGCGATTGACATAAACAAGGCTGCAACCACAGGATGGAAGCCTCAATCCTGTAAACCCTTCCCGCGCCTGTAAGCTGACAGTGGGCTGGAATAGATGTGTTCCGCAGTTACAATCCAATCCTGTTATTACGGAGTGCGACACAGGCCTCAGAGCCAATGAAATGCGGGCTTCCGGAAAATGATTGACAAGGGGTGATAATAAAGCTGCGTTTCACATGCCCATGTGTTGAATTAACTACTAATGGGGGAGGTAGCACGCAGGCCCAGAAGTTGGAGGTTAGATATAGAGAGAGAGAAAGTAGGTGATATTGGAGAGCAGGTTCTTACACTTCTATTCATTTCTATTATCAGCATAACTATTTTTCCATTTTGATTACATATATATACTGATTACACATAATACAATACACACAAAGATAACCAAAGAGCCAGGTCACCACATACACCCCCCCCCCCCTTACCCCCACCCTGTACCCCAACAATTACACATAAAGCATATATTTTTGTTTACATCACAAATATATAGGCACATACTTTTTTTCATTTATCCTTATTTTATTTTCAGGATTGATATGGAGGGAGAAGAGAGGAGGGGAGAGGACTTGAGAGATGGGGAGGAGAAGAGGAGGAGAGGCGATGAGGAGAGAGAGGGGGCCATGGGGCGTGTTGGTGAGGAGAAGATGGTGGGTGGAGGAGAGGAAGAGATGGTAGGTGGATGAGGAGATGGTAGGGGTGGAGGAGAGGAGGAGATGGTGGGTGGAGGTGAGGAGGAGAAGGGGGAGGTGGAGGAGGTGATGGGAGGAGGAGAGGAGGAGGAGGTGGTGGTGGGTGGAGGAGGTGGAGAGTGTTGGAGAGGAGGAGATGGGAAGTGGCGTAGAGGGGGAGGTGGAAGAGCAGGTGCCCATATTGATAGGAACATCTACATCATGGTCAGAGGGGGAGGGGATAGGCCCCAGGGACAGTTGAGGGAGGACAAGATCCCCCCCCCCCCCCCCCAGTCGGGAGGGCAAGAGGCTGTGGGCAGGCACAAGGCCCAAATTATTCCCCTCAGGAGATGGTGGTACTCCTGCGTGCCATCCGTGAGTTGCCTGCTATAAAGTTAGGCCCCGCCTAGGGCCCATGCATGGAAGGAGGTAGCAGCCACAGTAACAGTGGATGTGAGGTATATGAAGCACAAATTTAATAATGTATGGGTCATGGTGAGGAGAAAGAAGGCCAAGGAGATTGATGCAGCTTCAGCAACAAGTGGTGGCCTCAAAGTGACCATCACTTACAACCTTCACTTACAATGAGGTGACCCAGCAGGATCTAGCCTCCACGTCAGGTGAATATCACATACACCAACATGCCAACACCTATACATCACACACACTACACATGTACAGGATGACCAACAAGGACACTGACATATCAGCTCTTGACATGTCAGATTTTGGAGTGTCTGCAGGGGCGTCCAATCGTGCCAAGCTCATGAGCAGCCTGACCAGGCACAATAGGGAGCAGAGTAGGCATCATCCTACCTTGCCAGGCAGCTCAGGATGGGGGTGGGTCAGAGAGCGGTCCAGCAGGTGACAACAGATGCAGTTCACAGCGCTCTGGTCCCCAGCCCTGCCTCATCCACCACAGAGGTGTCACCCAAGCACCCGCAGCCCCGCCCCTCCTCTCTTCCCCCCCATGCCTCCACCATTGCCACTGCAGGCGCCGCTGCCTCCCAGGGGGATGCCTCCCCCTGCCCCCACCACCAGGAAGACGGCGGCCAGCCACAGGGGATTTGGGCCCTGTGTCTAGGCGGTGGAGGACCTAGGGGTTACGCAGATGTTTGGGCCTTCTCAACGGCACTCCTCAGGGACAATCTATTGGTCCAAATGTTAACCTAATCTAGCCGAGCTACAGAGTCTTGGATCTTGGCCTATGTGATGGTTATATTTTGTACGCAGATGTCTACCTCCCATCACATCGTCCACGATCCTCTTCTCTGTGGACATGTAGGGTTCTGTTTAACATTTCACTAATTGATGGTCACTGAGGAATGCTGTTGAGAAGAGATGCTGCAGTCCCTATATTTTTTAAGGCCTTTTGTGTAATGTTGTTTTTTGGGGGTTTTGGTTTGGCACAATTCAGGTCCATGAAGGCATCTACTGCATCTGCAAGCATTGTGAAGAAAATGTATTAATTGTAAGATTTTCCCAGTGCCTCTCAGGTGGACATTGCTTCAATGACAGCCTCCCCCCCTCTTAACATGTAGCTCCCACAACATTAAATATATAATATATGTAAGACTAGATTGGTCTTAGCTTGAAGTTAGACTAATACCGCTATGGCGATTGACTTGCAAAATCTCACAATGACATGTTAATGGCAGCCAGCATTAATATACAAACTAGTAAAGCATGTGATCCTGCCCTCAATATCCGTCTCAGAACAGATCCTTGCGTCTGATGTAAGAAACAGTGAATCTGGCTGCTGACCTTTGTGCCCTCTCTGTATTAATGGGTATTTGTCCCATATTGCTGATATCATGAGTATCCTTTAACATGTGCTAACACCTGTATAACTAATGGATGTGAAATCAATATTGATGAACAATATCATATCACTTACGCTGGTCACAGCTAAGCATATATTGTGAGATGACACATCATTATTAATGGTCATGGCCAGTGAGATATCCTGAGAACTAGCTGGTGTTTAGTAATGCTTGCAGATGGAAATCAGATGATTTGGTATATTGTTACAGTTACAGTATTTACCAGTGTACTGTACATGCATGTTTTTCTTTTTTTTATCCTCCTCTGTCTCTTTTTTTTTTAACCACTTCTTTTCAGATTTTTGTTTTGGGAAAACACTGCATGTGTGAAACTGGATTGGATTATAAAGGACAGAGGTTTTTGCATATGTTTCATTGAGAAGATATACACAAGTTTTAAGTGCTATGCACATTAATGGTTTCTTCAATTAAATGGAGTGATTTCCGATTATCCTTTTTTTCATCAGATTCCGGTTGCAATAGTGTAGTGACCTGATGTGACCCGGGTAGGTGCTGTGCATCATGCTTATTCTACTCTATGACATTACCCCTTTAGGTATCCCCCTTTTACCCAAAAAGCCTATTGCCCTTCCGGGATCTGCCCACGCCACACCCATGATATTAATGCACAGTCTTGTACATTTCTAAGTGTGCCCTGTGTATGAAATAAAGCTTTGTTATACCGTTATCAACATGTCAGTGTTTTTTCAATGGTTGGAGTTTTGGACATCCACATACATCACATTTCTGTCACATTCCTATATTAGTAAACTAATGTGCCTTACTTACTATGCAATAGATTCAACTGGGTCTGAGTTCCGATTTTGTTTGTGGGTAACTTTATTAGCCGTAACTTTTGCAGGCTCCTTTACGGGCTTCAGGAACTACAATTTGGCAAATTTATTAGGGCCCCTTGTTTGGAATTTAATTTGAGAAAACTCATCTGTGCTATTTAGGAGGTGAGACAAAAACTACAGCCATATTTATGTTATGATATGCACTTTTTTATACTTTAATTCAAATATTACACTGGTTTTTAAACAAATACAAAGCAAACAGTTACAGAAATTTGCTTTACTTCATTACATTATGTTTTCCAAACCACATATCATACAAATGTACTTGTAGAAAGCTGACTTTATGATGATAATAATTTATAGCTTTCTATATGCCATATGTCATATGCTCTCATGAAATGCACCTAAAGAAATCCAATGCAATATGGTGAAGACATCTTTGACACCTGGCTTTGAAAAACATCCCACAGAACCCTGAGTACTTAATGAGTTAAAGGACCACTGTAGTGCTATATGCTGTTTAAAGAACTGCAAATGTTACAGCGTTTATTTTTTTACCTTTTATATGCAAGTATGCGGCTGTGGAATGTACCATTGTCATTTTTTATAATTTAAATTCCTGTAATGGGAGGGCAAAGTTAAATCCACAGGAAACTATCTGAAAATGGATCTGGGATATCCACAACTGCCAAAGTTAGCAATCATTAAAAGCTTATTGGATTACATAGGCACACCATTCTGGGAAGGTAACAAATTGATTTAGATGATTTATTTGCACATAGAAGTTTAAAAATATAATTACTGTGTTTATTCTTTTCTTTATAGAAAGATTCTGCACATTGTCAAGCTTACTTATTTAAGAAGAATAAACACAAATGACCACTGTAGATTTAGCAATATGTCACATATATGTAAAATGTGCAGCATACTAACAACATTAGAACCTGTGTAAGCTATGAACAGCAGTCTTTGCTAGTGCATGGAGGCTGCCACAATGGTTATAGTTCAATTTGGAAACATGAGGGGTATTTACAGAGCAGACAAACTGCCTTTTACTGGGCATATGGGAGGGGGGAGGCAATATGTCCACCTCCCTCCTCTCGTCATGCTTAAACAGTATATACTTTAAAAAGGATTTTACGCAAAAATACCTTTATGCCCAGTTCATACACTGCTGTTAACGTTGCAAACTCTGCAAACAGGTGATGGTCTCTCCAACCTACAGTGGTCCTTTAAAATTGTAACTAATTTTGTAAGGACTAGCGACTTGCCTGTCAAAAATGACGGCAATAAAATTTGATGCCATGTCAATGCTGTTTGCCACACAATGTAAGGCTTTTGTTCCTCTGCGGACCTTCGGCGCTCATTGCGAGGCCCGCGCTGAGCGCCTCTTGTGCGCAGTGCGAGCCTCTCCCCTCGTGTATTTCAAGTTTCCTCCTTTGCAACGATCACCTTTGGCGCTTATTGGGAAGACAGATATATAAGTACAGTGTAAAATGTACCATTTTTTTAGTACAGTGAATTAATAAATTAATATGAATTAATAAATGAATATACTTTATCTATTTATATTGAATATGCAGCAATCAATATCCTGAAGAGCTAACAATCTCTTTGGATTTTCCTGCACCAGAAAATGTATAGTTGGACTGTTGATCACCTGAAGAGAAAAGTGTCACCATTGTGCCAAGTGTGCAGTGTAAATAGGCTGCGTGTGCAAGGCCAAAACGTTTGTTTAGGCATGTAAAGCGCTTTTTTCTATGTGTTACATGGCTTGCAAGCATTTTCCATCCATTGTAATGTTATATGTTGTATCTCCGACATTCCTGGCTAACTTGTACGTGCCTGGCTGTGATTTGCGTGCCTTGGTCTCCTTTACCCTCCCTCTCATTTGTTTCTGCCTCCATTTTTTTGGTCGCTTAGCCAATTTTCGAGTGCCTAAACTCAGCAAATTCTGCTAAAATTTGCATGCAACCTCACTTCCAGGCATCCTGGTGTCCCCCCCTTGCTGTGTGTAAGTGTGTTTTTATTTTTATTTTTTTCTTGTTTTTCGTGTTTTGTGATTTTCACGGTTCGGCTGTTAAATTTGTATTTTTGTGAGGCCAGTTTTTTAACCCCCGAGATTCCGAGGTCGTTCCTGGCTAACTCGTACGTGCCTGGTGGTGATTTGCCTGTTTCAGTCTCCTTCAGCCTTGTTTTAATTTTTTTGGGCCGCCATTTTTTTTATTGCTTAGCCGGTTTTCGAGTCCCGAAACTCAGCAAATTCAGCTTAAATTTGTGTGCAACCTCACTTCCATGCGTCCTGGCATTCCCCCCGTGCTCTGTGTGAGTGTTTTTAAATTTAAAAAAAAATTCTTTCTTGTTTTTTGTGTTTTTCGATTTCCACGGTTCGGCCGTTAAAGTCGTATTTTTGCGAGGTGGTATTTTTTTGCCAGTGAGATTCCGAGGTCTGTATTTTTTTTTTCCGAAGACCTGCGTTCCTCAACAGCTTGCAGCCTAAGTAAGTTCCGTGTTTCTTAACTACTCACAGGCTAAGTCCCGCATGTTTCAATGCCTCAACGGCTCGCCTGACTTTGCGAGGCTCGCAGGGCGATGAGCGCCAAAGGCACTCATCGCCTAAGTGCTTCAAGCTTGGAAGGCTTCAATGCATTAACGGCTCGCCTTGCTTCGTGATGCTCGCAATCGTGACGACGAATCGCAGTTTGACAACTATTATATGTGATAGCAACCACTAGATAACTATTATATGTGATAGCAACCACTACTGCTGGTGGACTTCACTTTCAGTTTTCTTGTGACAGCACAATGACCGAAATATAATTAATAACGCACCATCTTCAGGAAGCAGTTAATGATCCAATTAACTTAAATTCAAAAATGTAGTGGATTTCAGACTTGTGCTTTACAGTAACACGTTTTCTGTCTTCTACTGAAGTGCTGATACACATCTCACTGGCTGTGACTGGACTAACAATCTGCTAATAATCTGCTGTAAGAAAAGGAACTTATCCTTAATTGTTTTTCTTTAATTTCCTGATTAAGAACATAAAAACATAATATCTGTTCAATCTGCTGTCAATACTGCCACCCTCTTTGCTCCTGATCTTTCATCAAGTATGCATGAAAGTAAACATAATTGCAATTGGTTGCAATTAAAAATTATCAGTGATAAAGAAGTTAGATAAATGGTAATTGTAACAAAAACATAAAACAATTACATTTAATTGTCTATTACCAATTTTTCGAGTGGACATGAATATCTTCCTTCTTGTTGGTTACAATTGGTACAGAATGCAAGTTTAGTAACAAACCAAAAAATCAAATAACTATTTTCCTCCATGCCCTATTCTTACTCTTTGTGAAAGACCACATATATTTCAAGCTTGGCCACTGACATGAAAAGCTGTACATAATAAAGGCTCCAGTCACCTGAAGGAGCTTCTCAATCCTTATGTGGCAACATGTGCTCTGAGATATCCTGGTGAAAATCTATACCAATACCCAGAATCTCCTGACAAACCCCTGGCCCCCCAACCGTTATGTATGTAGCATCAAGATTATGGAACTTTCTACCATGCTCAATGAAAGAGGCCTCTAATATTGACGTTTTCAAAAATAGACTGAAAAAATTTTCTTCACGCAGTAGGTTTCTCTTTTTTTCTCTCTCTGAAGAGTTCCTTCTGGAAGAAAAAACTTTATTTAAATATATTGTTAGGGAATGTTGGTGGCTTTTATGCATTAAAGCTTTTGAATGATATATTTTATTAATATATATATATAAACATATATATATATATATATATATATATATATATATATATCTTCCTCTTTTGTGATTTTCCACGTAGAGCTTATAAGCATTGCCAGGCTTCATTCTCACACAGAGAATGTTTACATGAAATTATGTGTAATATAGTTTAACTAGTGTATTGCCCGTCAAAAAACGACGGCAATAAAATTTGAAGCCTGGCAATGCTGTTTGCCACATAATATGAGTGTTTTTGTCCTCTGAGCACCTTTGGCGCTCATGTCGAGCCCAGCTCATTGCGTGGCAAGTCTCTCCCCTTGTGTACTTCAACTTTCCTGCTTTGCAATGCTCATCGTGGGGCTTGCAATGAGCGCCTTCGGCGTTTAATGGAGAACCTTTCCTCCTGCCTACTGTACTGGCCGCTCATTGCAGGGTTCATAAACGTGCAATTGTTGTGCTTGGGAATGCCATGCGTCTGTTTCCACCATCTCCCCCCTGTCCCTTCCCTGTGTGTATCTCCTCTGTTGAATCTTTCCATTTGTTTTATTTTCAAAGTCCGCTTGCTTGGTGTTGTTTGTGCAAGTGTTATTGTCTTTGCAGTTGTGTGTTTTCTAAGTCCTGCATATTTTTCCGAGTTCTAAATTTTTCCAAGGTCGGAATGGGCTTAGCCACGTTTCCATTCTGTTTTCAGATTTGTTTTCATGTTTTTCGTCCGACATTTTTTTTTCTTGCTTAGCTGATATTTGAGTGATGAAACATGACAAATAAGGCTCAGATTCACTTGCAACCTCACTCCCAGGCTTCCTGGCTACCCCCCTGTGCTGTGTGTGAGTGTGTTTTCATTTATTTTTTATTATTTTTTGTGTTTTTTGATGTTCGCGGTGCAGCCGTTAAATTTGTATTTTTCTGAGTTCGTATTTTTTGCCAGTATTTGTTAGTATCTTTGCCGTTGTGTATTTTCTAAGTACAGCGTTCCTGGAGTTGTTGGTGTAAGTGTTACTGTCTTTGCCATTGTGTATTTTCTAAGTCCGGCATGCCTGGCTTTGCTCAGCCTCGTTTTCATCCAGTTTCAGAATTTATTGCGTTTTTTGTCTGTCATTTTTCTTTTTGCTTAGCCGATTTTCGAGTGATGAAACCTGGCAAATAAGGCTCAAATTCACTTAAAACCTCACTCCCAGGTTTCCTGGCTCTACCCCTGTGCTGTGTGTGAGTGTGTTTTAATTTCTTTTTTATTACTTTTTGTCTTTATCATGTTTTTCGCAGTCCGCCCTTCGGCCTTTAAAATTGTATTTTTCCAATGTCAGATTTTTTTGCCCCCTAGATCCTGCATTCCTCAACTGCTTGCAGCCTCTATCTGCGGTTCGGCCGTTAAAATCATATTTTTCCGAGGTCTGATTTTTTTGCCACCAAGATCCTGTGTTCCTCAACTGTTTGCAGCCTATGTCCGCGGTTCGGCCGTTAAAATCATATTTTTCCGAGGTCTGATTTTTTTTCCTGCCGAGATCTCGTGTTCTTCAACTATTTGCAGTCTAAGTCCCATGTACCTCAACTGCTTGCTCACCTCGCTTTGCAAGGCTCGCAGAAGCACCTTTGGCGCTCATTTCAGCCCAAGTGCAGTGTGTTTCCATGCCTCAACTGCTCGCCTCGCTTCTCGAGGCTCGCAGGAGCGCCTTTGGCACTCACTTCAGCCTAAGTCCCGCATGCTTCAATGCCTCAACTGCTCGCCTCGCGTTATTTCTCCGAGCTCTGAAGGCTTCAATGCCTCAATGGCTCGCCTCGCTTCACGAGGCTCGTAAGCGTGATGAAAAAATGCAGTTTAACAATTAGAATATGGGATAAATTGTTACTTCCTCTTTTTATGTCTGTACAAGAACTACGTAGTTCTGTTTACTGGAAACTGTAAAAATCACATAATGATGTATAAAAACATTTGTCATAGACCAGGATATTTCACAATAATATCTATCTATTGTATATGTCAAATTGTTATAAAAACCCCAGCCGCATCAATAAAGATAAGCCATAATTGATAATCCTACTCTGTGTGTTATTATTGTCTATTGACTATCAGCTAAGGGAAGTGAGAGGCAGAGAGGAAGGTGTATAAAGGGTTGCTGACTTCGGAGTTTGTGCTTTTCCTTAGCAGTGAGAGTAAATCCTGCTACTTAACAATTTGGGGGCTACGTCCGTGGATATTCTCCAGAACATGGTGAGTGAACATAACAGAATTGTTCCTTTTATACTCACCCTCTTCTGCAGAAAATATCTAGCATACATTATTGAGTTAAGGAAAACACTTTTTTGTCACAGGTTTTGAGTCATAGTGACTATGGGCCTCACTCTATTAGCGGCCGCAGCCGTTGCGGGGCCGCAAGGACCGGCCGCAAGCTATTCGGCTATTCTATTCCCTTATGGCCGGGGGCTCCGGCAGGCTTGCGGCCGGTGCCTTGCTATCTCTTGAGGCTGCTCGCGCCGGAGGAAAGCCTTTGATCTAAAACGGCCGCAAGAGTTTCGGCCGTAAGAAATTCCTATTTGCAATTCAATTGCTCCGGGAACCCTCTCTGCAAGGCTAAAAACTAACCGCAGCTTACTTGCAGGAAAGAGGGCACCAATTAAGCACATAAAATAGCTCAAATAAAGCCATCCTGCACTTTGAGAAGACTATAAAGTGATATTCTGTGTTAGAAAAAATAGCACATAATTACCCTATATTCAAATCCGTAAAATATTTTATTTTTAATATACGTAAAATATCCATGTAAAAAGTCCAGAGTGCTTGGAGCACCTCAGACACACCCACGCCGCAGCCGGAAAATAAACAGTTAATTCGAACTCGGGTTTGGGCTGATGTGCAAGCTTGAGAGTGGGTTACTTTTAATCCTCATGTCCCCCAATATGATCCCTAGCATTTACAGAGCTGTACAGTGCAGGCTTGAATTTATTTTTGCGTTTTTAGATTTCTGAGCTTACGGCCGGTTCCAAGATATGCGGCCGGCCGTAAGAGGAGATCCTTGCGGGGCCGTATAATAGAATCGCGAGTTAACAGAACCCCCGCAAGGAATCGCAGCCTTACGGCCGATTTACGGCCGGTAATAGAATGAGGCCCTATGTTTGTATAAAGGATATTTAAGTCCCTATTTTATGATTTATCACTTTCTGTACTCTCTCTTCTAAGCTAAAAACAATTGTCATATAAATATATTGCATTAATGCTGTATTGCTTTCTTTTCCACCGCTTCATTGCATATATTTTCCGCTTTCTTTATTTCTGAGTGCGCATAACATTATCTGTAAACTACAAGCTTCCTTTACATTTATTCTGTTTATTGGGATAAGATATGGGGATTATTAGAAAAAAAAAATCAAAGAGAGAGATGCCAAAAGCTGATACCAAAAATAACCCACAGCCACATGTCACCCCCACCATACAGGAGTCTCCAGACTCATCCTCTTATGCATCCATTAGAGATTTATTCCCCCTCAGAACTAGATCAATGCAATCTGCCAGAAATATCATACTGATCGCACCTGAAAGCACCACTGTAGCTACTACAGGGACATTGGCACTGCCATTTGTGACTGTGGGAAATCAGGTGATTAACAAACCCCTTGTTGTCCTGGTGTATAACACTGTAGCTGAGGGATGACCATACCTGATAAAGAATTCTGCAGCTGCTGTAGCATATTCAAAACACTCCACTAAAAGACTCTGCATGAATGGTGTGGATTTTACATTTTTGCTGGACAGATGTAAAGAGGTTGAGCTAATGTGGAAGAAGGTAATGGGCAAAATGCAGGACGTGTCTCCTGCATTGGTATGTAAGCAGAAATTGGATAAGGAAGTGTCAGATTTTTAGTCAGATCACAGACTAGGCAATGTATTGATGATTGGCTTAGGAAAAGTGATTCAAGAATGGATTATAGAATTCAGAGTTAAAGATACAGATGGAATTTTTACAGCACCACTGAAAAAGAAAACACCCTCTACTTCTATGTATCATTAATAATTTAAGAAACTGATTTCATGTCATATACTTTTACAGGTTTTGTTGCGGTAAAATATTTATTTTTGTTTCTCTTCAAATCCTTCAATTATATTTTAAGCTTAAAAATATAAAATTTGGCAGGTTGGTCTTTAATAAGCGGTTTGTGAAGAACTATGCACGTACATATTTTTTTTGTGAGCTCACAATAATCTGGTTATATATTTTGTGATGTTTGTCTTATGTGTTTGTTTTTATGTTTTATTTCTATTAGAATATTTTAATAACGGTATAAAAATCCTATGCATAGGATATCCATTTTGACTGACAGGCAGTTTTGATAAAAAAAAATATAATATATAAATTCCAGAGCCTGATCATTTCTGGATTAGTATTATAGTTTAAGTTTATATGCTGTTGGCTAATTTGGATATATATTAATAAATGTTTTATCTAGATGTAATTCCTATTTATTTTAAATGTTATTGAGGTGATAAATTAACAGAAAATATGAAGGGTTTGTCTGGTAACCAATCTTTTTAACCCAAAATAAAATACTGTACTTTATAATTATTGGGTAAATAGCATTTTATAATTGCACATTAGAGTTATTGATGAATTGAAGTAAACTCCATTTACAATAACATGTAAAAATATAAATAATGTAATTGTTTCAAAGACATGTTCATCTTTAAGGTTAATAATAGTAACCAACTGGGTCTGATATTTTATGTGTTACTATACGCATATAAGATTAGTCAGAAATGTGAGTCAAAACAGAATAATAATTGTTCTTTTTCTTTAAAAAAGGTTTTTGGTTCTTTGCAGGAATGATAAAGCAGATTGACATTTCTCTCTATCAAAATGAATGTGATATATGCACAATCTCTATCTTGTGTTTTCTCCCCAGGAGGATGCCTATGTCCCTGATCAGTGCATAACATTCTACCGGGTTATGAACTGTAAATGAGGGCATAAAATATCAATCTCCAACTTCCAAGTATAGGTGGATTTTGTGGCTAAAATGGTGCTCCAAAAAAGATTAGCACTAGCACTGTTGACAAAAGATGGAGGCCTATGTAGTTACTAAAACTTTATTTGTTGATTCCATATTATGAGATGGTAAAGATCCTTATCATGAGGTTATCTCTTGTTATAGTAGCGAGTCTCATGTTTTGATTGTTATATTTTTGTTCTCTTTTACTGGTTAAATGTAAAAAATATAACACCTACACCTTAGCGTCCATCCCTAGTTCAGATGATGGCCCTAATGAAAAGTTATAAATAATTGGTAAACCTTTTTCAAGGTATTTCTAGGTCTCAAAGAAATTAATATGATAGGAGATGAAGTAACTTATGAATTGAAAATTCAGAGGTTTATCATTAAAATAATTATTAGTTTATTTTCCAATATATATTCTATGACAAGATAAAGCAAATATTGATCTAGTCACTAATAAGAGACATAATATAGTAATATTATAACTGTTTAAATATAATCTTGCTGTATTAGCAAGAGTTAAAATGTATGAATGTTCATATCCATAGGTTGTTAAAGCCCCTGCATAAATGACAATATATATTTAATTTTTATATATATATATATATATATATATATATATATATATATATATATATATATATGACTTCCTCTTTTGTGATTTTCCACTGAGGGCTTATAAGTGACACTGTAGAATGTTTCAGGAAAATGAAAAAAGGAGTGAACCTTAAAGGAAATGATCAGGTCTAGTTATTTAAATTATCATACTATTATAGTTAAGAAGTAAATTTAATCACATCCAGACAATTACTGAGAGAGTGTAAATTACTAGTTAATTGAAAAAAGAATATACATACACCCTTGCTACATTTTCATTGCAGAGATAATATGACACAAAAAGGTCAAAATTCATAAAATCTAAATATTTTTTGATATATTTTAAAATTGAATACAAAGAAAAAAGAAATAAAGTACTGACTTCAGTGGCACACCATTTTCATGAGAAACATGAAAGTCAAACTTTAGTAAAATGTTGGATCTTGCAGCTAATTAATTTAGGTATAAGAAAAGGAAATGTAGAACAAGAGTTATTAAGGGCAGAGACCCGTTGGATCACAATCTTGAATACCTTAACTCCTTATGGTCTTAACGAAAATGTAAATTTCTCAGGCCCTCATTCAATTGCGATTTGGCCAATTGAATAGTGCTCTAAATAAGCACATAACATATATTTTTAAAATATTAAAATTATATAAATTTTTTAGTTATTGAAAACCTTGCTTTTAGATAGATGCTTGCTAACAAAAAACTTCATTAAAAAAATATGTTATGTGCTTATTTAGACCTCTATTCAATTGGCCAAATTGCAATTGAATGAGGGCCTCAGTCTTTATATAACAGTCTTTATATAACCTCTGCTTAGATTTGGAAACGGTTAACAATGTTTAACAACAAAGGCATATTGTTATTAGCTTATTTTTCAGATACAAGACAACAGAAGTGTTAATAAATCTAGTTCTACTAGAAATGAAGGACTTTGGAACCAATGTATGTTATCACTATAATTCTCAGTATATATGTTTCAACATTTTTAACATTGATATATTATTCTCAACGTATTATTTTTGGTATCTTAATTATTTTGACATCCTTTTTGACAAATTAATAAAATGTTGATATGGTCCATATCTAATTAATAGTATAAATAGAGCCATTTTAGGCATATTTAATAGCATATTCTAGTATATATTTGTGAAGACTGTTTTAAATGAAGCATTGTGAAATATACAATCTATAATATATGTGTATTTATTTTAGCCAATTGTGTTAGTATTATCAATATGGATATTCAAACTAGATACATATAATTGATATTTATGTGATTGTAAAAAAGCATCTAAATATAGATATGTTTCTGCTTCATGCTGGCAACAGCAATAGGTAACATGCTTATAAAATAAGTCTCTTATAGATATGTCATAAATATTGTTAGATTCTGTTGTCACAACTTATACATGGAATAAATATGTAATTCCATATTAAAGATTACGTGATAATCTACAATTATTTATTAAATATTATATCTGCACTATATTAAGTGGTATATATTGTGTGTACCAATATGGTACATTGTAGATATGATTGTGCACAAAAAGTACCACAAAATGATGAAATCTCAACATTATTTGCCATTTAACAATCAATATGTGTAATTAGAAAATATGAGGTTTGTATTAAGCCCGTTTTATGATAGAACATCCACAGTAACACACAACCCAGTCCTCAAGGGGTTAATACACATCAGAAACCACGTTGTCTAGGAACAAATGCTCTAATGAATTGTCTATAAATATGTCATATTTTAACACAAAATAAACACATCTTTATTTATTGAAGCTATAAATACAATTGTCACATATTTTTAATGTCAAATTATATTAATAAATAAAAACAATTACTTGATATATATATCTCTAAGGTGTCCTTGCCCACCATTCATTATAATATTCATGACGTTCACATTTCCTGTTGGCTCCACGAGCCCTGTCTCATAGGTAAAGCTTGGTTTGGCTACTCCCTGCACAGAAACCTGTTGCAGCTAAGGCAAGATTTAAGGCTTTGGACTGAGTGCCCTAACCTGGGGGAGCAAAAGATTTGCATTTGTGTAGAGCTTAGGAAAAGAAAAACTCTTGCAGCTGATTTAAGTCACTGCCCTAACTTAGAGCACTTGATTTACATGTAGGGCTGTTACTTTAGTAGTACATTAGATGCCTTGCTTAACATTAATGCTCCAAAGTCAGCTCATTGGCCAATATTTACAGTAACACAAACCTTGCAGACCTGACTCCACTACAAAAGGCATAATTTTGTACTCTTGACACTTCCCATGACAGCCCATCAAGGGACTGCATGACAAGTAACTGATAAAAACCCTTGTCCCAACCAGCTTCTAAGAAATATTTTTTTTTTTTCCATTACAAATGCTACACATAATTCAATTGCATGGTAAAACCAAACTGCCAAAGATGCAGTGCCTCACAGGTACTTATTCCACTGGCTTTGGCGTAGCAGGGAAAACGTTAATATATATTAATGTATAATTAAGAACAGTGTTGGCACACTGAAGACAGAAGATTTTGGGCTGCTGTGGGGAATATTACAAGTAAAGTTGACACTACCTAGCAATTACCGTATATCACACCACTCAAATAGGCTTAAGAGTAAAAGCTACTAAATGGTGTTGAAATTTTAATTTTTGCAATTCATCTGTACAATAGTTTTTTTTTGGAAAAATGCCCATTACATTTTTACAGTAGTGAAATCAAAGCACTTCAATCTCTACACATAAGTTCTTATGAGTGCTGAGATATTAGAAAAAAAAGTCCATGCATGCTCTCAACCACCCACAAAGGTTTACAAAATAAATGAGGCAAACAGAATTCACAACCACATCACAACCCAGTCATTGCCATTATGGGTTCTGATTATAGTAGAGGAGTGAAAGCTGCAGTAAATGTAATATGGATAGTACGTACACAGGAGAATAATGTGTGTTAGATACCAGCATGTGAGAGACGTGAGAACGGGAAGCCTGAGAAGTGACAGTGAGGAGAGGATGGCATTTGGAGTGACAGAGATGACAGAATGGCAATAAATGTGAATGAAAGGAAGCCTGTGATCCATGCTGGAAGTGAACAACAACAGGCCAATATAACAAAGAACAGCAATGAGATGTGTATGTTTGGAAAGTTGTTTAGTTATTAATATACATATTTGACACTTGTAAGTATTGTGATATGTATGTGTTTAGTTTTGTAAAATGTTCTCTTGGTAAACAATAAGTCTTAAAGCATTTTGTATTAAAAGTATTAACATTTGAATGTAAGAACAGTTGAACTTTAAATTAATCAGTATTGTAAACTTGAGGTAATGTTTTTTTAACATGCAATTTGTATATGAAGAATTGTTAACTTCAATATACATTGAATCCAGAGGAAAGCAAACAGTAAAAACCCTTGTTGAAACGTACCCAATTTTAACCTGAACTTTGTAATATATCTAAGTAAGAAACTTGAAAGTATATTTTTTAAAACTTGAACTTTATTATCTGTGTAACTTTGGAACTTGAAAAAAATGTTTTTGAACTTGGAACATTATAAACAGTAACATAGTGAATACATTTTTTAACATAATTTTGTATTAAAAGTATTAGCAGTTAAATGTAAAAACAGTTGAACTTTAAACTAATCAGTATTGTAAACTTGAGGTAATGGTTTTTTAACATGCAATTCCTATCTGTCTTCCTCTGGATTAAATGCATATTGAAGTTATCAATTCTTCAAACAGTAAAAACCCTCCTTGAAACTTACCCAATTTTAACATGAACTCTGTAATATATTTAAGTAAAAAACTTGACATAATATTTTGTGAAACTTGAACTTTCTTATCTGTGTAACTAAGGAACTTGACAAAAAATGTCTCCAACTTGGAACATTATAAACAGTAACATAGTGAATTAATATTTTAACATAATTTTGTATTAAAAGTATTAACATTTGAATGTAAAAACAGTTGAACTTCAAACTAATCAGTATTGTAAACTTGAGGCAATGCTTTTTTAACATGCCATTTTTATGTGAATAATTGTTAACTTCAATATACATTGAATGCAGAGGAAGCAAACAGTAAAAACCCTCCTTTAAATGTACCCAATTAAATTAATTCCTTCCTGACTCCATGAACTGGTGATAAACATTAATCCATGGAGTTATCTTAACATAACAGACAATATTTACATTGTGACTAAAAACGTGGTTGAGCTCTTAACATGAACTTTGTAATATGTTGAAGTAAAGAACTTGAAATTTTATTTTTTTAAACTTGAACTTTCTTATCAGTCTAAGTAATGACCTTGAAAATATTGTTTTCAAACTTGTAACATTAGAAACAGTAACATAGTTAATGAACATTTTAACATAATTTGTAAAAATAATGCAAGGCAAGTGTTTTGTGAGTAAACAGTACTTCCATTAATTATGACTGAATTGTTTATTGTTTTGTATTTTTCAATGCTTTAAAATTAGTTTGCATGGGTTTTATTTATTGAATGAAAAGTTATAGTACTTCATAGTAGACAATGTATTTAGTAAAAATACGTCCATCTTCTAATAAATCACCTTGACTGTCATTCTTTTCAATGTAAACTTTAATAGCCTGTGGAATTTTGCACCGTGATAATGCAACGTACAATTGACCATGTGCAAATACTGGTTCTTCCAAGAAAATACCCACAGATTTGAACGTTTGACCTTGTGATTTATTAATGGTCATGGCAAATGCCATAATGATGGGAAATTGTCTTCTTTGAAGTATAAAAGGGAAACTACTTTCACTTGGTGCTAAATCTATTCTTGGTATGAAAACTCTATCTCCTTTATGGTACCAGTTAAAATTTCAGCATCTATAAAATGGTCCTTTAATTGTTGAACAATTAATCTTGTCCCATTGCATAGGCCTTTTTTGGGGTTCATATTTCGCAGTAACATGACAATTGCACCTTTCTTTAGCTGTAAAATATGTGGTGGCATTCCAGAAGGAGTTAGTGAGTTCATGAAATCAGTAGAAAAGTTAGCCTGACTTTCATTGTCATCAGCAAGTACAGAATCAGCACTGTGATAATTTCTTTGTGGTGCATAAATTTTTTTAAAGATTTCATTATTGAGGATTAATGCATCAGTATTTTTACACGTTAGTATGACTTGGTTGGCAAGCTCTGAATATTCCTGGCTATTCATGCTACCTTCAAATATAGCCGATATAATATCTTGGTGACAAATCATATGAGGTGGGATCTCTACAGTGTAGTCAGGTAAATGTGTTATTTTTTCTGTTCTGCCTTCTCCAATTTTAATAAGCCAATCATTGAAATCAGTTTGGCCTTCTGATCTCATATTTTGTTGCAGTTGAAGATGGGTAAAATGTTTCCATAGTGTGCTTGACTTTATACAGGTTTCGATAATGTCAGTTCAATTTCCATGTACAACGACAGGTAATGTTTGTCTAAAATCGCCACCTAACAACATTACCTTTCCACCATATGGAAAAGTATTATCCATGACTTCACAAAGCAAACGGTCAATACATTGCAGGGCATAGCACGACATCATTGTGGCCTCATCTATTATAATTTATTTGTTTTTTTCCAGTTTCTTTGCTTGTAATGATGTCATGCGAATATCTGACACAGAAGTTTCTAAAATAGGCACTGGCAGTTTAAAGCCACTATGTACAGTTCTTCCACCTTCTAACAAAAGTGCAGCAATTCCAGTAGTGGCAAACGCCATTGCTATTTGACCTTGTGCTCGTACAGAACTCATTAATACATTATATAGATAGGTTTTTCCTGATCTGCCAGGTCCATCAAGATAGAAATAACGCTCTGTCACCATGTCATCATCTATTGCATTTTTAATGGCATTAAATGCTTGCAATTGTAACGTATTTAAAGTTGCAAGTCTTTCTTCTGTTCTTTCTACTTGTAGTTGCATGTCATAGTCTTCAAAGTTTATGTCGTCTATAAGACCTGGATCAGGCAAATTAAAACTTGCACAACTTAATCCATGAGTTAAAAATACTTCTTGGATTTCCATTAACGCTTTTAAGTGTGCAATGGGTTCATTGTATCGTTGCATTAAAATCTTCAGCCATATTACTTTTAAATGTCTCCCACAAAGCTAATGCATTTGGAGCATTTGAGAAGATAGAAATAAATGCAAATTGTTCTCTCATCTGCCATGGCATTTGACATTGTGCTGCTTCTTCTAAACATCTTTCCCATTCTGTATCATCAGCTAGTAAGTTTCTATGTCTTGCAGCTAAATGGAAGGATTCATATACTATGTCATTAACAGTTCTTAAGTGTTTAAAACTTTGTGCTCCAGGAACATTTAAAAGTAATATCCGTAAGCAAAAACGTTCAACATCTCTTGGACTGATAAATTCTTGGGATTATTTTATTGCCTCTGCTTTTTCTGGGTCTCCATAATCCATTCACAAAAACATAGTGATATGGAATTTCAATATATAAGAATCGTGTTGCTTGTGAATCTATGGAATTTAATTCAAACCATGCAGTTAGTGTAGTGTGACGATCTTCACTTTGGGCCAATGCATTAATTTCATTTCCAGCATGGAAATACACTAAATGTCTTTGTGGCAAATGTACTGCTAATCTATATACTGCATGTGATCTATCATGCATTTCAAATTTTAAAATCCGCCACATAGCTTCAGGCGCACTGACATGAGATGCAAGTTCATCATGTACTAACTCACTACTTTCAGGGTTGTCTGCACTTTTGACGACTACAGTAGCTGCATCATAGCCTTTGTAAATATATTTGTAGACATATTTAATGGATTTGATGGAAGTGCAGGCTTCTACATTGATGTGGGCATTGTACTTCATGAGTAAATGTGGATTGTAGGGTACTACATATCTATTGTCAACTTTTTTTCCACGAATAATGGCACTATCTCCTTCTCTTCTTTTATAAAGTGGATAGCCATCACAATTGGCATAGGTTTTGTCTCTATAATCTTTTGGAAACTCCTTGGAACATTTATTATTTTTCATACATGGTGATTGTGGATTAAGATCACCACAGGGTCCATGAATCATGCAATGAGTAACAATCTTATATAGTCTACCATATAGTTCTGGATCTGGTAGTTCAGCAACAATGACTGCATCGACTTTGTCAGAAGTATCTAATTTATCTTTTTCTTGAAGTATTATCAGAAGATGTGCATGTGGAAGGCCTCTTTTTTTAAATTCAATGGTATATACCTAAGCAAGACATTTGCCAAATAACTGACTTATAGTGATGTCACGTATTAATTCATTTAATTTAATCTTAAAAAGCACTTTGTCCAAGAAGTAAATTTTGTGTAATTTCTGGCCATTGTGGATTACATGTAAATGTAAGAAATAAATCGGGTTTGCCAAATTTGGTGACAATAGCCATAGCATCATTGTATCTTTCTCTCATATTTCGAGGAGATCCTTGAAAGGAAGATGGTAAAATGATGGCTTTGCCAGCTGTCATGTCTTTGCTTGTAGCCACGTCAGCAACATCCATTAGTCCCAAATATTGTTCTACACGTAGTTTATCTTGTTGATATTTTATAAAGTTTAAATTATTGGCTTTAACTTGCAAATAGGAATCAATAATCCATTGTTGTGTTAGTTTTTCACCACATAAAATTGGATTAAATGTATTTCGAATGGCAATTTGAGCTACTTTAAATTCAAGCATAGAAATATTATTTTGGATTCTGGCTTTAGCATTTGGGTAACTGGGAAGTGTTAATTTTGGTTGCCAACCTGCTTTTCCGTGTGGGAAAAAAATGGGATATGTCATTGGATCTAAATTTGGACTTAAGATACTCATATTAATGAATGGTTGCTCCTCATTTCTGGGATATATTCTAATGTCTCTTTGAAATGGTGGTTCTCCTTCATCATTTTGAAACACCATTGCAACTTCATTTGATGTTGGCAAGTTATAACGACGTTTATCAGTATATCTATCTCTTTTAAGCACCATATTGACCTTTGGGATTGGTAATTGATGTCTTTGTGCATGAAGTTGTTGTTCATTTTCTACTTCTGCCAATTTTTTATAAGCTTTAGTGTAGGGGTTATTGGCCATAATGTTATCTAGCTCTATAAAAACACTGGGTAAGCATTTTTTATTTTCTTGCAGCTGCATACGTTGGTCAACAGCTTCCATTGTATCTAGGACATATAGTTGAGCAAATTTTCTTTGCTCTCCTTCCTCTGCATGTAAATGGGAAGTCCGATGGTAAATTTGGCCTTGGACTTTAAAACAGTAAGGCCCATGTCCTGGTACATTAGCAGCTAATGTTGCAAAGGATATGGCACTATTGTAGGATCTTATGTTTGTGTTAACATTTTTGTAGTTTGGAAAAGTAGGTTCAGTCATAATGTTTTCTAAATAGATTGGAAATTCTTTTCTTTCTGGAAGTTTTAACTTGCCTTTTTGACAGCATATAATAAATTGGCCATCTTTGGGTCTCTCCTGTTTAAAATAATAAGCCTCACAAAACTGACATTGAGTAGCGCTACGGAATATGTTGGCGCGTTACAAATAAAAGTAATAATAGTCATGTCCCCACAACTATGAACCTCTACTGCTAAAGACTTGAGTAAAGGACAATTTGCAAAGCATACAGGAGTTTGACTTTCATATTCATCAGGTGAAATGTCATGTAATGTTTTAACAACAGGTTCTAAATGCTTTGTTTTTTCGTGGCTTTTCTTGGTATATGTTGTATTGGTTTAGGTAAAATGTCATGTAATGTTTCAGGAACAGGTTCAAAATGCTTTGTTTTTTTCGTGGCTTTTTTTGGTATCTCGTTTATTTTTTCAGGTAAAATGTCATCTGATGTTTGAGGAACAGGTTCTAAATGCTTTATTTGCTTGGTAGCTTTTTTTGGCATATCTTTAATTTGTGCAGCTGATAGTCTTTTGCTTGCAAGTCTTTTGCGTTCTTTTTCTCATCGAATTTCCTTCTGCTCCGGTGTCTGCTGGCTGTCTGCTCTCTGTCGTCATTCTCTAGCTTGCCGTCTTTTCTTTTCTTGTTTACTCTCGTTATCAGCCATGTTAATCTGTAAAAAAAAAATAATGTTTCATTAGTTTATTTTGAGATGTTAAGTTTGTTTTTACAAAAAATTCTTATCAACAGTTTGTTTCTATGTGATTCTAGTTGATTGTAGCGGTACTTTCTTAGTACTGTTAAATAAGTGTTTTTTATTTTTTTGCTTTTATTTTCTGTCGTAGGTTGTATTTTTTGCCTTACATGCATAGCATACTCAAGGTAATTACACTATAGTTTCTTGTAAATATAGTAGGTGTATTTTTTTGCTTTGTTATTTTTTTGTTGTTGTTGTAGTTTTGGCTTATAGGTGTAGTAGAGGGCAGAAATTAGTCTTTGTAATTTATCGTACAGGGGATTGTTCTAATAGTGTTTTTATATTTTCTTTAAAGGCTTATATGTTGGGGCTGTGAAAATGTTTCTATTGTTTTTTGTTGTTAGTACTATTTGTAGTCCTATTCTATTTTATGTGTATGGTTACGTTGTATGGTTAATTTTGAACATTACGACTGGTATTTTAGAATGACAAATTTAATTGACTCTGTGTTTTGAGATTTTTCTGGACTATGTTTTTTTTTTGGCTTATAGGTATAGTAGAGGGCATAAATTAGTCTTTGTAATTTATTGTACATGGGATTGTTATAATAGTATTTTTATATTTTATTTCAAGGCTTATATGTTGGGGCTCAGAAAATGTTTCTGTTGTTGTTTTTTGTTGTTAGTTTGTTGTTAGTTAGTTGCTATTTGTAGTCCTATTCTATTTTATGTGTGTGGTTACATTTTATACTTAATATTGTACATTAGGACTGGAAATGTAGAATGACAAATTTTATTGAGTCTCTGTTTTGAGTCTTTTGTGGACTATGCATTTTTTTTTTTTCTGGCTACATTGAAGTTTGGATTTACTGTTAAACATTATTGGCCATAAAAGACAAATAAGAGGTAGATGAGAAATGTGTTAGTTATATTTTGTTGAAAGTTATAGTTAGTGGTGGTT